>JAPXFQ010000990.1:0-524733 GCA_028564705.1 Apricaphanius iberus
AAAGCCGTTTTGGACATAATCACGTGAAATTTCGTGTGTCTTTGACACGCAAACAACACGTAAACAACGCGCAAACAACACGTAAACAACGCGTACTTTTCGCGTGAAGATATTCGAGGCGAAAACAACACGTATACAACGCGTTCAGGACGTGCAAACAACGCGTACTTCACGTGTTGGGTTATGTCGCTGCTGATTGGCTGACAAAACCTTGGCATGATCCATTACAAAAAGAAGTAAAGGGGGGAACTAGCAGATCACAGCAGACTGCAGATAACCCAGTTTTTGTCATCTGCTAGAATCTCTTGAACGTTATATTGAGAAGATACACATGCACAGATGCAGAAATAAGTTTTAAAGACTAACCTCGGTTTCTAAATTTTGTGCACAGAGTACGGATCGCTACTCTCGGGTATATGAAAACAGTTAATTAATGATAAATAGTTAATAAATGCCTTATGTTTTACTAGCTGCTACAATGGCAAAGTGGTTTACACAACAGCTTGCGATGCTGCAAGGCAGTGGTTCGTGTCCGGGTAGTGGACTGTACTTATACTTTTTTTTTTGTAATACGGTGCCTACAAAATTTTATTTTTTTCCACAATCCAAGATGAATATTTTAAATATACGAGCACTTGAAAAAATGAATTCACCCTTTTTGAGGAAAAAGTATGTACGTGTGTGTGTGTGTGTGTATGTATGTATCTATCTATGTAACATCTGCGCCCCCACACCCCACCCCTCCCTACTCAGCTCTATCCTCCGTTCCTGACTCGCTTAACATGGTGCCAAACGTTAAGCTTGGTTTGTTTTTTTATGCGGACCTGCAAGCTGTTGTTAAATGTGAACCGCAAAGCCTGACATAGATTTCACTGTGGAAGCATTGGAGAAATCTTAGTGAAAAAGAGAAAAATAACAATTTGTGAGGGTTTTTTTGTTGTTGTTTTTGTTCAAATCTTCTAACCTGCTGATTATGAGGGTCCATGTCCCTAAGAAGTTTTTGAATAAATATAACGGTGGCCATGCATGTGACCCTCTAAAGTTCCTCAGTTTGCATTTGGCACAGTGTATAATTATGATGCGGACATAAAGCAAAAAGGGAGCTGCAGGTACTTTATAAATCAGCCATGGTGACTTTTACTGTGTGCTGTAAGCCAATGTAAGTCAAGGTATATACATTCTTAAAAACAATAGAAAAAAATTACATAAATAAAAAAAATTACTTATAAAAATCTCTTCTGTTCATTTTAAATAAATATGACATAACAAATTGCTGTTTAAACTGTGGCTATCAACTTGTATAAGCTCATATAATCAAATCAAGTGGGAGTCAGGTCAAATTAAACAAAAAAGGCTATCACTTTAATGCTAAAAATAAACACTATTATTAAAAAGTGTGTGTGTTTTTTCACAGATGGCACCATGTGGAGGTCCAAGAAAAAACATTAAAGATTAAGGCCAGTACAGTACAAAATGTCAAAATGACACATTGCTAAGGCATTAAGGTAAAGATAAGCAGTCTCTAATGCTATTTATTGGCCACACCATTACCCCAAGTTTATCACTGTACCTTTATTTGTTTTATTTTACATTAGCATCAAGACACCATCATCGAGGACTTCGACCACATCAGGCCATACCAATGAGAACCTCACATCACCTTCTTCAATCACAACTGTTCATATTAATGAAGCACATGTGAGGAAGTAATTTAAAACAAAAATAATCCAATAATGTGCCTCTTGCCACTTTTAGGGTTTATTCACAGCATAAAGATTGCTTAGTATATCATTTTTCTGTCCATTTAAAATATGAATACCTGCAGCTTAAATGATCAGCCATTTCTTCTTAGCAAAATTGTGGGACTTCTGAAGAGGTTATTGTCATAAGATTCCGGATTTTTGAATTGGACACTTGATTTGTCATGCATAACCAGCAGTTTTACATTCTTAACACTACCGTTCTGGAGACTAAAATGAAGTGTCACTTCAGTCGATTTTTTTAAACTGGGGTAACCTTTCTCCAATTAAACTGATTAGAAGTGTAAAAGACTCTACACACTAGCCGTTTCCAGATCGGTAAACTACACTTCAGTGGCTGGAAAACCTGTGGGAGGAAAGCAGCAGGCAGTTTCTAACCAGCTACAACGACCACAGTCGCACTACGAAGCATCAGTAACTTTAGTGGTCAGAGGTCGGAATAGCAATCTGTAAAAATGTCTTTCAGCCATTAGAGATTGAAATGTCTACGTCAGGTACGTAGAGGGCTGTTCTTATCATACATGGTGGTAATATTAGTCCAGGGGGTCACGTTAACTGAAGTTTCCTTATTTCTAACAGGTGTTTCATTCAAGCTTCATTTGAATTTACAACAGAATTGAGTGTGTCTGGCTGTTGTACGTATAGTCTTATCCTCCCCCCAGTCCAATTTTTTTTTTGTTTTTTTAGACAGTGTGTTATTTTTGTTCAGCTTCATTTACCTTATTCGTCGTTTAATTGTCCTGGCCGATACCCCCAAAACAGCACCAATTTGCGGAGTAGAAAATCCACATGACAGCAAGAACTTTAGCTGTTCTTCTGTGATTTGGTAGCTGCTCCTTCCATATTGAGCAGCTCTTACAAGATGTGCCTGATAGGCAAAGCTATCTTCTGTGGATGAAAATTAAAGAAATAATTAGAATACAATAATTTCATATAATATATATATAAAATATTATAAAGCTACATACAGTTTACACAGTTACTATACAGCATTGATGACAACTCTGCCAGTGCAGCTGCATATAGAATTGGAATAACTGGGTACTATCTTCCTAATCTCACAGGAGATTCTAGCAGATGAGGAAAAACAGTATTATCCGCAGCCTGCGGTGATCTGATAACCTGGGTGCCAGCCGAACTTAGTCCCTCCCACAACGTTTGTGGTCTGGAAGTTCTGAGTAGAATTGAGTCTGGCTACGTCAGGCTAGTGATCTGATCCCTCTGTCCCCGGTTTAAACTATGCTTATATCATACTTCCCTGTAGGCACCGTATTACAAAAA
This sequence comes from Apricaphanius iberus, assembly GCA_028564705.1. Classification (NCBI taxonomy): domain Eukaryota; kingdom Metazoa; phylum Chordata; class Actinopteri; order Cyprinodontiformes; family Aphaniidae; genus Apricaphanius; species Apricaphanius iberus. The sequence continues at coordinate 3,042 of JAPXFQ010000990.1, forward strand.
AAAAAAAAAGTATAAGTACGGTCCACTACCCGGACGCGAACCACTGCCATGCGGCATCGCAAGCCGTTGTGTAAACCACTTTGCCATTGTAGCAGCTAGTAAAACATAAGGCATTTATTAACTATTTATGATTAATTAACTGTTTTCATATACCCGGAAGTAGCGATTCGTACTCTGTGCACAAATTTAGAAACCGAGGTTAGTCTTTAAAACTTATTTCTGCATCTGTGCATGTGTGTCTTCTCAATATAACGTTCAAGAGATTCTAGCAGATGACAAAAACTGGGTTATCTGCAGTCTGCTGTGATCTGCTAGTTCCCCCCTTTATTTCTTTTTGTAATGGATCATGCCAAGGTTTTGTCAGCCAATCAGCAGCGACATAACCCAACACGTGAAGTACGCGTTGTTTGCACGTCCTGGACGCGTTGTATACGTGTTGTTTTCGCCTCGAATATCTTCACGCGAAAAGTACGCGTTGTTTACGTGTTGTTTGCGCGTTGTTTACGTGTTGTTTGCGTGTCAAAGACACACGAAATTTCACGTGATTATGTCCAAAACCGCTTTCCATATGTACCGACCCGTGTACCGACCCGTGTACATTTTTTTTGCTCCTCACGGTGCTCCGTGATGCGCGCATTGTGGAGAGGACGTTGTGTCTTTATGCCAACCACCTGCTGGAGCGGGGAACAGCGAGCTGGTTGTTGCGCCTGTGTCTGGGAGCGCGGCGCAGTTTGGTAACGTCGGGCCGACGGTAACTAATTACCAGCACAAAATCAATGGCAGTACCGAAGTCCCGCGGTAGCGGAGGACGGATTGTCCCGTGCAGGGCGTACCGAACGGTCCGGAACTTTATCCCGGCCCGTTGCATATATATATATATATATATAGGGGTTGTGTTAACTGAAGATTTTCAATATTTGACTGGTTTTTAAAGGAGTCATAAACTATTACTACTGTGGATAACAAACACTCTATTATTGTCTTTTAGGCCATTCAAAAAAAATTGAGTGAAAAACAAAATTGCTTTGCTGTACCTTTTTTCAAAACGGAGTAATGTGTCACGAGATTATGTGCCATATTTAGGCTGTACCAGATGGGCTTTATGATCATGCAAATGAGGGGTGCGTTGATTGATAGCAGGAAGTAGGGTGGCTAACACTCCACTTCAGCTTCTCACTTCAAAACAACAACATGGCTCAAGTTATAACTGAACCCGACCTGGCCGCGACCTTTGGAATTTAATGCTTTCAATACATGTTTCCTACTTCAGCTTTCTCTTTGTTTTTTTGCAGTTTTCGACCTTAGAGTATTTCCTTCATGGCGCCCACCATCCCCTATAGCCCCATTAGCAGTTAGCTGCTGTTTGTTATACACAGTAGAGTAATAAAACTACAGCCTTATTGTTTGAATTACAGGGAAGTCTCTGATTGTTGGAATGGCTCCTCTTTCCAAACGGACCTAGGATGCCATCTTCGTCTGATGTTCCAGATCAGCAAAGCATTCTGGCTTAAAATGTTTACAGACACCTGTTCCATTGGGGAGGGTTGCAGCCAGGAACTGCGTCATTAAAAATGAATTTAATCCACTGCTCCCTGGTAGGTTGGTCGGGTTGGGCAGTCGACAACAGAGCAACATACATGTGCACCTCGTTTCTTAAGTTTCCACGCTGGAGTCTGTAGCCTACTCCTAATCTGAATTCAGTAAAGGTTGCAGCATTGGTCTGCTGTGTCCATATATTATATATCCTCCCGGTTTTACATCTAGATGGGAGAGAAACTGAGATCTCGTGTATGAGTGCACATGCACCCATACACCAGTGCCTGCTGCTTCTTTCCTCGTACAGGCTTTTCTGATGTTGAACCGTAGTTCAGGGATCAGGAAACTGTTCGTTCAGAGTCTTTTAGACTTCTGATCGGTTTAATTGGAGAAATATTTCCTCATTTTAAAACTTGAAGCGGCGCTTGATTCCAGTCTCCAGTGCAGCAGCGAAGCATGGATTCAGCCTCCAGAACAACATTTCATCCCCCATGAGAGGCCATCTCTCCAAGGCAAAATCCCAAACCTTATGACAATAACCTCTGCAGCAATCCCGTAATTGATTACACACAAATGGGCATGCATTACGGTTCCATGTGGAGCGTGAACTGCAGCCGGTATATTGGAAGTACAACCGTTTTTTTTTTCACTTTAATAAGTTGTTATCTGTTCAGGTTGTTTGAACTGAATATTATGTGAAGTGAATAAAAGATAAATACGGACAAAAAACAAACCTAGCAGGACCGCTTATCATACATTATATATCCGGGTCGTGATTGGGATCTTGTCTAAAACCACGTGACTGGATCGGGATCCAGTGTTTATTGTATATTCAGTTCATCTCCAAAGCTGAGCAGCTAAAAAATAGCAGAACAACAAATCTTGTGCACAAACAAGAGGTTTCACTTCAACATTAACTGGGGGTTTGTGTCCTCATTGAGTGCATTTTTGGTTAAAACACGCTTGTTTTAATTCAGTCAAATTGCTTGCAGTTGGTAGATTTAATAAAAATAATAATAATTACTTTAAATAATACTATATTGTCCAATGTTTTAACTAAAGAATTTAATTAATTTAGCTCACCAGGCTTTGTCCCTCAGACAATTTTAGGTACGGTCCTTGTTGCAGTCGATCAGAACACTGGACTGAGTCTCCCTTCTCTTGAATGCTTAAGCAAGGTCCGGAGATGGGTGCAGAAATACACCCAGGCGTCCCCTCAGTCGGTGTCCGACGGACATGCTCGAGGCCTGTCAACGTGGGTAACCCTAACCCAACCTTTTTATTGCACAATGAATATTGTACAGGTGTGCCTTAGGCTGACCACAATAAAAGACCACTCTTAAATGGGCAGATTGATCACATAGCACAATGCTACAGATGTAACAACTTTTGAATGAGCATTCAATTGGCCTGCTAATCTGGATGTTCATTGTCCTCATCGGGTCTGGATCTGAAGTTTGTAGTCGTAACCGACTTGAGTGGGCAAATGTTCACATTTAATGGTGTCCTGCATCCTGGAGAGGTGTTCTGAAAAAAATCTGAGTGCTCTTTTATTGTGGTCAGTCTAAGGCACACCCTTGCAATATTCATGCTGTCTAATCAGCACCTTTATATGACACACCTGTAAAGTGGGATGGATTATCTTAGCAAAGGGGAAGTGCTCGCTAACAGATTCTGACAGATTTGTGGACAATATTTTCGAGTAACAGGTCTTTTTTGTATAGAATTTATTTCAGATTTTTGAGTTCAGCTCGTGAAATAGGAGAAAAACAAAGTGTTAAATTCATATTCATGTCCAGTATAATGTACAAGGTTTCCATAGCGAAGATAAATCATCCTAGAGGTTTGAGAAAAACCATTACTTCCCTGTGCTCACTTCATGTCCACTGACACAGCAGCTCCTACCCTGAGCTTTTGAAACTCCGTAACTTCCCACTAAAATTGGGATTTTCCCCAGTTAATCCACAGAAGCTATTGTTTCATGGTAAACTGATGAAAGTTCTTGAAAACGCGGAGTAATTATTCATTATCCCAACAATTTGAGAGCAGCTACCTAATTTGGCTCAGTAATTTTGGCTTTTCCTGCATACATTTGCACATTGATGTGGGCCGTTGAATGCGGAGAGGCTGCGTTTTCCTGTGTGATGTCTCACACTGTGGCGTGGCCCGGTCGGGGAGGCAGGGCCAGCTGAGACACAATGATTGGTTTTGTTCTGCTTTTGCTGTGCAGCACTTTAACATATTCAGCGTTATTGCTTCTTGTCAGCGGTGTTGTGACGGTAAACAAACACCTCTGTCTTGTGTGTAGCTATACATACGTGCATGAGCTTGTTTAAGGGCGTGCTCTGTCTCACAGAAGGCCATTTCAAACAAATTTGATACTTTTACAACCATTTTCATTACGTTAGACCTAGATGTGTGAATAAAAGCTAGATGCTTCTCACATATATGACTACTCGAATGCTTTGAAACACCAAAAGCTGGCCTAATGTGAATTCATTGGAAACCAATACATTTTATTTACCATAGGCGTCATATTAATCCACTTACCATATTGCCTCACATTCTGCATCTTTCATGTATTCCATGTTTTTCCAACTAGTTTTTTGAGCAGCCGAAGAGATACGGCCACTAGTGTCTGTGGTCGGCTCTGTGTTGTGCTCTGACTATCTCCCTGAGATTTGCATAAATAAAGCACCCGGTCCCAGCATGCCCACGCTATTGCCCAGGTGCAAGGACATTTGCATATAGAGCTGTGATAGGGCTCCCCTGGGTCCCCTCTGCAACTGCTCAGCGGGTAGGGGGCCGGCAGCACCACAAATGAGTTCTGAATTGGAAGCTTGCCGCTGCCCTCCGTTTTATGTTTGTGAAGGCATGGAGGAAGCCCAGGAATGACCAGAGATAGAACAGGAAGAGATAAAAAGGGGACAGAAGAAGAAGATACGCATTACGAGATGGGTAGCATATGGCAGAAGGCAGAAAAGCGGCAGAGGCAGCTGCTTAGATATGACACATATGTTTGATCGTAACTTGGTTTGCTGCGGGATTTTGACATCAGGGTGGGTCACTCAGTTGTTTATGTACATCATATAATGAATCCCATAACAACTTTCAAGAGTTCCGCTGATATATTACCCCATATTGTGTTGGACATCAACCAAAGCAATATGAGCCACAATATTTCTTGACTGCGATTCCCATCATGCGTTTCCATTACCATGGAGTCTCGGTGGCCTTTTGAATCAGCAGAATATGGTTTGGGAGGCAGGGAGTCGAGCCCAGTCCTGATTAGTCACATGCAGCTCCTCCGGCGGTGCTCTCTCATCTAAGCACCATCGAGCCATCCCTCATTCAAGAGATGAGTTCTAATGGGACAGCAGCCAAAGGAGCCTTATGAGACTGGCGAGCGGATCCTGCCAAGTGATAGATGCACAGAATCACACACAAACACAAATATTAAACAAAAATGAGTGGTTGGGGACGTTGCTTGATAAGCTTTAAATATCTCGTGAGCATTTAACGTTACAGTGCCTCGCAAAAGCACTTGTACTCCTTGAACTTGTTCGCATTTGTGACATTACACTCACAAACCTTCATGCATTTTAGGTACAGTATTTTGGGATTTCTTTTGATAGACCAACAGAAAATTACGTGACCACAGTGAGGGATGCAGTAGCTTGTTACCATGCCTTAACAGTTTTCCCCCTTAAGTAGACAAGATCTTAAGTAGACAGATCTCTGAATTTCAGAGTGAGATGTTATCCATTTGGGCAGACGCTTTGGAGTGTGTTGTGCGCACGGAAACCCTCAGAATCTATTTGAATGACCTAGATGGCCACCTCACTTCATTCGTGGACAAGCTAAACATGCTAGGCCCCACGTTGAATGATAGGCTAGCTGATTTGGAGTGCAGATCGTGTAGAGAGAATGTAAGGATACATGGGATTTATGAGAATGGTAAAATGGCTAACCCTCTCCCCTATCTGCCAGTCGCTATTCCAAAGTGTATCGTGGAGCTGGGTTCGGTCGAAATCATGCACGCACACCGAATGGGTTCAACAAGAGAAGATGCCAATCGGAAACCCATTTCTCACACTCTTTCTGAAGTTGCTGAGATTTACCAACAGAGATAGGATCGTGGGTGATGCTTGGAAATCTGCTGTAGAGTTCAACAGATCGTCTGTCCGTTTCACTCCAGACTACAGCACTTGCAATTTAGCCACAGAATAACTTTATCCAACCCGATGAGCGCCTACAGAAACTGTTTTTTTGCACTTTTTCGCTCTATCCTGCCAAACTGAAAGTGACAGGACGAGGCAGCAGCAACATTTTTTTACAACGATCAAATGTCTGAGAAGTTTCCCACTTCCATCAGAGAATAGGTCCTTTTACTGTTGATGTAATGGGAATAATTTACGTTTTTGGAATCTAATGTTGGCATAGTAACCTAACATCTGCGTTCTGTGTTCGGACAGATATATCTTTTCCCATAAATGACTCATTATTTCTATTTTTAGCTGTTGGTAGATAAAGTCTACTTATATTCAGTTGATCTACAATATTTGCACTGCACCATTATTTAAACTTATCTCAGTTTTACTAAATTTAGACCAATATATACTCTATGCCTAGACATACATTCATAAAGTGGTAACATTTTGATTTACTTTAAGAGGAGTTAGGGTGAATTAAGAGCACATGTCCAATATTTTTGTGTATACCAAGCTCACCAAGAGCTGATTGTTATTTCGAATGTAGTTAATATGAAGATGATGTGCTTTCTGGTAGTTTTTGAGGAGCTTTGGGGCCATGGCCCCAGGGCTCTCAGGGTGGGTATGGATCTCTTTTGTTTTTAATTGCTCCTGATATTTGGCACACATAGTACTGATTCATTTGTCACTATCAGTATTGTTTTTGCTTCTGCATCGTACAAAGTATAGAATAAATTAGGTACTATGAAGAAAGCTTCAAGTTATAATTTAGAATGTCAATGGCTTGAATTGCCAAAATAAGCAGGCTGCTTGCTTGGACATGTGGATATTGCTTACATACAGGAATCACCCTTAAGAACAATAAATACTCAACGGTTTGCAAATACATTTTATAATATTGCAGCTCAAAAATCAGACAGTCGCTAATTGTATAAAATGTAATCTCTTCCTGATTAAACTTAGAAAATATAGAAGTAAGGATGACAGCTTTTAAAACACTCATCTTAGGTCACAAATTAGCTTTTATCTCGATCTGTGTTCCTTCCCAATACGAACCTGATTTCTTTTCTGAATGACTTCTATTTTGGCACAATTGCATCATGACTTAATTCACTTTAGGTGCGGACAAGAATGCCTACGTCTAATTGACGTACAAATCTGCACAGCTCCCCACCCCTTCAAAAGTACAGGCTTCGAAGAAAATGCCTACTGTCTGCCTTCATCTTGGTGGATTTATACCGTATTGTCAATACCACTTCTAAAGAGTAAATTTTCTATTCTGCCAGACAACAGTCTTCATCAAGATTGCATTACTTGTTACCATCTGGTTCTTGATTTTTGGAAATTCATAATGTAACAATTTTACCTTGTCCATTATGAGATCATAGTATTGTTTCAGCTCACCTCACACTTAGGGACACAAAGCATCCGGGTACCGACTTAGAAATGAGGAATTTTGCTTCCTCTTCTGGGATGCTATAAAAAACTTTTATAGAAATTAACATGGGATCAGTAGAGGATCCAAGGTTTTTGTGGGATACAATAAAAGACTCAATAAGAAACTTCACTATCTCCTTTTCATCTCATCTTGAGAAAAAGACACTCTGTAAAGTAGGTGAATTGAAAGAAACTTGTTCAGCATGCACTGCCAGGCTTCAAGAGAAAAACTCTGTAAACTTACTATTGGGACACAGTGCTTGAGTCTTAACACACAGAACTATAAGCAATAGTATTTCAATGGATCTAAACTGAGGCATTTATTAGCATGACGATTTAAACAGACATAAGACATATTCTAACATCATGGCCATTCAAACATCTACTGGTATTGTAATTGAACTCTTCAAAATAATTTGGCATTCAAAACATTTTATTCCACCTCCTCTTCTGATTTAACGCTAAAAACAGATTTTGTGACCACTTTTTCAGGATCTTGAGCCTCCCACTGTGACTATTCAACACTCTGGGAAACTTAGTACTAGCGTTGAGCAATATGGCCTCAATATTGTTTTGTGCAGAACGATAACAATGAAATGGACGATAACTACCCCCCCCCCCCAATTTCCTTTCTATATTCAGTGTCTTGTAATGGCCTAATTAATGTAATGTGTTTGAAAATGTGATGGTATTTTAAACAGAAAATATTTTACATTTACATCAGAGCACGGGTAGGATCAACGGTTATCTACATTCTGGACCAAGCGGGATTAATATCTGCTCTGACTGAGGACTCAGGTCTTGGGCGTACAAAAGTAACTAGGTTTGTCGCTAGTCGCTTTTTTGATAGTCACTAGAAGAGACTTAACACTTGCTACATATAGTGACACAGTTTTTATGTTGGCAATGCTGCTCCCTTTATATTACAGACTGGGTTGAAGTAGCATAACTGTGCATTGTCACATAACTCAACCCAAGCACTACACTCGGTCTTAAAGGAGGATGAGCGCCACTAAACTAAAACACATCTTATCTTTTTTTTTTTTTACAGAATTTTATTACAGAATTACTGACTCAGACAAAATGACGTCTGTAACAGTCTTAAATGTTTGTAAATTGATGGTATACCGCCAAGCCCTACTTGGTCCCATCGTCAAACAAGAAGAGCTGATAAAAGTTCATGCCACCTTGAAAAGCGGCAAATCTTCAAGATGGGATAGTATTCCACCGGAGCTGTATCTTACATTCTGGGACATACTCGGGCTATCACTGTTGGACACAATTAAGATGGCTGTTGATTAAGATGCTTTTTATCCCAACACAAATGCTGCATTAACTCCTTATGGCAAACAAGGATCCAGCCCATTGCAGTAATTATAGACCGTTGTCACTTTTAAAAGGGGATCTAAAACTAAATGTCAAAGTGTTGGCCTTACAACTGAAAAACCATATGTCTATTCTGATACATAATGACCAAACCGGTTTTATGAAGAGTACTGGCTTCTGATAATGTTCACAGACATCTGCACATGCAGCAAATAAGATTGAATCTCAGTGCTTGTCTTGTCTCTTGATACAAAAAAAATTCCCTTTGACAGACTAGAGTGGGACTATTTTTGGGCTAGGCTTGACAACTTCGGACTAGGCTCGCAATTCCCATCCTAAAAGAAAGCCTTGCTACCCCTGCTGCTACGCCAGCCGGCAGTTATAACTTCAAGAAATAGTTATATAAAATCAGACACTGAATGGGTGAAGATTTTTTTTTCCGATACCTTTGAATGCAGCTAAATGTAACCCGATACCGACTCTTCTGAGGGGCGGGATGTGAGAGGGCAGGAGACACCACAGTTGGCAGCAGTACGCCAGGAAAGAGGTAAAACCTGAATAACTATACAACATTAAGAAATAGAATATTATTTCAAGCTCAGTCTTAATAGTTGTCAAACTTTTTATGTGACAATACAAAAAACTTCAAAACATTATATTACGATGTGTGAATTAAGCCAGAGATTTTAAATCAATATGTTTGTCCAGAAAACATTGTAAAATCACTTTAAATTCTACAGAAATAAGAGGAAAGATATAATTGCTAGTTTTTCCCTCACCAAAGACTAAGGTAAGAGAAAAAAAGAACAAGCTATTTTGGTATTGTGTAGCACGCAATGCATTCTGGGATTTTGGACCCCAAACTGGCAGAAAAGTTACTTTAGGTTTCGTGTGAAAACGTTTAGCGGACTGCAACTGCAGAAGAAGACGGAGAGCGAGGGTTGTAACCTCCAGGATGAAGAAAGGAGCATTAAACATGGAGAAAACCACTATAAACCTGACCATGTGGAAAGTGGCAGCTACAGTATGTCAGGGGTAAATCAATCGAATACATCCCAAAACACTGGACAAACACATTCGAAATGTACATCATTAGTTATTATTTAGATCAAAGTACAATATATGTGTGATTCAGGACGTAAGACAAAGCGGACAGGAAAATAACTTTTATCGCTCCATTGACTTCCATTCATTATTTTTTTCGGTTTGGGGACCCATGGGCCAAACGGAAGGGGAGGGGACTTAGGCTCCCTGTGTCCGTGAAGTGCAAGAAAGAACTGTGTGCACTAGCGTATGCAGCTACATTGCAGAAACTACTGATTGTTTTAACGAAAGAAGATTAAAGGAGCGCAGTCCAGGCTGATTATGCTGGCTCATTGACATTCCAATGTAGTGACAATCCAGGACCCAACAATGTGTTAGATGGCTGGGAAGAAGAGAATGTTGGCATGCAGAAGTGGTCTCAGCTACTTTTCATCACAGAGCTCATGGATTCAAGATGTGTTGTATCATCCTATTGCAGGTATGTTCTTACTTGTTTAATATCCGTGCTATGGGTAGCAGTTAGCATGTAGCTTATTAAATTCCATTGTACTTTTAAACTCTTACAAGTTGTATTTTTGAATTGTTTTTTTACTTCTTAGAACTAGTAAGAGCCCGGATAAGGCTTTGATGCTCTAAACATTAATCCTTCACATCGACTTCCAGCAGTAGGCTATGCGAAGCCTGCACGCTAATGACTATGCTACCAAAACTAAAACTGTTAGATCAAGACAATCAATAGAAATATCGAACAATTAACGTGTTGATTTGCACATTTATTACCTTTTTTATCCACCTCGCATGTCCATTTAGTGCCTAATTTTCTGTATGTAATATATATATATAATAAAGTTATTCATTACAATGGTCAGTACCATTCATGCACTGGTGCATTTTACATTTATTGCCTTTCAATTAATTCAATGTGGTTTTCTTGGCAATTCCTCAGCCAACCACAGCACGAGTACCCGGCTTATTTGAAAAGTCTGCCAAAAACAGCATTTAAGTTGCTTTAATAGGCTCCGTATTAACGAAAACACATGCATGCATACACTGTTTACAGTCAAGCTGGGGCTTTGTTTGGGTTCCTCAAGCCGTGGCCAGGGGGCCTGAGCCTCAATCGTGAGCATGCAGACTCGCAATACCAATATGGCTTATAACCTGATGAGTAAGGTGGAAGGAGGAGAGGAAGTGGAGGAAGAGATGAGCAACAGGAAAGCACTGGAGGAGGTGATAATCAGGGATAGAATGAAGTGATAGAACTGCAAACCCGGTAAGGAGATGGAGAAGGGAGGGACTTGCCAAAGATAGGAGAGGGAGAGAGAAAAATGTAGAGGAACATGCAGGGTTCAGCCAATGAAAGGAGAGAGTCTGAGGCATCAGCAAGAAAATTAAGTCGAGTTAGTCCAAATGGTATGGTAATATTACTACATACATAATAGATACATCTTAATCAGAACAATTTAGGACAGATAGGTCATTTTGATAATCTTTTCCATAATTTCCCCACTGTGAGACAGTAAGGGATATTTCTGCTCCGTTCCACACTATACATTTTTGAAGATATTGCTTAATCCTCTACATTTTTTTTAAACATATATTCATGCTATTTAAAATGCCATATTAGAAAATTTGGATTTTTGAGTAAGATCAATTAAAGTATATTGGGAATTTAGAAGACCCTAATATATATCTTCTGAAATGTATCTATCAATTTAATATGACTTTATTATTTTATACTCTATACAATCCAACAGAAATAAACCTTAAACCTGTTTGGATGAAAAATATAATTGGTGCGATAACTTGGTTTAGTAAATGTGCTCACCCTTAAACTACCACTTTGTTTGTAATTGATCTTACAATATGGAACCTCAGTTGTATTTTTTTTTGAATATTTTGAAAAATTAAAACATAAACTTGCCAGGGAAGCTGCAAAGAAGCTACAGGGATTTCTAACAAATGCCAGCAGTGCTCATTGTGTGACAACAATCTGCCTTGTTTTCAGTATGTCTGGATAAGAAATATAATCATATTATAGAAGCGTTTTCTTCCAAAGAGGAACACACAGAGAAATACGCTCTATGGTGAATTTTCTTTAGATGGACCTTTTTTCTTTTTTCATTAAGGTGGATGAAAGAGAAATGGTAAAGTGAAGTAAATTGATTATAAAGGTAAATTTAGGCACAATACAGTTTAATTACAAATTCCAGAATTTTGGATTTTCTGACTGTCTAATATACACAAAAAATTAACTACATTAGATGAATCGATAGCCCTTGCCATTTCAAAATGGGAGGTTGACTTGTCCATCACCTTTGACAAAAACCTCTGATCTCAGATGTCTTTAAGAACATTTAAAATTATTAAAAATCCCAATATACAATTAATACAATATAAAATTCTTCATAGAGTACATTATATAGGCCAACGGATGTTCTATCTGGGTTTTACGTCCTCTAGTACCTGCTTACAATATACAAGCAATATACCGGACAATTATAGTCATGCATTTTGGTTCTGGGTGCCACATATGTAAGGACCTATCAAAGTGTCTGAAATGTAATGTCCCACCTTCTCCCTCAGTTTGCTGCTAGGAAATTTAAATGATGTCACCATAGACAAAAAGTCAGTACAATTAGTTCACATTGCCTTATGCATCACTAAGAAAATTGTCCTTCTGAACTGGAACAATAAATTGCTCTTAATATTAATCAGTACAGCGATCTCTTGCTAGACCACTTTGGTCTTGAGACAACCTCAGCCTCCAAAGCTGATCAATCTCTTTGGGCTCACTTGATAAGCTCCATCATCTAGTAGGGGTTGGGGGCCCTTGATTTTGTCATGTGGGATATGGTCGCTGATGTGGGGAGTTTTGCGGTTGGGGGCATCTATGGAGGGTCCTTGGGGGTGGGACCACTTCTCACAGCTTCATGCGGTTCTTTAGGGGAGTTAAACTGGCGGACAAGAGTTACTGATCTGGTGGCTGTGCTGCTACTGGGTGGGTCTGAGATGGGTTTGCGGCTCTGGGGTGCCGCGCTCCCTCTCTGCGGTCCTAACCTGGGCTTGGCCGGTATAGAGGGCCTCTGCTGGTTGGCCAGGTGTCTAGTGTTTTGTGTTTTGATAATAGGGGGGCTTTTAGTTCTCCCTCTGGGATGGGGACGGGGCAACGGCCTTGGGATTCATGGGGGCTTTGGGCTCCTGCAGCCGTGGACTATGGATTGGACATGCCCAGGCCTCCCTCCCGTTGGGGATTGTGTTCGCCTTTTTCCCTAAGTAAACTGCATAAAAGTTCTGCTTCGTTTAAGCTCACGGGTGTCGCCATCTTGTAAACAACAGTGATTTCTAGTTCTACTATCGTGTAGTGTTGTATGCATGCTGTCTAGCCCTACGCCGACCCTACAGTCTTCAAGAATATTGGTTCTCAGCAGGGACAAGCCGCAAAAAGTATAAACGCTACTAGAAGGCGTCTCGGCCGGTTCCTCATGTCTCATTTCTGCGCTGAATGTACATGCGTCAAGCATAAACCAAGCTTAACTGCATTTAGACACTGAGGGCCTGGGGTGGGGGATGGGAGTGTCTGGCTGCATTCCCATGTCCTACCCCTCTGTTTTAAGTGCACAGTAGAACAACACACAACAACACCAAACACGAGCGAGGGGAGAGAAGCTAGGCATCTTTCCACGCCCCTGTTCACTACTGACCATCGGGGGCGGGTTCTGGGAGGTAGATCAGGCTGCCAGGTCCATGACCTGGGCAGGTTGGATGCCCTTGCCACTGTGGAGGTTTTGGCGGTCTGCCTGGTGGTGGGCGGGGTGCCCCTGGTCCCTAGACCGGCCCATCCTGGCGTAGCCAGTTGCCGGTAACCTCTATGGCCTCCCGGGCCCCTGCATTGTAGCTGCTGGATGTTCCCCTTTTGACTTCCCTCTGTTCCTTTGATAGATGTTCCTGCGGTAGTCTGCCGGGGACTCCTAGGCTCTTAGGCCCTCTGGACGTCCGTATCCCTATCCACCTTAATGTCTGTGTCGATTCTTGTAGGACGGATTGACGGCTCCTCACACGACTATAAAACACTCGTATGAGGTAACCTTATATGCACAAGCATGCTCACACAAACACACACACAGGTGTGGGGACATCGGTGTATACATATACATTCTTGGGCTGAGGTTATCATCAGTAGATAATTGGAGCCAAAGCTTTTCAGTGACATTGTTGTTGTATTCATATACCCGTTTTTGTTTGTTGTTTGTGTGCAGTTCATATTATTTGATTTGTTTTGTTTATGTTGCTCCATTTTATTGGTTGTTTGTTTTTCATCTTCTTTCTTTCTTTTCTTTTAATTTGTTCGTTTCTGTGTCCATAACTTCAAGAAATTAAACCCACAGCAATCTCTAATAAATATTTTTCACACATATCTATCAACTGGAGTACTATAGCAAAAGTTGTAATGCTCTGTAACAGAAAGTAAATCTGTTGGGCTTATACTAATAAGATACCAATTCTGAGTACCACACTGCCAGACAGGACACGTTATAAAAAAAGAAGAAGTTTACTGGTTGTTAACAAATACTATACCTCGAAGATTACTTTCAGTATATATTAAAGTGTACTTTCATTAACTAAAAGTAGACTTAAAGTTCTCCTTTACTGGTGTTTTTATAATTTTTTCAATCTTTTCTGGTATGAAAAAATGCTGTCTAAGTTAGTTTCTGTAAAAAAAGAAATAAATCCAAGTCTTTTTCAGTTTATGCCAGTTCAGTGTGGGAGTGGGCATGGAGACTCAACAAGGTCACGGGGGCTTAATTAATGACATGCAAGTTTCTATAATCTGATTGGCTAACTGCAACACTACTCTTACACTGGCTCTTTTTACTAAAATCAGTAACATGAGACAAAAATTGTGCAAGTATTTATGCTTATATGGAGTTTACCCCCCAGTTTAGGCAGCATTACCAAACAAGACGTGCTACTGGCCGCAGCAGGACTGCACCCCGCAGCTACTGGGGTTACAGTTGGGCTCACACATGCTGGGCTCGATGGAGATGGTTCTCCGCTCCCAGGTTCCGGATCCTTCCATTGCTGCTCGACTGGCTCTACCCCCGCAGGAGCAGTCCTGACATTTAACCAGACCAGAGTCCACTTGGAGCTCCCGGAGGGTCGGGAGAAGGAAGGAGGGAGGAGGCCAGCGGAGCATTAACGGTCAGGATCCTTCCACATTTCTGCTTCACACGTGTGAAAATGGCATATTTTAAAGTGCGACCAGTTCGCTTTGAACACACTTCAAGGTGCGATGTGCAAGCAAGCAGCTAAGGGGCGTGTGGCGTGTTTTTGGTCGCGTCTATCGCATTCGGTGTGTAAGCACCATAACTCCATGATAATTTATTGTCCGCAGCATAGCAGTATGCTTAAATCCAAGGAGTTGTCTCGTCTAATTTGAGCTCATTGACGGTTCAGAATGAGCGCCGCCACCACAATACCCCCCTCCCCACCTTACAAATACACACAGCTAGATGATGAGCAGGGAGAGCTCACGACAGCTACGTAGGACCGGGAGATTTAACCAGCTGCGGATTCAGCTGCTGTTATTATAATTCATGGTTTGAAGCATCAGTTATGTTTGAGGATAGTTTAAAAAACAACATATGTGGGTGGATGTGGTCACAGATATTAGCTGATAGCCGACGTAGTACATTTCATTATCATGGCACGTTTTAACACAAAAGTTGAAAAGTAAAACACTGGGTGAAAAGTAAAATACTACTTAAAGCCTGAGAGCTTATGGCAATCCAGTAAATTAATTATGAAAATGTATTAATGTTAAACAGGGCACCAACTACATATAAATTTGGATTTATTTAAAGTAATCTTGATTATTTAACCAGAAATCAGTCTATCGGAAAGTTGAGCCCCTTTGACCAACATGTGGAAACACACTCAAAAAAAGAATCAGAGAGTACTCTGTTTCGTTCTTCCTTAACCAAAAGTTTTGGAATCAGGTAAGTTGCTGGCAGTGAAAATCTTTCCAGCTGGAGAATATCAAATTTCCCTCTGACAATCACAGGGCTTTGATGGAAAAACGGGGCGAGCCAGTTGATCCAGTCAGCTTTATAAGCTCTGGTGGCTTATCAAAGATGGTTGCTCAAACTAGCCAATGTGAGGCACTTCTGGGGTGATCTGGTGGCAGCTGCCGGTCAATGAGCTTTGAGGAGCGCAGCTGGTTTTTGAGGAAGGCTGTGTAGACTCTTTGAGAGAGGCAGCGGCCAAGGGCTGCTGGGAGACAGTCAATTTAGACCGAGCGTATTTAATAGTTGTTAATTCTGGGCAGACCCCAAAAAACTGATTCATGGATTGGAGTTTGTATAAAATGTTCATATGCAGAATGCTTTTAGAACAAAGAATGACTAATTTTAATGTAAGAAAACTCAGTTTTTCAAGTTTTTCAGTGAGGGAGAACTTTAAAGTTCATTACAAGTGAACTAAAAGCATACCTGGAACATGTGTACTTCAACATGTACTTTTATAAACTTAAAGTGGGCCAATTTAGAACTTTGCATACAAATCTACAAAACCAGAGCACTGTTTATTAGATATTTGCAGTGTCCCTTTTTCTGGTATACTTTGTGTTTTTTTTCCCTCAACAATGGCTTTCTTTTTCCACTCTTCCATAAATGCAATGTATGGAGAGTTCATACATGGCGATCCTGTCAAGATATTCTCCCAACAGAGTGCTCCTCCAAAATTAGCATAGGCCTCTTGGCTTCTTCTTTAATCACACTCTCTGTGTCTGGCCTGCTTGTTCAGGTAAACATCCATTACTATTTAGGGTTGCAGTTGTGCCATACTCTTTCAATTTTCAAAATATGGACCAAGCTGTGCTCTTTAAAACACTTTAAATGTTTAATGAATTAGTTCTTTAGGATTTTCCAAGGCTTTATCCCTGTTGTTATATCACTAAAAATTCTTACTTATCCTCATATTGGAATAATAAAAATCTTAATTCCTTTCAGTCTTTTGTATCTAAGATTTTCTTCATCACTCTACTTAACATTCATAAAATCAACATGGGAACACCACGTGCAATCTGAGCAGAAAAAAGTCTCTAGAAGCATGCAGCTATCTAAAAGATTTTTACACCTGGTCATCACCTAAGAGACTGAAATATAAAGAAGAATTTAACTAATTGTCCACAGCTGCAAAGACATTTTGACCTCAATTAACAATGAAGCTGATCTAAACAAGAGAGTGAAAACTCAAGGCCAAACCGTGATGAGTTGCTCTCATCTAATATGCTAAGAGGTCACTGCAAACCCTCATTAGAGTTTATCTGCTTCAGATTATAAATGTTTCCTAGTTAGAACACAGCTGCAAAGAGGTGAAGCAGTCTCTTGAATGATACCGTCAACACAGAATGAGCTCCCCAAAAGTCATTTAAAGATATTTTGGGGCAAATGCAAATTATTATTTTTTGTTTGGAATAAGCAATCCTTTTTGTATTTAACAGTGCTCAGGATGGTCAGTAGACTTCAGGAATCAATTTACCACTGACCTGGGATTAAATTAAACTTTATTAAAGTAAAGGCGATGTCAGTAATCCACCCTGGATGATGTGTAAATTAAGAGGGTAGTTTGAAGTAGTGTTACCAGAAACACCTCTCAAGAATGATTTAATTAATGGCCGCAGATCAGGGCCATGCAGAGACCTCAAGAGAGGTTGTGCTCACAGTTAAAAGGGGCACACAAAGCCAGATTTCAAAACTGGTTACACCAAAATGAATTATACTATACCATCCTGATTAAGGAAAGCTGATATTCATCAATAACCTAACTGGGAATCACAACATAATATATTAATGCCATCAGATGGGGACCATGCAAAACGAAAAGAAGCATAATTCCTATCTAAAGGGGTACAATGTTGCTGTTGAGACGCAGCTGATGAGCTAAATGTTAATGAAGACCATAAACAAAATGACCAAAGGAGAGCTGATACCTGATTGAACAAGTATTATAAAGTACATTATGAAATAATTTAACTTGCTACTGTGTCTCACTAAATAAACCCCAATATCTGACTGGTTATCCTCAACAGCAACTCAGCAGCGGATTGATTTAAAGATCAAACGAGCTCAGAGGGGCTAGCTGTACCTTTCTACAATTCTAGCACCTATAAGACTTTTAGATTAAACGGATTATTGCAAAGGAACGCACTAGTGATCAGCTAAAATGAAGCTGTGGGATCCCGCTAGAAAAGGTTTCCACTTATGATGCGACCACTTCATATCAGGTACATTAACCAACGTTTCCTCAACTTTATTTTACATGCTTTTATTAAGCTTCTTAGAGGACTTCCTACAGTTATATTGCCATGGATTATTCTGTCTTGTTGCTCACATAGCAACAAGAAAACATCACGTAAAACTTTGCAGAATCATAATCTTTGTGATCTCTGGATGCTGCTGTTTACGTCTTGTGATCATAACAAGGAACACACTTTGGTGTAATTAATTTTTTGAAGAAATAATTGATTAATAGTCAGACATTGACAGACATAACCTAGCTGCCCGTTGCTCATAGTAGCTAAAATGAGGACAAGTTTAAACTTACCCTCCTGTCACGCAATCCTTTGGAGGAAGAGTCCAGACCTGGATCTTGATAACAAAGCCAGATTGTGTCCATTTATATCCTTCCAGGCTTTTATCTGCTTTAACCGATGCACCGGAGTAGGACGAGGAAAAGTGATCAAGAAATAGTACGTCCAGGTATCTCAGCTCCGGTAAAGGTCCACTCGGACAGCTTCTAAAGTTTAAAAAAGTATCCTAGGGGCATGGTAAGGGTTGGATATGTTAAATATTTTTAATGTCCAAGTATATACAATAATATCTAGGGTTTTAAAATGGCAAGTAAACTCAGAAAGATTCAAATCCCAGCCGGCATGTTAATTTTGATTATGTTTCTGTCTGCCAGTGGCGCGCCGAAGCTCTGAGAGTCACATGACATTTGGAACTTTATAGTTGCTCTTTTCAGCTAGTGTTTATGTGACATTTTCAGAGCTGCTAAAAGCAGCAAGCCCTCATTAAACGTTCCGGAAGTTGTCCAAGCTATTCACCGGTATAGGGGTATATTAAAAATTCATATCATAACGAAAATACACACCAGTTTTCGGTATGAACCAGTATACTGCCCAGGCCTAAGTTGTTGACAGGATCCATGTGGTACTGGTATATGGATTCGTAATTGATGGCACCCTGCGCAGAGCAAGAGGATATACTTGTGAAATGGGGTTTGTGAAAGTGTGGAGTCCTGTCACTATATCTCTCAATGATCATGTGAGGAAAAGTTAAATGTAAGCAGTGAATGACGTGAACTTGGAAATAGTGTTAAGAGGTAAAACATTAAAATGAGCTGGAACAACTTCAAGTGATTGCTGCTCATTTAGGTAATCTTTTTTGAAAATCAGTAGGCCTATATTTTATGAGGACTGCTGGTATCAATGGTTCGTACAGAATAATGAAATATTTTCAAATGATTTAATCTGAAAATATTTGTGGGGGAATGAAAAACTCATGCTCCCTTGGGGGAGTGAATGACAGAAAATGACTGAAAACCACTGCTGTAAGGCAATATAGAAACTCTAAGAAAACCCCTATAATGGGATCCATGCCAACCCTAACACTTCTCATTTTGAGGCAACCACTGATTACCACCAATATAGCAGGGCAACCATATGTATATTCCATCCATCCATCCATTCATTCCCACTTGATCCCTCACTGTGGAAAGATTTTTAAAAGTATTATTGAGAGGTGTGTTCTTTGTATTGCTCAGAATATTGGCTGCAGAAAGCATCTATTTTTGGTAGTTGTATGTGTATAATCAACATACCTTCTCTACAAGACTAGCTACTGTGGCCTCAGACAAACACTGTGTTAGATTAATTGCTACAAACAATCGCTGCGTTAATTGAGGAGATTGATACTGTATATTTGTTGTTTTTATTTCGTCCATTGCTCCAAAAAGGCTTTAAGCCGAGTGTCTAAAGGACAACAGAAGCTTTGCCACTGATATATCTCTGTGGCTGGCATGACCTCCACTCCAAGTCTATTCAGGGCTTTTTGTTCTGTTCTTTGTTTGGCTTCAAGCTCTAATGGCAATCAAAGGGACGCCGTGGCCACCCTCAGTCCTCCAGACTAATGACATTGGCACAGAGGCAGACACACACTGTTCATCCACTGGCCTTCCAATTCGGTCTCTTCGCCATAGAGAGAGCCTCGCCGGAGTCTCTTTGGAGAACTCCCATTTAGCCATTCTCTGTGATTTCCCTCTAAGGAAACAACCAAATCATTTTCTCGTAGACACACTCATTAGCCAACAGGCCATTCTCTGCCAATTTCAACATTTCAATATTCCCGCGTGTAGCTCAGCAAACATCCGAGGTCCCGTCATTTCCAAGCAAATCCAGAGTTGACATGCCAGCAACACACTCCAAGGAAAGTGATCTAGGTGCCAAGGTAATAAGTCGAGGCAGGAAAAAAAAATGGCTACAGTGTTATGATAGTCGAAACATGATTGGGTATGTCAGAATGTAATTAGACATTTGGGTTTGGATGAGGTGGCTTTAAAGGTAAGGCAATTAAAACAGTGGGTGTTGTGTTACAACCACAGAATCGACCCAAATTGGGAATATTACCATCATAAATGTAATTTATGAAGTAGCATTCAGAACAATTAGGCTCTGATAAGAGCTAACATTCATGCCATTGGTTCCAGTGAGGTCAGACCTCGCAACCGATTTTTATTTCCCTAATATGCAGTGCGGTAAATTTGCATTGTCTGTGGCTATTGAAATACAGAGAAAGAGAGATCAATATAATGGGTTTGGCACTGAGCCAAAATCATCCCCGACAATGTGCAAGGAAGGCATTTGAAATCACCGGCGCGTATCCGCGTGTTTGGGGGATAAAAATAATTCCTCGCCTCTTTGCCAAGGAGCGGGAGGCACAATGCCCAGGTCTGGAGGGAAGGGTGCCACATGGGTCTGCAAATTGGCTCAGGCGATCAGACTTTCATTTCATCTCATTTTGTAGAGGAGAAGGAGGAGGAGGGCTGGTAGGGTAGAGGAAAGGGAGATGAAGATAGTAGACATATGCGTGTCTGTGTGTGTGTGTGTGTGTGTGTTTTGGGAGGGAGAGTTTTGGTGGTGGTGGTGGTGGCGGGGTAAACAATTGCAATGATTTCCCAAACCTGGCACGGTCCGAGATGTGGATGGCTGCACTGGAGAGGAGCTGCGTCGGGTTTACTTGGCTCTCGGTTTGTTTCTTTATTGGGAGGAGAGAAAAGAGTTGAAAGAATGAGGGAAGAGGAGGAGGACTTCTGTTCCCTGTCAGAGCAGTCGAATGAGGGAGGACGTTCAGAGCAAATTATTTCATTCAGATGAAGTGAAAAATCACTCCTTTACATTACATTTGCAAACATTGGCTACCAGAGATGCCAGCTCTGACTGGGAGCTGAAAAACACACACTTGAATCCTTTTTCAGAGGCTGACTGATGTCATTAACATTGTCTGGTGTACCTTTTGATAGGATAGTTTAACATTTTTTAATTGAGGTAATGTTTAATGGTTATAATCAAACATTCATTTATAACTCCAGATAACCTTGTTCTGAAGGCTGATGCTTACTGCTAGTCTGAAAGGGGATAAGACCAAAGCAGACTTACACCAACTTACATTTAAATCCTGATCATAATGGTTCCTGTGGACGCTACTTAAATTGTCAGAATCAGAATCAGCTTTAATGGCCAAGTATGACACATACAAGGAATTTGACTCCGGCAACTTTTCTCTCCAGTACAGAACTTAAATAAGTGAAATTAAAAAACGGAAAAAAAATAAAATAAATAAAAATAAAAATAAAGGATAATATATACACCAAACCAGGGTTATTGTACAGTAAGTATATACAGTAAGTATATACAGCAGTGCAGAGTTTTAGTTTATTGTTCATGTGAATGGACTCACACTCTGTGACTATTCAGAGTTCATCAGAGCGACAGCCTGGGGGAAGAAACTGTTCTTGTGTCGGGTGGTTTTGGCGTACAACGCTCTGTAACGCCGGCCTGAGGGGAGGAGCCTGAACAGATTGTGGCCAGGGTGTGAGGGGTCAGTGGTGATTTTTCTGGCCCGCTTCCTGACCCTGGCCCGGAAAAGGTCCTCAATGGAGGGAAGGTCAGTACCTATGATCCTCTCTGAGGACCTGACTGTTCTCTGCAGTCTGTCCCTGTCTTGCCTGGTGGCGGATCCGAACCAGACAGAGATGGATGAGGTCAGGACAGACTGGACTATTGCTGTGTAGAATATGGTCAGCAGTTCCTGAGGCAGGTTGAACTTTCTGAGCTGACGCAGAAAGTACAGCCTTTGCTGGGCCTTCTTCCTTATAGAGTCAATGTGGGAGGTCCACTTCAGGTCCCGTGTGATGGTGGATCCTAGGAACCTGAAAGACTCTACTGTGGGGACTGAACTGTTGGTGATTATGAGAGGAGATTTTGCAGGGGGTCTCTTCCTGAAGTCGATTGTCATCTCCACAGTTTTGAGCGGGTTTAGCTCCAGGTGGTTCTGACTGCACCAGAGGACCAGCTGTTCCACCTCCCTTCTGTACGCAGACTCGTCGCCGTCACGGATGAGTCCAATGACGGTGGTGTCATCTGCAAACTTCAGGAGTTTCACAGAAGGGTCTCTTGACGTGCAATCAGTGGTGTAAAGGGAGAAAAGCAGTGGGGAGAGAACACATCCCTGGGGGGCGCCGATGCTGAGGGACCGGGTGCTGGATGTGAAGTTACCCAGTTTCACCTGCTGCCTCCTGTCAGTCAGGAAACTGGTAATCCACTGACAGGTGGAGGGAGGCATGGTGAGCTGGGACAGTTTTTGGTGGAGGAGCTCTGGGACGATGGTGTTAAATGCAGAGCTGAAGTCCACAAACAGGACCCGAGCGTAGGTACCTGCAGAGTCAAGGTGGTGCAGGATGTAGTGGAGAGCCATGTTGACTGCATCATCCACTGACCTGTTTGCTCTATAGGCGAACTGCAGGGGATCTAGCAGGGGGTTCGTGATTTCCTTCAGGTGGGACAGCACCAGTCGCTCAAAGGATTTCATGACCACAGATGTCAGGGCAACTGGTCTGTAGTCATTTAATCCTGTGACAGGGGACTTCTTGGGAACCGGGATGATGGTGGAGCGTTTGAGGCAGGAGGGGACCTCACACAGCTCCAGGGAGTTATTGAAGATCTGAGTGAAGATCTTCAATGTCCTTGTGAAGATCTTCAATGTCCTTGTCTTTGCATGATTCTTTAAAAATCTGTAACTAATTGCATGGGAAATTGAGGTAAGCAGCGGTGCATCATCAGTGATTGTCCTGAAATTAAGAACAGAAAATGTAAAACATTTCTGATCAGAGTGGACTGTCTAAAAGAAAATTAAAATCACTGTAAAAAAATCTCTTAAGTGCCATAGTGGTATTATGACACAATAGGTTAGTTTTGGCTATTTATAATCATTAATAATTCCTTAGGGCAGTTATTATATGTCAAAATTACCAAGTTTGGGGCACCCTCCTGGGATCCAAGAAAAAATAATAATAACCAAATAGTTTAGTTTCATTTAATGTTTATGGTCATCTGCTTAATAAGGCTGAGATATTTAAACAATAGATGAAAGACTATGTTTTTGGCATTCTTTTAACAGCAAGTTACTGCAAATGTATGTGGAATAATAACAAACAATGACTTTCCAAAGTACAATACATTTTTTTTAACAAAAATAATTAAACTTTCCAGTTGGAATGATTTTATCAGCACATTCACTAAACTGGTAACACACAACTAAACTAGTAAAGTAAAAGTACAATCAATACTAAAACTAACTACTAAATGTAAAACAGTAAAATGGACAAATGTGCAAAGTAGTACAATAACCAATAAATTCATTGTGATTTCAGTGACTACATTTACATGCAGCCAATAACCGGAATATTAGCTATAACCCGGTCACGCACGGCCATGTAAAAACCGGCAAAAACGCGAATATGATCCCCCGGGTTCCTCTTTCCTAACCCGAATATTTGGTCATGTAAACACATATCGGCATATTCCCATCAAAAGGAACACTGACTTGTGTTCTGCACATGTTCTACTGCAAAGGAATCTTGGTCTTTTAAGTAGAGGAACTTCTTCAATGCGCCATCTGGCAAACATTTGCAATGTACTGTATACAGGACCATAACCTGAATATTGGCTGCATGAAAACATATTCGCAGTTCACTATGAATATGTATGTTTAAAGACCAAAGTTTGTATTAAAGAGTTTGGAAGTGAACCCGAGATAGTTTTAAACTAATTGTGTTTAAGACTTATTAGCATCTTTTGGTTTGTGTTCAAATATTCAATTCACAATGCAAAGCAGAACTTAAGACAAAACATTATTTAGAGAAAGTAATGTAGTGTGAAAGAGATGTAGTATTTGGACATATTAAGGGGCTGCACAGTCGGTAACACTGTTGCCTTGCAGCAAAACATCCGGGGTTTGAATCCTGGCCTGAGGTCTTTATGCAAGAAGTTTGTTTGTTTCTGTGCATATGTGGGTTCCCTTCCAGCTTCCTCCCAAAGTCCAAAAACATGACTGTTAGTTTTATTGGTCGCTCTAAATTGTCCTGTTGTGTGTGTGTTGTTTATCCTGTGTGTCTCCGTGTTGCTCTGAGACAAACTGAGACCTGTCCAAGGTGTACCCCGCCTGTCACCTGATGATTACTAAAGATAGGCCCCACCCCCGCAACCCTTCAGGGATACGTGTCATAGATAATTGATGGATGGACCGCAAACTAAGGCCCGGCCGTGTCCACACGTAGCCAGTATCTCATAAAAACTGAGATATGTTTCTACGGTTTGGCCTGTCATCCACACGTAACCGGAGATTTACAGCACCAAAAACGAATCTTTTCAGAAACTCCGGCCAAAGTGGAGAGTTGCGTTTTCTCTGTTTTCAGTATCTACGTGTGGACGATTGAAAACGGAGTTGTAAGAGCCGTAACGTCACTATCCGCGACAAAAAATGCTCCAACATCACTTGTGCGACTGGTGTTTACTCTCATAAAACCGTATTTATGCCTTCAGAGCTTTGTTGGCATCATCCATTGTTAAAGCGTGTTTTGTTTGTTTGCTTTTATAAGCTATATCACTGCTGCGAACTGAAGATAGAGGATAGAAAGTTACTCTGAGCAGATAGGATTTGGGAGAACTACTGCCCCCTACTGCTTTGGTACATCTATGAATTTGCTGAAAAACGCATTTATCTTGTTCCGTGTGGATGTAGTTTTTTTTTTTAAAGGATCGGAAAAAAATCTTAGTTAAAAAAAAACCCCGGCTACATGTGGGCATGGCCTAAGAAGGCGGTTTCAAAAATAACTTGTTCAAATATGTGTTTAAAATATTTATTTTAAAGCTGATAGGTGTTGAATACAGTAAATTGGAATCCTTATGCGTGCTGAAGGTCTGGAAAACAAGGAGAAATGGTAAGTGCTTTTCTCTTTTCAAATGAATGAGACTTCGATTGAACGGAGTAACTCGTGTTGCATAATTAAAATGACTCCACTGGTCAAAGCCTGTGAAAATGCTGTTTATACCCACACTAATGAAGACTGAAATCTTGAAAATACATCATTATACAGTGAAATCGATAATCAAAGCAATCCTTAAAATTGTTTTTCCTAAGCTGATTTATCTCTGCCCATAAATAACCGTACTTGAATGATTCCTGGATTCTTCATGGAGTGTAAATCCGTTGGCGAGGGAAACTCAGCCATAAAGGTAAGCAGCTGTGGTAGGCTGGTGAGCTAGCCGCGAGGCCTTTTAGGTTTGTGACTAGTCTGGGCACAGTTAGCCGCAGTTAGCCCAGCAGCTCTCAGCAGCCTCGGCCGAGCAGATCAGCTTGTGAAGCAGGGCAGTGGGATGGCAGAGCATCAGCAATGAGAGGTTCCCTCATTCTTTGGTGGAATCTAATCAATGATCAGCAAACTGTACAGGTATTTGAGATACAAAATGCTTCTTCCAGAAGCCCATTCCCCTCATATGAGAAAAACTGTGGTGGTGCACTGCCTCTTCCCCCAGTTTCATATGCAAATAACTATAGTTTTATATGTACCTAAAGCTGAAGTCTGACGTGTTTCAGTGAAATAGATTTTTTTTTATCCAGTGTTATTAAAAAAAAGGTTGTATTGCTTTGTTTTATTAAGTATATGACTGTCTTACCTGTTCAACAGAAATGTTGGCAAAGCTGTATTGATTTCGAAGCCTTTGAAGATTTGAAGGTATCTGCATTGTTGAAACATCTCTTATGTAAATCTTTTTACGGTCTTTGAGGCGTTTTTCTGCGATTTTAGTCGCTGGACTTTCTGAAATTGCTATAGCCCTGGGTAGCCGGGGAAGGGCTAACTTTTAGTAGAAGTTTGCTCCGACTTTTCAACTATGGCAACTGTAAGAAGGAAGACATGAAGAAGACCACTTGTGTGCATAGCTCCATCTTCACAGGTTTGTACAGTGCACATGCATATTGATTTACAGCTGACAATGCAGAAATTCAAGGTGAACTGCAGAGGTGTCTATGGAAGGAAGGAAGTACTTAAGTAGAATAATAAATATTGTGGAACATCACCTATATATCAAAGTATAAAACCAAACTATTATTTGAAAGATTTAGAAAACTTTGATAGTTTAATAAATTATCAGCATTGCAGCTTTAACCATCTGCTGGTGATGTGAAGATTCTATAGAGCAGAGGTGCCCAAAATCTTTCCTTCGGAGGGCCAAATGAAATATGCAATATGCAATATTCTACTCAAAATACAAATACCAATAGTTAAGAACTTTTATTTATTATAAAGATTACTTTCTGTGTAATTAACATGCAACAGAATGACAAATAAGTGAGATGTATTCATTTAAAACTTATCTAAACTTGCTTATTTAATTTTTTTTTCTAGCATTGATGTCAGTGAAAAATATTTTTCCACCCGGTAATTTTTTTAACGTTTTTTTTGTATGTGTACCACTGACAATGGCGCTCCATGTTTATAGTAGCTGTTTCAACTAGCAGCCAGCATGGTAACAAACAAACTTGGAAGTAGTTTTATCTGGTCCGGTGCGGGAGCAAAGGCTCATGGGATATTTTGTAAACTGATCAAATATGACTAGTAATGGTCTTATAAAGTGAGCAAATGTAAATGCGTGCACAAATCCACTCTACATGGCCCTTCTAATTCCTTCTAATTAATTTTAAACCTAATTTGTAATATTTCACTTATAATGTAGTCACCAATAAATACTCATTGGGCTTATAATAAAAAAAGTATCAGCAGTGAAAGAATAATCATATCATATTAGCTGATTGTTTGAACAATGTTGACTTTTATGTAAGACCCTGGGCAAGCCCTGGAGGGCCAAACTGAATGACTTGGGGGTCCCCACTTAGGGCACCCCTGCTATAGAGGTTCATGAAACAACCTTTTACTTGGTAAATGAACAAGTGAAGTTATCTACTGCAGGTAAGATGCTAAAGGCTTACAAACTATCCTAATAAATCTGGTGTAAACTTTCAGGTTGACTATTTTAACTAAATTGTTAAAAAAGTAAATTGCACAAAAGGTATACACACACGTACAGATGTCTGTAACAGGATCTCGGTTTCTTTTTTTACCTTACACATGTCACCTTTAATGTGCGTTCAGTGACACATGCTTGGCTAACCGGAGAGTCTCTCACACAAGCTTGCAGCGTGCACAAGCACACTAACGCCCACGCGCTTCCCATGCAGGTACGCTTGGCCCCCCCACAGACTCGGCTGCTCCCGAAGAAGTCTCAGCGGGAGCACTAGATTAAAAATGACAATCACTCGGGGTGCACGGCAAACACCACAGGAAACGCAGGTGCCTTTGTTAAGAGACACCCAGCGCTCTAAAGGGCCTAATTATCTGCTGTTATTTTGGCAGTTATCAGGCGGAGAATAACTCCCCTGCTCAGACTCAGACTCACACAGCGAAAAATTACTCACTCGCTCACAGTGAGGTATTATATTGCACCACTGACAAGGTATGAATATTATATGCTGTGTTGGAATCTGAATATAATTTTCACAATAGGCTGTTGTGGTTTCCTTTTTTGTGTGTGTTTTTTTGTTTTTTTTTTACAGAAAGGAAACTATTAGTATCACCGTGATCATTAAAAAAATTCAAATGTTGCGACTAAATTGCACGGAAAATGGTTTTCGACAACAACTGCCAGCTGTAAGACACGAACATTTGACAAAACTTTGAATTAGAAACAAAAAAAGACAACAAAGCAAAACAAAAACTCCACAGAAAACAGGGCTGACTTCAGATCAGGTTCTTGACGTTTTGTAAAAAAACGACACAGAAACAGTGGAGGATCCAAAAGAGTTCCTCCCCTCTGCTCTCCGGGGCTAGGTGGCAGTGTTGGGCATGATTTCAGACACATCCTGCCCTCGGCTTGTGAACAGATAATTGGACAGTTTTATGGAGGATATGAACTCTGAAGGGGAACTTAAGCCATCTAATCATTGGCATTCAGCGTATGCTATTCATATGCATAAATACAAATAAAGCACATTCTATCTGCACAATGAAAGCTCTGACTAAAAAGTAGCTGCCGCTCAGATTAATATGAAAATAAACCAAAGAATACAGCAAATGATCGACTTTAAATAAATGAATAGCTGAATGTGTTTTTTTCACTCTACAATGCATGTATGAGGTAGAGATGAACTGTTCCAATATAGGATCCACAAAAGCATGAAATCTTCCTGTTTTGTAAGTGAAACCATGCATTCATTTGATGATTTATTTCCTTTCCTATTCATATAATCTAAATGTGTTAAAGTTTCCATAATTCTACTCTATACTTTCCTTTTATTTCACAAATACATACATGGGTCCACAGTGAGGCCTGATGCTTGCTGAGCAGCACCAACCATCACTTTTCCATATGCATGTAGCAATTTTCTTTTAAATCTGGTGTTTATGTGTTTACATCATCAGTTAAGCGTCTGTCTTCTTTCATCAGAGACTTCCTGCTCATTTCTCCACACGCTCTAACCGCTAATGTCAAGAGCTCCATATAATATGCAGATAATGGTTCATCAGAGTGTCTTCTCTATGTCGCCCCGTCGCCGCGTTACGGTGGATCACACGACACGGCCGTGCCCTGCAGAAATACAAGCCCCCCCTTGTAATTGAAATGAATAAGAGAAGGAGGAACATGCCTACAGAGAGTCCAAACTTCTCGCTTTCTAGTTCAGCTTATTCAGAGGGGATCCTGCCTTTAGCTTTCACAGCCGGTCTCGGCAGCACCATCATGATCCTCGTCTGTACGGCTGATCGGAAGTGGCACGGTCGAGGAGGAGAGCTACCAGCGTGGGGTGCACGAATGGGGACAGTCCCCTACGGTCTCCTGCTACCTCTCCCCCTCTTTTTCTATCTCTCAAGTGCAAATTCAAATCCATCTCTTATGATCTTTTGGTCTTCTTCTCCCTTGCTAAGATCTCCTTCTTCTTGTTTCCCTCCCACTCTTTCTTGCTTCCTCAGTTTCTTTTCTATCTTTGTTTCTCTTGCTCTCTTCTTCCCAAAGGCCCGTCCTTCCTTCATCTTAATCCCTCTACCTCCATGAGTTTTCTGCTTTCTGTCTATTTGAATTTCCTACCCCCCCCCCCACACACACACACACACACACTTTTCAAAAGGTGAGTTATTGCTTTATAAATGAGAAAAGAAAGTAGCCCCAATTAAAGTAATCCTGAAACTGTTTAACTTCATGCACTTTGCAGAAAGCAAAATTCAAATCTTTTATCCTTTATGTGTATTATGGAATGTATGACAATAGCCTTGACTAAAACATACTATGGTTTACTGATATTGGCACAAAAAGATTATGATTGGAAGTCTATTACGTTATCTACTTGACATCAACTACTGTTATCTTGATTTCAATAAATAGATCAAAGTAAATACGTAGAACCACTGTTTAGTTTAGTAATTGTTCTTTATGTTTTTGCCGCTCTGTTTTCCTAATAGTAGTGGAGGAACTATACAAGCTCATCCCCAGCTCCTAACTAGTCGGGCTCACTTCTCCGATATGTGCTACAATCAGCCGGCAAACACGATTCTACCTTGTTTTTAAGGCTTTCAACTTAATGAGACATATGTGCTCTATACTATATATGCTATCTTTTAGAGTTTTTTTGACGTTTCGAATTGTTTCCGAACAGCCGAATTCATCCTTCTTGTAAGTGAGGGAAGTTGTCACCCAGCTGAGTGGCAGTGTGTTACAACAGGTAGTGGAGGGACGACACTACTTTCCTTCTCTAGGTCAATCCAGGAGTATAGTGGTGTGACCTTGAAAGGAGCATTATGGATTTTTGTTACACCTGGGGTAAATATCTACTCCACTAAATTCTAACGTTTTACCTTCTTCCTTTGTTAAACTGGCGGTAGTTTTTGATAACTTTTTTGAAGCCGTACTATGTTCTTGTAAATGCTATCTTGCTCTATGCTCTCTGTACAAGCTAAAAAAGAGTGCATAAAACTGTTGTTCTTGCACCGATGCAAGCATTCTCCGCACCTCCTCCACGTGCCTGCCTCTTTACTTTTCACCCATCTGCGGGGGCAATTACATGCCCCCCCCCCTCCCAGTGCAGGCATACACACTCAGCAAAACCACATTCATCCCTCGGTTGCACCTGCATCCCTCCTGTTTCTAACAGTCCCACAATGCCCTCCGTCTGCCGGCCTGTACGGCACCCTCCGGGTTTCTGCGCGAGAAGATCACTGTCGTCTTTCTGTTTTCTCCCTCTATCTCCTCTCCACTTCGGTGACATCCACGTTATTTATTTTATGGCTGAGGACTCAATTTGATTCCCCTTTCCCCATCAGTCACATGCCACACAATTGCTTTCTCCTTATCTTCTGGAGTGTCCTTTTTACAACACATCAGGGCGCCATAACGCGCCCATAAATTCTACGGTTTCTGTATTCTTACCTACCGAAACCCACGCTTTAAATTCATCCAGACAGCGAAAGTGGCTATGAAAAAATTATTACAGTTTGCTCCTCCGTATGTCAGTGTGATAGTTGTAAACAAGTAGCTCCTCCTCAACTTTCATTCCTTTTTCATGCTTTGTAAGTTTGGCAAGGATTCCAGCAGGAGAGAATAAACAAGCTTGATCATTTCCTTTTTGCTATGCAGGCGGTAGCTCGTCGACTCCCGCCACCACAGAGGACAACAACAGGCGAGCTAACGGAGGAGTTGGGGTGACATTGCTGACCATGTCCGGCGGCCCAATTACCTCTCTCCAAATATGGCGCGCAAAAAGCCGGGGCCGGCGTGTCGTTTACACATGGTGTCTGTTACTCCCCAATTATTCCTGCATAAGCAGATTGTGTGGAACATCAAACTGGGGACGTGATGGCTCGTGTGCGGGCTGCCTCCAGCAGAGTGCTCTTTCTTTCCTATCATTTGATCTCGTATTGTAATCCCAGGTGCTTTGAATAATTTATAGGATACAGCTTCTCGTTAAACAATAATTTATATGTGTCTATGAGAATTGATTCCACAGGAATGCACATCTAAATAATGAGAGAAACCGCTGCATTTCATCTACAAGGAGAGGCAGAGGGATAATAATAGCAAAACAAAGGTGCCCAAGCAACAACAGCAGCAAGCAAGCTAATATTAATAACCAGAATAATAATAATAATAACACAAATATTAATGGTGGGTGCGGTTAATTCAAAGCATTTAACAAAATGTATTTAAAATTGCTTATGTTTTGATATATACATATAATCTTCACTGATAAAATCCAATCCCATGAATTTGGATATTACACAGGTGTCAATTTACTTGCAAAGCACCCCCCCCAACTGAGTCATTTTTTACTTTCAAGCCAATGTATTGCATTTTCCCTATTCACATCTACTTATCAATTCGCAGGAGAGGGCCACACTCATGCATGATAAATTTACTGTTAATGCAAAAGGCTTGTACCGCCCAGTGTGCGGTTTCCCGAAGAGAAATGATGCAACTGACTCCCTCTCAGGCGGAAGACTCCAAATGTTCATCAGAGGAGAAGTTGCGAACGGGGGTCCGTGGGGATATGTGGACTGCTAGGGAAGAACCACGCTCCGGTCACAAAGTTGATGCCATTTGTTCTGCTCATGAAGAGCAAAATTGTTAGTTAAATTGGACGTTTTCTTGCACAGATAAGCTCGAATCTCTTCCCTCTGTCTGACGTGAAGGTTCTAACAGCACCAGAGCTTGATACTGATAGAAATCTGATGACACGAAAAGAAAAAAGAAAGAAAAAACTTCCTGTGCAGTTTACATTACGACTTATATAGCAGTGTGCTATGCATAACAATGCAAGAGGATGTGTGGTGTTGCTCGAGGTGCAACACTGTGAAGAAAGTTTTATTGGGACCTTCGGAAAAGAAAAAAAGGAAAAATTTGAGGAAGTTGCAGCAGGAAGTGCTGGAAACCAATTATCCAAGAGGTGTGACAATTGTCAGAAGTCTCCAGGTTTTGTCAAGTCTTCTGACACCCTGCCAGTGTTGTTCTCTGGGAATTTGAACTGTTGAGTGTTTTTTTTTTTTTTTAACTGGATAATGGGGGGGTGGGGAATCACTGCATTTGTGAGTATCCTAAGGGTCTAGATTCTTCTACTGCTCGAGGCATTTTTAATTATTTTCTTTCGCTCTTAATATGTGACAAGCCGTCCGCGTTTGTTTGCATTCCTCCCATTTTTTTGTTGGGAAATTTTAAA
This sequence comes from Apricaphanius iberus, assembly GCA_028564705.1. Classification (NCBI taxonomy): domain Eukaryota; kingdom Metazoa; phylum Chordata; class Actinopteri; order Cyprinodontiformes; family Aphaniidae; genus Apricaphanius; species Apricaphanius iberus. Next base: position 35,470 of record JAPXFQ010000990.1, read on the forward strand.
TTTTTGTTTCAGCCTGTGAAAATTGAAATATCTGACATAAAAACGTGTAAACGTCTCTCATTAGCGACAAGATTTGAGATGTCATCGCTATCACGCAAAAAAAAAAAATCAGAAAAATAAGATGATAAAACGTAGATTAGCATTTTAGAACTCCCTGCATCTAGTGCATCATTCTGCTTCAAAGAAGAAAAAGATAAATGATGATGCCATTAAAAGTGAACTAATTAAGGAATGCTTCTTTTAAAAACTCATTAACTGCACCCTCATTTACATAATGATGCATATTAATTAAGTTTTAATGAATCTGAGCTTCCATCAAGTCTCCTCTCCTTGGCAGTGGAGCCATCTCTACAAATGAATAAACACTTCTCTTAAGTATATTTCTCCCTGCAAATGGGAAATGGGTTTTAAACAATAGCAACAAACAAACAAAAGCCTTCAATCTCTGCTCAATAGAAATGCACATAATTCAGGGTCAGACTTGAGCAGAGAAATCTGCATAAACCCTTTACTGGTTAAAGGAAAAAATGCTGCAGCTGTTAAACTGTAAGTCCTTGCAGTGTGGCTTATTTATCCAAGGAAATATTTCGACAGCAATTTCTTGACTTTTTATTTTTTTGTAGTAGGGGGAAATTACTAAATTGTGTCTCCATATAGAGAAAAAGTACAGTGACAGGCCACGGGTTGCTTCTAATGAGATGCATTTTAAATTAGAGCGCACCTCTCACATTGCCAGCTGGTGTCTGCTCAGGTGCTTTTCTGTTGTGAGTGACGGAATGCACACACACCGATGAAGATGCACTCGAACCCCCCCCCCCATCATCTTTATCATCATCATCACCGCCACCATCATCTTTAACAAACTCTATCCCCATCTGAACGCATGAACCCTCCAAATAAAAGTGGCTCCCTCACATTTCGGGGGGCTGCCTGCGGTGTCTGAGTGACTCGCGTTAATCCGAGCTTTTGCCACTCTTTAATTATGTGATTCCTCTTAGTGAAATAAAAGTCATTACAGCACCGAGAGACGAGTTTCTGTAACTTAATGGAATGAGTGGAGGTTTTCCTCAGAGGAGTGGTTTTTTGTTTTTTTCTACTTAAAAAAATAAAGCGGAGGGATTTTAACATGGGTTAAGTCTTGCGTCTGAAGGTCTTAAAAGCTGTGTTCCTTAGAAATAATCAGCTAAGTGAGAAACAGAGGAAGCCTCATTCTGTAAGTTTCTTTCTTCTCTCTTCCTCGTTTTTGTTTTGTGTTTGAAAATTTGCAAATCCGATCTGATGCTTGCCAGGAATAACAGCAGCCGCTCACCGATGACAGAAGCGCCGTGTCTGCCTTCCATATGAACGCTGCCTACGTGGTTTGTCTGTTTGCGTGCCCTTGTGTCCCCCACCCTCCAGCTGCTATGCGGCAGGCAGGTATAAGCGGGGAGTAGGCGCAGGCACCGGAGGCAGGCGAGCTCGGAGGGGTTAAAGGTCGTGACGATCAGATGATTGGAACTACAGAGGGAGAGGGTGTAGCCATGTAGGGAAAATGGGGGAAGCAGATGCCCGTTAATTAGGGGAAATGCGACGGACAAGATTTGATCAGCGAGGGGTACGGCTGCCTCCCGCAGCACGGCAGCTGTTGCGGGGGGGGGGCTGATGGGGCTGGTGCCTTGTATACGTGTGTGTGTGTGTGAGCGTTGTGTGTTCCAGTCCCCACAGGGCACCGCCACACTTCACAGACATCCCAGGAACCGTCCGCAGGCCAACGCAGTGCCCTGCGGAGAGAGACTATTTACAGCACAATACAAGTCAACTCATTAAACTCTCAGATGAAGTTGTACTTGTCAGTGTTGACTTTTGGAATGCAACTTGATTTGTCTCCGTACAATCTTCACATCCACAACTTTTGCCTTTTCTTTTGTTTTGTTAAAAAGATAAATAAATAAATTAGAGGAATTCATCCAGCACACACAGACTAAGCTGGCAGGCTTTCAAGAATCAATTTAAGTTATTTAAACCATTTCCTCATGTACAATTAAAATGTATTTTGATAACTTCTTGTAGGTGACATTTATTCAGAGTAAAATCTGCTCTTATCTCAAAACATGGGGGGAGTAGCTTACTTTATTCAGATTGCTGTGTAGGTTTCACTACAGTCATACCTGGAGAAAAACTTTCTATAAATATTTTCCACTCTTTTCTTCGCCCCTCTGAGTCAAACTCTGATAGCGACTGACCTAAAGGTTTGCCGGCAGCCTTTCAGCCCAATGCCTCTTTAGAGAGCTCGGGTATCCCACGCTATCTGTCACTTTTTTGTTTTTTTGTCCTTTCAGTTATGAAAACAGGAGTTTCAGTGACTAACTTCTCCACCAATGACTCTCCGTCTGTCTGTCTCCTTGTCAGCACCTGTCTCCTACTTACTTTTTTGCCTGCCTATGGTTAACGTCTGGTGTTTGCCGCCCGCGTTTGACATTACAGTTTTTTAGCGAGCAATTAATATGTCGACATTACTTAACCAACTTAAACTGTACGCTTTAATTGTAACGTGACAGATTTCTTTTAATTGCTAAATATTTCTTCTAAAGGTTCTCTATTGCTTTAAATAATCAAAGCTTATAATTACATTCTAAATCATTGTGCTACTGAGTGTAATGTGTAGTATTTCTCTGAAATAAAAGTGCTGCCTTTTAATGATGTTTTCTAGCAAAAACATGAAGCAGTTACTTCCTGTCATGAGACGGACGCTAAACCTTTGAAAAGTCCAACTAAAGCTCAACAAAGTTAGATTAATTAAATGAATAAAAAAAAAAAAAAAACGGCAAATGCTTTTTTTTGTGAACATTATTCAAATACATGTTTTGATGTTTATTTATTAATGCATGTGCAGCATAGCTGTCAACTTTTTTAGACAATTCCTCATTTGCTACAATACTTTTACTTTTTTGATGCGCCATTGATGTTTTTATGGTAAATTTATTATTTCACTGTTCCAAGCAGCAGAAACAAGGTTTGTGGAAATGAAAAAGGTTTGCTGTAAAAGATTCCCGTCTGCCCCCCCCCCTCCCCGCCATCTACCCACGCCACCAACCACCTATTAAAACTTATCTTTCTTTAATCAATTGTTAAATGTCATAGACAATCATCATTTAACAGCGTCTTCCTCTGTGATTCTTTTTAATCTGGCTGTAAATAGGGCAGCCCTGTCTATCACTTCGGTTTGTGCCGTACACCAGAGACTTAAGGTGTTTCAACAATAGCTCTTGAAAAAAATAAGGAAAAAAAAAAAGGAAACAGAAAAAAAAACAAAGAAGCACTTTTTTTTCCCCATTCCTCATCTCAAATCCCTGCAGAGAACACCAAAGGTATGAAAAGTGAAGAAAGGGGGGAAATAAATCCAGGCGATGATGAATAATTTGAATGTAGAAATGAAGCTGTTTCAGGAGTGAGTGAGATACCGCACAAGGAGCAGCCATGGGGAGCACACAATTAGGTCACCCAAAATAAAACGCTATCCTCCAGAAAGTCTTTCTTGGAGTTGTCAAATTCAATATATTTCATTGCCAACAGAATTCTTGATTTGCCTGTGAAGTGAGAAGGCAAAAGAAAGGAAGTGAGGGCCTTTTAGAAAGCGAGGTACGGCTCAGGACTGAGAGCATTTGATAATTTATGCACAAAATTGGGGACTTTTCATTTAAACTCCGACTATCCTCACTGGAGGGACGACAACACGAGCCATACGGTACAGCATGTGCTGAAGGGGAGCAGACACGTTGTTTGCTTTGTGGCTTTACTTGAGATTTAATGACATTCAAAAGGGGATCTCGCCCATCGAGCGTTGCGTGTGGCCGCGACGCCGCCTCTTGTACATGGAGCAAAAAAACTTTGAGGTTGGTGGAAAGTTTACGAAGCATCACTACGGTGACAAAAGTCAACAAACAGCCTGAGCCAGCTGGGCTTCTCTCTATCCCCGCGACACAACCCAACAGGAAGGCGAGGCCTCTCCGGAGAGCGCGATACGCCTCGTCTCCAGGTGACAGATATGTCACACCACCTAAAACCCTGTGGCACAATTATACCTACGTCGCTCTGAAGGGAGAAGGGGGAAGAGGTGGGGAAGGAGAGGATGGGGGGGGGTGGCAGTTGGGGAGGGGACGGTGGGTACAGAGTGAGTGAGAGGAAAAGTGGAGGGTGCGCAGGGCTGGTGGTGCCGCTGGATGCTTTACTCCTGGCTTATTCAAAGAGACAGCCCAAGGGATGCCTCTCGCTCTTCTAACAAAGCACTTCTTTTTTTTTGTTTTTTTTCCTTGACTATTGCTGGGTGTGCTCCAGTCAAATCCTTTGGGTCCCAGTCCCCCCCCCCCACACACACACACACACTCCCAGCCATTTGAGGATGCCTCAGAAACTTTTTCTCTCAGACATTGGGCCTTTTTCAGAGCTGATGTTTCAAATGAACATTACAATTCTGCAGAGGCCACGGAGAGAGGTTACTGACGGAGTGAGGACAGAAAGTGGTTGAATGTCAAACTTAGATCTGAGCGATTGACACTTCGTTTACTTTAAAGTGATTTCAAGAAATGTTCAAATTCTTGATGACTTTCTCTTTAGTTTGAAAGAAAAGCAGCATTTGTATCCTCATCCTGTATCTTCTTTTCTTTTTTTTAAACTTTTTTTCAAGAGATACACACAGAGAGAGTTTATATTAGCTTCCATATGACATGTGATGACTTGGGAGTGCCTAATACGGGCCCACGGCTTTAACAATGCATGAGTGAGGGAAGGAGAGAGGGGACGCGCTTGCACTCCAACTAGGTCAAACTGTCTAAGGAACAAAACAGAACAGACCTCAAGTTTGCGGAAATCATTACAGGAAAACAAACTTGTCACTTGCTTGACACCCTTGACTGTTTTGCTTTCTGAAGCACAGAACGATGATAATAATGATAATAAAAAGAAAATCTCCAATGCAAATTAGCCTTTGTGTGTGTGAAGTTTTCTCTTGTTTGAAATGCATATCAAAAAAGCGAGCCAAAGCGACAACTTACCTTGTCGTTGACATCGGGGGACAGGAGGAGGGAAAGAAAGTGCCTTTTCTCTTCGAGAGCTGGCTTCGATTGTATACACAAGCTCCGCAAAGGAAGATAAACCAGAGGCATAGATTCATAAAATATACATCTAGTTCTTTGTTTTTTTGTTAAGTTCTTCAACAAATACTGCTGATGCAAGGAGGACAAAAAGAGGGAAGGTTATGGGGGTGTTTGAGATATGGAATTGCAGCAGAATGACTTTAACCCTGCCTTTTTCTTTATAAATTAATGCCATCATTGGGAGACGTTCATTCATACTTAAAGCCGCTTTAAGGGCATTTGGAGCATTGTCACTACATTTCTCCGCGCCTCAGTATTTGCTGACTTCAGTGTGTTCCCTCCAAGCTCATTTAAAACACTGTATTCCGTTAGAACCGGTCCCCACAGTGACAGACATCAACATACAAAGCTCCCTATATGTTGGTATTTACCAAGGTTCTTACACTGCTCTTATTCCAGCTAACATGTGTCAAAGGGGTTGATTAGCTTCTTATATCAGGCGTAGCAGGTCTTAATAAATACAACCGATCAAGATCTCAAATGGGTGTTGTTAAAATTGTTTTTTTTTTAGTTGTTTTTTTTTAGATAGGATCCAGAACGGTCCTCTCATCCACTTGCATTGGGACTTTACATATTCCATCATCGGAACATCCAGCTAATTGTACCAAACTTTCATGATATGTATGTGTCTCCATCTCCATGTCTCCATGAAGCTATTAATGTAATAGCTTCATGTTAGCTAAAACACTTTTACTCCTTTATAGCTTTAATACTGTACTCACCTAGATCTACATTTTGAATCTGCATTTCACTTGCAGGATTGCTGCTTCTTGCTGCATGACTGCATTAGGTCTCCACCCTGCCTCCTCTGGGCGCCCTGTGTCGGTGCCCTGGCTGCTGCCATGGACCTGCATTTTCCTTATATACAGTACCCGACTCATCTGAGCTCAGCCCAGTGTCTGTCTATGGTCTTACGAGTTTTGGGAAGGTGTCTGTGTGTGTAGGTGTGTTTGTGTGTGGATATGTGCCTGCGTGTGTCTGTGTGTGTTTTGGAAATGGGTTTTGGAAGGGGGAATAATTGTCATTTTGTTTTTTGGGAATGTGGGTTATGTTGGGTAATTTTAGTCTGTAAAACACTTTGAGCGGCATTTTGTTGTATGAAAAGTGCTTTATAAATAAGTTTGATTTGATTTGATTACAGTATTACATTTTAGTTGTACAGATCGTTGTAACCCACATACTGCAATAAATTTGAAATGCTAAGCAGTAATATGCAGCAATATAGTGAAGTTGCATAAACTTGAAATGATGACTAAATTTCATATAATTAGTGAGGGGTACAATACTAGCAGTTTATTAGCCCTTTAGTCTGAGCTAACTGTTAGTAAATGTCTAAATAATAGGTCTAGTGAACATGCACACAATTTAATGTAAAACAGATAGATATACCTCTACGTTGAGCCTGTTTTATCTCCTCTTCCTTCCCTCTTTTTCTTAAATCTGTCCCTGATGGCTTGTTTTGTTGCCTTTTCATTCTTAAGACTTCTTTTGATGTATTGCTAACAATGACAACAGCATGGGTCCTTCAGAATTCTCAATAACAACTACTAGATAGCTGCGCTCTGCTCTCCCACCTAGCTTAGCCACAGCCATACGGTCTATGGCCGCAGCCGTCAGCAGCAGGTACAAGGCGCCAGGTTATCATTCATTGCGTAGCAATATTTATGGCTATTATACTAATATTTTTTTTTAATTTGCTTTTCATGTGAAATGAAGGGCGTGTAAAACAATGTTAAAAAATAATTATAAAAAACAATAATAATAATTGGAATTTAGCATCCCCTCCAGCAGATGGCACCGTAGGCAATGGGGTTGGATTGCCTATGCTCCGGGCCGTCCTTGCATCTATAATTTAGAACTTCAGCCCTTTTATGTAATTTAATTCATCCCGTGGCGTTGATGGCACCTAACTAGCAGAGAATGTTTCTGTCTACGCATTTGTACGAGAGCTGCAGATCAGCCAATCAAATTGATAGATTAAAAAAAAACCTTTCTAACCTGCTGTCTCTCCAAACAGTGCTGCAGCTGAACATGATGGTAAACATTCACCAGTCCTGGGCTGTATACTGCCTCCTCCTGGCTGACCGGGGCACATTAGGGGTTTGACAGGATCTTTCTGGAATAACGAAATCCTTCCACGTGCTATGTCCAGCTGGGGAAACCCTGCCCCTTCAAGTGAAAAGAAGGGCCTGCTCACTCCTCAGGCAAGAAGGAGGCTTGAGCAGGAGGCAGTGCAGGGCCCTCCCGGGGTTGGTAGAGGGAGAGCAATGCTCAGGAGTGGAATTATGTAGTGACACTGGGTGATAAATAATGGGTAAAAAAAGCATGGAGTAAAAAAATCTAAAAAATAAAAAAAAGCCATTCTAACCGGCTGTCTCTCCATACAGCGCTGCAGCCCAAAATAATTATGTTGCGAATAGTGGATTTTTTCGATTACATAAACTACAGAGCAGTTGACAAAATGCAGTGCAACATGGAAGAAGAGAATCACAGATAGAGATGGCATGGCGTCAAACTTTTTTCGGAAGGTAGTACGGCACTTTTTTGCGATGATGCCACAGCCAACTTTAGCCAACTTTGTTTAATGAGCAAGATGTCTTTGGGCTGTGTTGATGATACAGTTTGACTTTAAGATGTATGCAATTTTTTTCTTGATGTTTAAAAATTCGGTTTTCCGAGAGCAGCTATTTAGCTCAGGAATTTGGTGGATGCTAAATAGAGGTCTGTTTCAGAAAGCAGGTTCTTTATCTGAGCTTAAGGAAGAGAGATTTTCGCTGTCTCCTCCCCATATCATTAGGTCAGGTTTTAACAGAAGATGAAGTATGTTTAGAGACATCTGTCTTTAAGTATATTACGAATAAATAGGTAGTATATTTCAGTCATTGCATAAAGTCTTTTTTTTTTAAATTGCACAGTTACATAACATATAAATTAAAGTGTTTCCCTAAGCGTTATATCATTCTGTGAGTGCCATGTTACGTACTCCCCAAATGTGCTTTTTATATATATATATATTAAAAATCATTGTAAAGCTAATAATGTTGTGATTATAATGACGTATATCAACCAAGGATACAACTATAACTATAGACACAGCAAACTCAGAATGAAAAATAATGTAACATTCACCATTCATAGCTTCTAACCATAGAAAGAAACGAACCGTCTCGTACAAAAACGGTCCGATTAATTACCTCCAATAAAATAGTCAGTCAAGCACAAACCTGATGTTTACATTTCAACATAATCTGTTGCTGAAAACAGTTTTGATCACCATCCTTAGGTTTGGTAGTTTCCGTTGGCATGCTCATCATTAGCCCGGATATAGCACAGCACACACAAATAGCACTACTCTTTCTTCGAATTTTATTGGAGTTGACAAACAACTTGAGGTGCACAACCACCATCTTCTTGGATATTCTACAGCTAACAAATTCTGTATTATGTTTCATTGTGTCTTGTGCATCTTTGGCTGTTTCCATGTAAACACATATGCGTGGTTTTCTTTGTATGAGTCTGTGCACATACATGTATACATATTCTCCCAAGTATACGTGCAAAGAAGCTGAGGGGGAAGTTATCAAACTTTAAAACATAACAGGGCTCACAAATGGAGATAGGATGAGGATATTCCTTTTGGATCCAGGAGCAGTCCTCAAGAGTCTAGTGATCCATAGATAAAACCACAGTCACGAAGCACAGAGCACAGCATGGTGAGCCGCTACGTTCACCAACCACAGGTGAGTAAAGGATTCCTCCTGAGGAGGCATCGTACAGCAGTATGACAGTATGTCCCTGCCTACACTCCCTAATACCTTAACCACTGCACAAAACACCTATGCCCCTGCCAGAGTGCTAGGGTGGTAGACTAGGGGCGGCAACCACAAACTTGTTGATATTTCCCAGTCAGACCACAGAGCAACATGCAATACCCCCTGACCCTAGAGCAAAACCAACAGATGCACAGATTAAAGCCTTGTTTATACTTGTCAATCATCAAGTTTACATGTAGACGTATTGACGGAGACATTCTCCTTTCATACTTTTCTGTTGGTATGTCAGTGTTGCAAAGCAATTCCCAAACAGGACAGCAGGAGGTGCTGACTTTTTCTGACAGTTCATCATTGCTGTGTCATCTTTGGTCAGTTAGAGTTAGTTTACTTCGTCAGCTTGCATACACATTTCCCGTCAAGGAGCAATAGCTGACAGTAAGTCAGTTTTGATCGATCTGGAAAGCTTTTTTAATAGAAGTGCAGCTCTGTGAATATGTATGTAAACAAAACCATTGGTCTGTTTTGTTATTTTCCACACCTCCTGGTGTCTAAAATCACAAAAACTCCAAATTAGATAAACTGGCATTGTAATACATTTAGTGCCCAAAAGCTGCATTAACTAATGATTACATAGACTATAGAGCACTGTTCTGGTTAAATAATTTGGGTCTGATGCTAACCAATCCAAGATGTGCATTATCTGTTGCGTTTGACAGATGATTCGAAAATTGAGCTCTACTTTGTGCGTCCTTGCGTAAGTCATGGCGATCCCTGGTTTTGAGGGATCATGGCGTTATGTGTCTCCGTACCTACGCAGAAGAAGAAGCATAAACTAGGCTTACGTGTTTCTTTTTTGGAGCTTCTGGTTCAAAGATTACAAATTCTGTTCTGTCAGAATTTTAAACTAGAAAGTTTAAGTAATCCAGGTTTTTATGTCTCTCAGACATCTACCCGAGTGGATTCATTGAGAGAAATGGATAAATATAGTTGCTTCTCTTTGGCATAACTGAACATTTATTCCATGCTGTCTAATTATTCTGCCAAGTGGAAGAATATATATATATATATATATATATATATATATATATATATAATAAAAGCACATAACTATTCACCAGTAAGCCTTGAGTGTGAAGAGCCCTTTTCATACAAAGAGTGCAACTCAAAGTGGTTTACAGCTTAAAAAGGACTCTACATAAACCTCATTCCCATTCCTCCCACACCTATTTAAAGGCATGAACACATGCAGTATATATACCCCCCAACCCAACCCCTAATAAAGAACATCTTTCAAACGGACATTAGGCCGAGTGGAGGTAAGCCATGTAAGAAAATGCCATCAAATGAGCCATCTGCCCAGAGGAGGCAAGGCCGAGACTACCACCTCCACGCAATTTTTATCTGGAGAGCATCCTGGCAGCCACAGCCGAACATCACCCCTGAGGCAGCAGGTTCTCACAAAGAAAACACAGGAATAAAGGTAAAAGTAACAACAAACTACAGGGTGATCCAACTTTAAATCTAATGTCCTTAAAACAAGTCAAAATGAGACCCAGTAGTGTGTGTGGCCTCCACGTGCCTATATGACTTCCGTTCAATGCATGGGCCTGCCCTTGGTGGTCTCCTAAGGGAACTCCTTCCAGACCTGGCCAAAAGCATACACCAAGTCGTGGACAGTCTGTGGTGCAACGTGGTGTTGGTGGGTGGAGCAAGAGATGATGTCCCAGATGCGCTCAGTTGGATTCAGGTCTGGGTAAGGGTTAGTCCATAGCATAGCCCCCAAAAGAAATGCGACCCCACACTATTACTGACCCAGTGTGACACAGGTCATGCTGGAAGATGTTACAGGTAGCAGTACATTCTCCTCATCTCCAGACTCTGTCACATGTGCTCGGTGTGAACCTGCTTTCATCTGTGAATAGGACAGGGCACCATTGGCAAATTTTCCAATCTTGGTGTTCTCTGGCAAATGCTGAACGTCATGCATGGTGTTGGGCTGTAGGCCCAACCCCCACCTGTGGACATCGGGCCCATATACCACCCTCATGGAGTCTGTTTCTGAACGTTTGAACAGGGACAAGAACATTTGTGGCCTGCTGGAGGTCATTTTGCAGGGCTGTGGCATGCTCCTCCTTTTCCTCCTTGCACAAATACAGAGGTAGCAGTCCTGATGCACTGGCCCATCTCCTGGTAGTACCTCCATGCTCTGGACATTACGATGACAGAAACAGCAAACCTTCTTGCCACAGCTTGCATTGATGTGTCATCCTGGATGAGTTGCACTGCTGGAGCCACTTGTGTGGGTTGTAGTCGCTGTCTCATGCTATCACTAGAATGAAAGCACTGCCAGCTTTCAAAACTTCACCAAAGGTTATCAGCCAGAAAGCATAGGAGTATAGGAACTGAGAAGTGGTGTGTGGTCACCACTTGCAGAGCCACTCGATTATTGGGGGTGTTCTGCTAATTGCCTTTAATTTCCACCGGTTGTCTACCTTGTTCTACCTGTTCCATTTGCAGAACAGCATGTGAAATTGATTGTTAATCATTGTTGCTTGTGGACAGTTTGAATTCACAGCAGTGTGATTGACTTGGAGTACATTTTATTGTTTAAGTGTTCTCTTTCTTTTTTAGCAGTGTGTAAAAACCCCAGAAACTGTGGATAAATATGATATGACTAAGATCCAGAATAAAAGGGGAAAAAAAGGAGTGTAGTTTCAAAAATGGGATTCAAAAGCAATCCTGTCCACACGGCTGCTGAACCTGCTGTGGTTTCAAGCCGGGCCCATTGGTGGCACTGTGACACTGACAGAAAACAGTGGACAGCAAACAGAAGACAGCATAGTGTCAAGCTGTTCCCCAGCAGCAGGTGAGAATTATCTCACCTTATCTCAATTCTTTTAAAGGTAAGGGAGCCAATCAGCACCTCCCTTCTGCTTTATGACCCACAGCTGGAACTGATCGCTCGCAGGAGGAGGGGGAGTGAGGAACAGAGTCATCAGGGGTACCCACACCCTGGGTGGAGGATATGGACGAGAGAAGTGTTTAACATTTATTTGTTTATTTATTAGGATCCCCATGGAGACAGATGAGAGAAAACACATATGTAATAGACAGAATCTTAGTAAAAACAATTGGCTGCAACCTTATCCAGCTACGCCCCTCTAAAGACCGGCAACCGTATCGTATGGTAAAGGCAGTTCTGCAGGATAAGAAGGTCCAGGACCATAAAGCACTTAAAAATAATTAAAAGAACCTTAAAATCAATCCTACAACATACGGGGAAAGAATGCAATGAATTTAAGATGGATATAATGTGCTCCTGGTCAGGACATATGCTACGGAATCTTATAGGAGCTGTAACCCTGTGATACTCTTTTTTTTTTTTGTATGTGAACAAACTGTAATCTGTCAGACCAACATGATTTAAACTGGTCTAGTGGTGTTCCTTTGATTCCTGGAACTTATTAAAGTCCTTCTAAAAGATTATTGTGATTGGCTGTGTCAAAAGCAGCACTTAGATCTAACAACACCAGAGCAGTCACAAGACCAATATCTGAGGCCATAAGAATATCATTAGTAACTTTCATCAGTGCTGTTTCATCGCTATGATGAGCTCTAAAACCTGACTGAAACTCTTCAAACAGGTTGTTACACACTTGTATAGTAACTATTTTCTGAAGAATTTTAGATAAGAAAGGAAGGTTAGATACAGGAATATAATTCATAAGGTCATCTTGATTGAAAAAAAACTTTACTTAAGAAACCATTTAATTGCAGCAATCCTAAATTCCTGTCGTACTTATTCTTTTATTAAGCATAAATTCATCATATCTAAAATGTACCTATAACCGAAGGAAACGCTCCCTTTAATAATTTGGTTAGGATTCTGTCCAACATGCAAGTTGAAGGTTTGGATGAAGCTAATATTTATGATAATTCCAAAAACTCAACTGAATCAAAACAGTCCAAGCACAAATTAGGTTCTATAGTTACCCGTGATGTTGCCTTACTTTCTGAAGAAGAAGTAATAATTTTTTGGAGTATTTGAATGATTTGATTTTTAATATAATTAGCTTTATTTATGATGATTCCCATAAAGTTATCACTCCTGAATTGTTGGCTCAGCAGAGCTATGACTGTGTAAGTTTGGCAACTTGTACTAAAAATAAATATATAAAACACAGAAACACATTAACTGACAAAAGTCTTAAAGTGCTATTAAGGTGAGATGTTTGATTCCACAAAAATTGTCCAAAGTACAAATAAACGGTTTATTTCGGCTTTTTTCACAGCGTTTTAAACATGTCACGGTTATACTGGATTTTGAGGACAGTGTTGATGAGAAACCTCCAACTTTTCCTCTTTGAATTCCAGTTTAAGGATGTGATGGAAGACTAATTCACATCTTGAACCAGACAGGGTGTCATTTTTTTAAGGTGTATTATTTTACTTGTAAAATAATATAATACAACATTTTAAGAACCCATGTTTCAATCCATGTAGATTAGGTCATAACACCCAATTTTGGTAGTTTATTAACACCCTGCCACCTGAGTTTCTCCATCAGCTTGAGGATAGTCATCTAACCAGCCTGACCGTACCTCTTTTTGTCTCTGCGTGCATGTGTGTGTATCCGTGTGCGTGTGTGTGTGTATGAGTCAGAGAGTTTGGATGCAGTTGTGTGTGTATGATTGCCCGTACAGGAGAGAGCGGCAGGAGTGACAGCGCCCCTCCCCAAGGTCACGTCCAAGGAGAGTCGAGCCAATTACTATGCAGATCAGAGCTGATGGCGTTTAAGGGGATTGCTCCGATGCAATCACATTAGCTGGCCAGAGAGGAATCTCCAGGCTGACCCCAATCACAAGGGCTACAGCGGCGGGGTCAGCCGGGATGGAGGACTGCAGCCCATGTTTTCCTTTCACAAAACACTTTTTCCTTATCTCAAGCTGCCACGTGATTATCAAGCCAAACAAGCATTCCTCACCACCCGGGCTTACGGCAGGCGTGAACTTGCATATATGTATGCTGTTTAGGGGATTGCATAGGCATGCGACACATACAGCATATACCAGCCACAAGGCCATTTTCTGGTGCGCTGGCACACAAATACAGCCCAGTGATGTTCACAGTTGACCACAGTTACCCACAGACATGTATTCACACTTTGCTCGCCATCTCTTTTCTCCCCGCTCCTCTCTTCTCTCCCACTCGTCTTTCAGGTGAGCGTCTGTCTCTGATCTGCCGCAGTCTTGGAGGGCAGATTGCAATTTACTCTATCCCTGTGGGTGAGGTGTGTGTGTCCAGGTTGTAAATATGCCTCCTCTATTTCTTCTCTCCCTCTGTCGCAACCTCCTTCTCCCCCTCGTCTGTAGTTTCCCACCGCTGCCCGCATGGCCAGTAATGAGACTGAGTCTGATCAGGTCGCCCCGGTGTTCCTGGAAAGATCTCACTTGAGCCACTGGCCCGTAATGGAATCTGCATCTAATGCATACATAAATCACATCTCTTTCAGGACATTTTCATATGCATAATGTCTTCCAACCCCCTCCTCTCCCTCTCGTCTCTCTTTCCACCCAATGAGCCTGGGTTGATGGAGAGGAATGGCAAGCTAGAAAAGGTGATGAGACCCCCCTTTTTTTGCGTCTTTCTTTTCCAGACCTGTCTGTAATTCTGCCTCGTATATTGTGCTGACAAGACCCGCTGAGTGGTGAGATGATACCAAGGCTGGGGAGGATCTTCTTTAGGTAGATCGACATCTGTTTCTCACCAAGCGTATCCTGTGTGCAAGTTGTGTATGTGTGTGTGGAAGAGAACGAGCAAAAGGGAAGAACGAAGTTAAGTAAAAAAAGGAAGATTCTTGTAGATAAAAAAAGATAAAAGTGTTGAAAATCATGTACACTGGTCAGACTTTGTGTATATTTGAAGAGGACAGTTGCTATGGCCTCTGTTTTTCTTCTCCACCCGGTCTCTCTCTTTCTCTCTCTCTCATTCCCCTCGCAGGCTTTGTTATGTTAATGCCGACGGATGTGGCGGATTCACAGTGATTTTTCATCTGTCGGTGACGAGAGATAAAAGGCGAGTGACGAGTTGTCGCGATCGTCCTCACTGTTCGCCTCTCAGTCACTAACAAGCTGCTGCATTGTACCTCCGCCATTTTCCCCGTGCCCCATTTGCATCTGCGAGCCGCCACTTCATCCTCCCTCCTAAAAGTTTATGCCTCCTCGTTAGGGCCACGTAGGTGTGAGATTAAAATGTTGGCCACACTTTAGTTTTTATAAGCGCACAGACTGAGCGGGTCTGTGCCTTTGAGTACGTTTCGATGAGACCTATGTGTTTGTATGGCGAGGGGGAGGGGGGGGGGAAGCATATATGCATCTGTGCATAATGTACAGAAAATATTACCATACACCTTCTATGCTACTCACTGTTATTTATTTATTTATTTGATTGCCTCCTTAGTATGGCACTTTTCTCCCTGTAGGTGCTGCACATCTCTTTAGATGATACAAGCTGCCATATCAGCACAGGCTAACCCATTCTTAATCACATTTGCATTTTTATTTTGAGATATTCCTCAAACGTTTGCATTATTGAGGATTTATGATGAGCTCGTCGCCTGATCTTCCATCAACTTCACTCATAAAAAGAGGTTCTCCATAACTCATAGGTGAGTGGAATATGCTGTCCCCCCTGAAGTAATTAGATAGCAGAATTCTGATATGGAAAGTTTGAATAAATCACTTTGTTTATGAGGGCTGAGGCCTTGAGAGCAGTATAGGGCCCTCTGTAACCTCAGAATAGGGGAACAAATTTACGTTTTAGCAGTTTTGGTAACGTTTGCAAATTTTAACATTTGATTTTGATTAAAAGCATGAAACTTTTTTTTTTACAGTTCAGCATTGAAACATAACATCTCAAAGCAAGACAACAGTCTTGTAAAAAAAAAAAAAACTGCAATAAAGAAAAAAACAAAAAGGAGTTATCAGATCTGAAAGCAACAAAATGTGAGTGTACCAAAAATATCTCTCTGAAAAAAAAAAAAAAAAATAGAAAGAAACCCTACATGCACATACAGCTGGGTAAAGTTGAACCAGGAAGTCGGTCTTGCAGGTGCGCCTTGGATGAGCCTTGAGTTCAAGCTACATTCTGCAAGGCAGAGATAATGTGAGAAGAAATGGTGCCAAGTGATTCTTTTTTCTTTTTTTTTAGCAACTGAGTTGTACAGTAAATACTCAGTACAGAGACGTACTCCTCATAAAAATGTGTTAGGACCCCAATTTAGATCCACATCTAAAGAGTTTGAGGTTAGTATTAAAAGAGTATCTTAAATTGTCACAATATTTCAAGAAAATCGGGTTAATGACATCTGTAAAAAAAAAAAAAAGAAAAATGTGAAGATTGCTGAATAAATGATATAAAGAAAAACTACAAATACAGCAATCAGGTTGTTTTTCCCGACATGCAGTAATTGCTGATTTTCTTCCAAGTCAGATCTAATGATTCTAATTCTACCCGATTATAGGATGGAGGAAAGAAAAAAGTTTACATAACAATGAAAAAGTTGCATTCCTGTAAATTAGCTTTGTTGATGCCTATATTGATGAAAAAGGTACACATTCTTAGTATGATGCATTTAATGACTAGGGAGCTAGGAAGAGTGTTTTGTGCATCTATAACATAGATTAGAAAAGCTGATTTATAAAATGAAAAATCCAAAATTAATGCGAGTAACTCCAGAAACTTCTACCACAATAACAGAAAATAAAAATATTTTTTGAACAGTAAAAATGAGAAAATCTATGTTTACATACTAAAACTAACAGAGGGTGGGTTTTTTCCCCCACGATAACTGCATTCTAAAAAAACTTTTAGAACTGCTAAAGTCAATTGGTTGGTGGCAAGAAAAAAAACAAAACGGTGGGCTTTGAATATGCGACCATTACTTCCAAGAGAGTTAGTGGTCAAAATCCCCAATACATCTAAAGACAGGAAGAGGTTTAGAGAGAAGTTTAAACTCTGTATTGACGACAAAATCAAAGTTATTCAAAACCCAAATGAGATCTGGGGAAAAACCTTGGTCCAATTCGCCGGTATCTCCCCAGCAGACAATTATTCCTATTTAACAGAAAACCCTGGACTTTTCACTCATAAAAAACTAAAGACTTTCAAAAGTCTGGAGGCCTATTATTATTAATTATTCTGTTTCAAGGAAAGTTGGGCTAATCTCCTCAAAACATAAAGCAGTGTTTGTAAAAAAAGGCAGGGGTCAGACCTGGCCAAGCAGAGTCTTACTAAGTAGTAAGTCTTACAGAGTCTTAGCAAATTTGCTGTGACTGTAAAGCTGGGTAAATCTTCATCGATCAGTCTCCTTGTTTTTTGGACATTTTGTAGGTGTTGAACAATTTTAGTTGTCCTGTGTCTTGAGAAATTAAATGGCGCCTGGTCTCCGGTGAAAATTTTTTATTTATTGCTTCCACAATTCTTATTTTTAATCCAGTCTTGGAGAAACGTGCATTCGTGTAACAGCTTTGGTGTTTCAATCAGAAGCAGCTGTCAGGATAGGACTAACGACTATGTACAGCAGTGTGCATAAGTAGGATGCTGTGGTTGGCGGTTTGGGACACCTGTATCAGAACGCCAAAACAATGTAATGCAGACAATTTAACAATACACCAACCTGAATATTTCTAAAAACATCTTTTCCAAATTACAAATATATAGTCACAAGGATTTACTATGAACATAATTAGCCTTACAAACTTTGTCAGCTGCTGCAGGACGTCCAGGTTTAATCTCGAGAATGCATGCAGTCTCTGTTTTTGCATAAAAAAAACAAAAAAGCATTTAATCTCACCCAGACAGGCCAGACATTCGACCAGAGTTAACCATCTGCTTAGATATATCTTCTTCCAAACCTGCAAAGCAATCGAATTAAAGATAAAATACACAGTTTTTTTGCCACCAAATGCAATGTGAGGAAACACAAACATAGACATCACAAATGATTCGCCTTTTGTAACCACATTCGTATTAGGGATGCAAGGATACCATTTTTTTAAACCCATACAATACCGATACTTGGATCTGAGTACTTGCCAATAAAAAGTACAAATGCTGATACCTCTATGAAACAAAAACTTGATATGAATTTGATGACGTTTTTTTCTCTGCTTGTTAAAACAAATGATGGTGAATTAGAGGGAAAAAAATTAATGTCAAAGTAAAATTTCAAGAGAAAACAAAAAAATTGTCTGTGAAGTTATTGCAGAGTTTCCGCATTTTAAGTATTGGTTGATGGTATTGGTGAATTTTAGACATTAACCATTATAATGGTATCAGCCCGATACTCGATACCAATATTTACTGAGATATAGCTGACATTAGAGCTGAATTCCTATCATTGTCCACATTATCAGGTCGGGCTCGGGCTTTAGTGGTCAGCTGAGTATCTCATTATCAAGATAATTTATAATAAAGCACTGCAGTGGGCCACTAACATTTTTCTGAATCTACCTGCCAAGATGTTGCATGCACACCGCATGGGTCATGATGTGAAAGACCCACTCCTCTCAGATCAAAACAGAAAACACGCTCCGACTGCCGAGCTGCACTCTCAAAGAAAATGCTAAAGTGTAAATGCACTATTATCCCAAGTCTCAAGTTGCAGAAGTCTCCAGCATCTATATGGCAGCTCCCTGATGTCCACAAGTCAGATAAAAGCTCCTGAAATCTAAGGCAAGCAGTCAAGAGCGCACACAGAAATGCACGCAGGTGAGACAGACTTCTACACAATAGAAGCAAGTGGTTAAAGCTTCATATAGCTGGAGACGTAAAAAAAAAGATTATAAATCAACATGCCTTGAAAGTTTTCTTATTCATTTATAATTTTAAGCTTCAGATAGCAGGCTTATTTGACCGGAATTCCAAACAATTGTCCAGTAAATTGAAAACCGGTCACGTTGTCAGGTGCCAGTTTTTTCTAGCTCAGGTGATTGACTTTTGAATAATGTCGGGCTGCAATCGGGTTCAGGCTTTAATAAGCTGTCAATCAAATATACTCTTCAAGCTTGGACCGAACTCTCACAGGCTCGGGTCGGGTCGGGCCTAACTTTTAAGGCCCAATTACAGCTCTAGCCGACATATTTATTAAACCCAACTTAAATGAAGAATGTTTCACCCTCTAAGTTATCTAATTGAGTTGCAAGTTGATCAGGTTGACATGAGGATCTTACACGAAACATTGTGTTGGTAAAGTCATGGACAGTGCGATGTGAGGCAGCTTCGTTTTGTACAACAGCTGTGGAATAAAAATATATGAATGCTTCAATACAATTTCAACACCACTTTACCAGCCGCAGCTTGATTTTAGAGTTTAATGTGGGATTTTAAAGAATTTATTGTAACCTTGTAGAAGATGATTAAATAAATGGGTTTATTTGTTACAAACTTTTTAAATCATATACGGGGGAAAAAAGAAAAAGAAAACAGAATTGTTTTATAAGTAGCAGGTGTTTTCAGGAAGTTGGGAGGAGATTTGTAGCAAATGGCAGTCATTTTACACTCTACACATTCAGTTTAATAGTAGAGGTTCGGCTGTATTCACAAGTGCTTTTTATTCTTCGGCCTTCGTCTGAGTTTAAGATATTAAGCATTTTCAAGTCAAATAAAACAACTCTACTTAAAGCTTTGAATCACACATGTAAAAGGCCACATCAAACCTTGTTTTCTGGCACAGTCATTTCTTTATATTTCACAACCAGAAGCAATGAAGATGTTGAAGGAGGTTTCTTTGTGCTCTAATAGTTCTACCAAGTTTTGTTCGGATTTCTTCTGCAAGGTTGAAAAGTTCCTATAGGCTGCTTTGTTGTCTATATTTTTTTAATTAAGACATTATAAGATAAAGGAGCACTTAATGTGTCAAAAAATAGTGATAAGAAAAAAATGGAGCTCTTTGTTGCTTTGGTGCAAAGGTTAGCAGACCATGCATTGTGATGACATGATCACCAGCTTCACCCTTCAGGTTGGCATAAGAGCTACACAGCAATATTCTCATCTATACATGTACAGAATTAGAAAATAATAGAAAAATGAGAACAGAATGTAAAACTGTAAATTGTTTAAAAGCTAAATGAACTTTTAAAAGATTGGACTTTAGTCGCTCTCAAGTCAATGTCAAGGTTAGAAAGTTCTAGAATCCTGGTTCTACTGTTTAGAAGCTTCTGTCGCCCTCAGTTTTTAGCCACATATGTAGTACAGCCAACATGGACATGGTCAAAAGACAGCAGGAACCCCCTATGGACACCTTGGGGCCTTTTCCATTGGCCGGGTTCCAGAGTTGGTTTGGTGCTGTAGTCTGTGCTTAGCCAAGCACCAACTCAAAGCTGGCCTAGACTGGTGTTTTCTAAGGAATGGTTTCTGCCCTGTCTACAATGTTGACGCAGCCAACATGTCGGGCGGGCTTACAGTCTTCTTACTGGTGAGACATTTTGATTTGAAACACAGGAGGCAAGAAATGAGCAGAGTCAGTCCATCCTGGTCAGACCCGGTATTTTCTAGCTTTCTGGTCATTGTCCAAGCCGCAGAACAAATTGGAGTGGTTGAATCAGGAGGGCTGTGTTGAAATAAGAAAAATCAGTTCTGAATCGATTGTTTTAGAAATTAAATCAATTCGCAAGTTCAAAAATTTATTTTATTTTTAGAATAGTTTGCTCTTTTTACAGCTGAAATACGAAGGAAAAAATCCAGATGGCCATATTAGGTTTTGTGTCTGAAAGGGTTGATACAGTTTCCCATGGTGAACTGTTACTCCCCCAGTGTCAAGTTATTGAATTTCAGGCATATAAATAAGATAACAGTTAAAAAAAACCATTTTAATAGCAGTGACCCATATCAATATCGAAGTGGAGTACACTGAATCAATTATAAATCTTGTGAATCAGAATCGAATCCTGAAATCTGAATCGATACCTAGCCCTATTCATTTGTATACAAATCTGTACATGTCTCTCTCTCTCTTTATGTATATACACTACCGTTCAAAAGTTTGGGGTCACCCAAACAATTTTGTGTTTTCCATGAAAAGTCACACTTTTTCACCACCATACATTGTGAAATGAATAAAAAATAGAGTCAAGACATTGGCAAGGTTAGAAATAATGATTTTTATTTGAAATAAGATTGTTTTTACATCAAACTTTGCTTTCATCAAAGAATCCTCCATTTGCAGCAATTACAGCATTGCAGACCTTTGGCATTCTAGCTGTTAATTTGTTGAGGTAATCTGGAGAAATTGCACCCCACGCTTCTAGAAGCAGCTCCCACAATTTGGATTGGTTGGATGGGCACTTCTTGCGTACCATACGGTCAAGCTGCTCCCACAACAGCTCAACGGGGTTCAAATCTGGTGACTGCGCTGGCCACTCCATTACCGATAGAATACCAGCTGCCTGCTTCTTCTCTAAATAGTTCTTGCACAATTTCGAGGTGTGTTTTGGGTCATTGTCCTGTTGTAGGATGAAATTGGCTCCAATCAAGCGCTGTCCACTGGGTATGGCATGGCGTTGCAAAATGGAGTGATAGCCTTCCTTATTCAGAATCCCTTTTACCCTGTACAAATCTCCCACCTTACCAGCACCAAAGCAACCCCAGACCATCACATTACCTCCACCATGCTTAACAGATGGCGTCAGGCATTCTTCCAGCATCTTTTCAGTTGTTCTGCGTCTCACAAACGTTCTTCTTTGTGATCCAAACACCTCAAACTTGGATTCATCCGTCCACAGCACTTTTTTCCAGTCTTCCTCTGTCCAATGTCTGTGTTCTTTTGCCCATCTTAATCTTTTTCTTTTATTGGCCAGTCTCAGATATGGCTTTTTCTTTGCCACTCTGCCCTGAAGCCCAGAATCCCGCAGCCGCCTCTTCACTGTAGATGTTGACACTGGTGTTTTGCGGGTACTATTTAATGAAGATGCCAGTTGGGGACCTGTGAGGCGTCTGTTTCTCAAACTAGAGACTCTAATGTACTTATCTTCTTGCTCAGTTGTGCAACGCGGCCTCCCACTTCTTTTTCTACTCTGGTTAGAGCCTGTTTGTGCTGTCCTCTGAAGGGAGTAGTACACACCGTTGTAGGAAATCTTCAATTTCTTAGCAATTTCTCGCATGGAATAGCCTTCATTTCTAAGAACAAGAATAGACTGTCGAGTTTCAGATGAAAGTTCTCTTTTTCTGGCCATTTTGAGCGTTTAATTGACCCCACAAATGTGATGCTCCAGAAACTCAATCTGCTCAAAGGAAGGTCAGTTTTGTAGCTTCTGTACCGAGCTAAACTGTTTTCAGATGTGTGAACATGATTGCACAAGGGTTTTCTAATCATCAATTAGCCTTCTGAGCCAATGAGCAAACACATTGTACCATTAGAACACTGGAGTGATAGTTGCTGGAAATGGGCCTCTATACACCTATGTAGATATTGCACCAAAAACCAGACATTTGCAGCTAGAATAGTCATTTACCACATTAGCAATGTATAGCGTGTGTTTCTTTAAAGTTAAGACTAGTTTAAAGTTATCTTCATTGAAAAGTACAGTGCTTTTCCTTCAAAAATAAGGACATTTCAATGTGACCCCAACCTTTTGAACGGTAGTATATATATATATATATATATATATATATATATATATATATATATATATATATATATATAAATATATATATATACAGTGTATCCGGAAAGTACTCACAGCGCTTCACTTTTTCGACATTTTTTAATGGTATTCACAGCCTTTGCTTAGTACTTTGTTGATGCACCTTTGGCAGCAATTACAGCCTCAAGTCCTTTTGAATATGATGTCACAAGCTTGGTACACCTATCTTTGGGTAGTTTTGCCCATTCCTCTTTGCAGTACCTCTGGAGCTCCATCAGGTTGGATGGAAAGCGTCGGTGCACAGACATTTTCACATCTCTCTATAGATCTTCAATTTGATTTAGGTCTGGGCTCTGGCTGGGCAGCTCAAGGACATTCACCGAGTTGTTCTGTAGCCACTCCTTGGATATCTTGGCTGTGTGCTTAGTTTCATTGTCCGGCTGAAAGGTGAACCGTCGCCCCAGTCTGAGGTCAAGAGCGCTTTGGAGCAGGTTTTCATCCAGGGTGTCTCTGTATATTGCTGCATTCATCTTTCCCTCTATCCTGACTAATCTTCCAGTTCCTGTCGCTGAAAAATATCCCCACAGCATGCTGCTGCCACCACCATGCTTCAATGTATGGATGGTATTGGCCTGGAGTTGAGCGGTGCCTGATTTTCTCTGGACGTAACACCTGACATTCATTCCAAAGAGTTCAATTTTTGTCTCATCAGACCAGAGGATTTTTTTATCTCATTGTCTGAGAGTCCCTAAGGTGCCTATTAGCAAACTCCAGGTGGGCAGCCATATGCCTTTTACTAAGGAGTGGCTTCTGTCTGGCCACTCTACCATACAGGCCTGATTGGTGGATTGCTGCAGAGATGGTTGTCCTTCTCTCCACAGGGAAACTGGAGCTCTGACAAAGTGACCATCGGGTTATTGGTCACCTCCCTGACCAAGGCCCTTCTCCCCCGTTCACTCAGCTTAGAAGGCCGGCGAGCTCTAGGAAGAGTCTTGGTGGTTCCAAACTTCTTCCACTTACGGATGATGGAGGCCACTGTGCTCACTAGAACCTTCAAAGCAGCAGAACATTTTGTGTAACCTTCTTCAGCCTTGTGCCTCAAGACAATCCTGTCTCGGAGGTCTACACTCAATTCCCTTGTATTCATGCTTCATGGTTTGTGCTTTGACATGCACTGTCAACCCAGGGGCCTTATATAGACAGGTCTGTGCCTTTCCAAATTCATGTCCAATCAAGTTAATTTACCACAGGTGGACTCCAATTAATCTGCTGAAACACCTCAAGGATGATGAGTGGAAACAGAATGCACCTCAGCTCAATTCTGAGCTTCACGTCAAAGGCTGTGAAAACTTATGTACATATGATTTCTCAAGTTTTTTATTTGTAATAAATTTACAACAACATGCGTGTTTATTTGTATATGGGAAACAGAAGCCAAAACTAAAATGCTTTACAAGCAAAGTGAATGTATATTCTGTGGGTAAGAGTTATGATTTTCACCACTAGAAGCTATTAAAAACATGCCAGGTATTTGCAACACGTCACTGTTGAAGTCCTCCATCGGCCTGGAGGAGGAAGCGATTTCTGCATCGATACCCGCCATACCAGCAGATAATAAAACAAATAGTTGTCACAAACTATATTAGGTTTCTAGATCTGTTGTTAAATTGGAAACAAATATAGTGCTAAGGAGGGCTAGAGCATGTGACTAAAAACATGATGCTGCATGTTTACTATTCTCTGCAAACTAGTTCCTGCTCTCTGCGCCTTATTATCAGCTGTGAAGGAGCAGCAAGAGCATGTTCTGTACACACCTTTGATAATCCAGGAAAATGTGGAAGCACAAAAGAAGCGTTTGAAGGATATGATGAACTACTCTGTTGTTAAAATCTGTCTCTGTTCAGGATTCCTGTTTTCCTTTCCACACGTGGGGCAAATCCTTTACAGTTGATTTGCAACGCTTTAGATGACGTTGAGACACAGCACCGACCGGACTCCGTGTCTATGGAAACGTAAACTGGTTATTAGAAAGAACCTGTTATGAACCGGTTAAACTCTGGCTCTTGCACCTACTCCGGTTCTTCACCAATTGAAAAACCAAACTAGAGACTTCTCTTGCTTTGCTTTCTCCTTTCATTTTCTGCCTAGTTAGTATGTCCTGAAGCCACTAGTGCCAAAAAGTCTTCAAATTCTGAGATGTATGCTGTGCTTGTACATTCAAAGTCCTATAATAACAAAAATCTTGTAATGCGTGAGCCACTGTAGAAGGACTAAAGCCTAGTTTAAACTTCTCTGTCCACAAATTTGCACCAACATACACATATTGACAAAGATGTTTTTCCCTTTATCCGCTCTCTTGGTGTGTTAATGTTACAAAGCAATTCTCTACCAGGAAAGTAGGGGGGGGCAAACCTTTTCTGGCGTGTCTCCGTAGGTTTGCAGTGACGTCTACAGTCAACTAACGTCTATTTAAAACAGTTAGTAAACATATATCATGACAGAGCGAATTTTTTGACTGAGCTGGAAAGCTTTTTACTAGAAGTGCAGCTCATTGAATAATCTAAAAACTAGGGATGTCCTAACCCCCATAAGAAGATTGAATTGGGATGATATTTTCACGTTTTTCAGTGATCAGAGATCGCCTATATTAGCTGACCTCCTAGTTACATTTGATGTAACCAGGAGGCAATATATATATATTTCAGTTTTATAAATTTCAAAACTAAAGTCAAAATATTGGAGCTCGAAATCAGATTGGATTTTAAGGTTAAAAGATTGTATCGGGATCGGAGGCCCAAATTGCCGATCGGGACATCCCGAATAAAAACCCTTGTAAACGAACACAGTGGTCTGTTTTGTTGTTGTTTACACCTCCTGGTGTTCAAAATTGCTAAAAGACCATTTAAGATAAACCGGCCTTGCAGTGTAAAGCGTCTATTGGGCTGACCAATCACAGACGTGCGCTTTGCGTACCATTCGGCGGATAGTTAAAAAAATTGGACTCTACTCTGTGTCCTTGCGTAAGTAACGGAGAGCCCTTGTGTCAACAGATAATGGCGTTACGTGTCCTGCACTTACGCAGACGGAGAAGCTTAAACCTCAGAGTCGTGTGACAGTAGAAAACTTGGTGAATTGGTCCAAAGCCTGGCAGCATTGTTCTATACATCCTGCAGACAGTTAAACTGTTCTGTGTTCAGGCATGTAAGTGAGTTACAATAATTTTAAGCCTTCTTTACATAGTCTGAAGTTTATACTTATGTTGAAATTTCAGTTTAGAGAACTTCTTGTGGGAGATATATAGCCTAATATCAGCTGTATGGAAATGATATAGAACATTGTTAAACGTATTCAAAAGATGAGCATGTAAATCAAGATTACCAGGGGGCCCAAAGCAGAACCCTGGTGCGCATCATAATGAATAGGACTAGACTATACAATAACTACTTTTTGATTGAAGGGGTTTCTAAAAGAATTTCTACTTTATATTATTTCATTAAACATACAGCATATGCACCTCTTGTTCTTTATTTCTTGAAATCACATCTTGGAACAAAGTGGCCGAAACAACAACAGTTTAGTGTCGGAAAAACATCCCTTTTAGGAGAGACTTGTGTCTTGTGGAAGGATGCCGTATGTTGTCTGGTCTATTTGAGATTGAAAAGGTCAGCTTTTATAAACTTTGTTTATGCTACACTTATCTCGATGTTTCAATATTTTGATGAAGAATGCTGATCACAAAGATGCTAAGATGTTGTATATTTTAATATTGTGTATTATTTTTATTTGAGTATTGTTCCAGTGATTGTGGTTGTTATCCCCATTTGGACAAGTTGGCTCTTATTAAATAAATCTCTTTCATTCTGAGAGATACTGACTTCATAATTGGTAAAATAAGTAGATTTATTTGACCAGAACTGTTTGTGACAGTTTAAAAACCCAAGACTACAGATTTCAATGAAAATATAAAATTGTATTCATATTTACACCAGTTCAACATGATTAACTAGCTCACACTGTTTTTTGGTGAAATTATTTTTTGACAGTGATAACATACATGTGGCTGTTTATATGTAATTAAATCCTTAATTCAACTGGGCATGTTCAAGATATAAGCAGTTAAACTGCAATCATTGAGGTCAAAGCTGAGTAAAAAGGGTCGTTGGAGACATTGTTTCGAAGATCAGTGCATTTTCATTAAAACCTTACTAGAGAGAAATACATATATAATGCGCCATGACAGACTGCTCAGCAAAAATCATGTTAAATGTTTTAAAATAGAAACCAAAAACTGCAACTTCTATTTGATTGAATCAAAGATTCAACCAAAGATGGTCTGCAGCTACCTGTAAGGTATCAGAAACCAGTCAACTAGATTCAACTCAGATGTAAATGAGTTTCCAGTGATTATCCTACTAAATATTAGTTAAGTTCTTCCCAGGAAGGGCTTTTTTTTCAGTTTATCCACTAAATGTGTGAGTATGTCAAGAAAAATGCATATACTTTCTCTGGGGAGATAAAGAAAAATTGAATCCATCCTTCTGTGTATTATGTTTGGGCTATTATTTTTTATTCTTTTAATTTTAGTTTGGAATTGTTTACCTTGACGTATTTTTACTGCTTCTTAGATGACATAGAGTTCAAACAAACATTAGATTCAGAGACATTAAATGTATTCTACAAAAAAAAAAACAATCTAATATTATAAATCCCAAAGCCCTTGTACCGAGCATTAGTTTAAACTAATGCAAGTATCTCAGTATGCTCCTTTTATTTAATGTGTGTGTGAGTCCAAAAGGTTTTTACCACTTAAATACAGGCTAATGTTCACGCCTCAAGACAATGGCCTTTAACAGGTGAATACTTCCTCATCCCCTTCTTTCTTTTCAGCAGAAAAATTCAAATAACGTTCTTCCCGATTCAAAGTGAGCGTTTTTGGCAAATCTACGGGAAATGAATCAAGCTGAGTTTTATTAAAAAGGATTTGAATATTCAAATGAACGCTTGAGTGATCTTTTGTTTAAGCCCTCTGCCTGTTACCTGTTATTAGCTCAAGCGGCTGAAAAGTTTCCCACATTTTGGCGAATTTCACGTTGGATTTACACTGGGAGGGGCGTGGGGGGTTATTAAACCATTATTTACATTGACTTTTTTCCATTTTGGTTTCCTACAGAAAGTTGAAGATTGACATTTTTGAACAAACTTTGTGTGTGCTTTTTTTCCTTGTTAGTTTTTATTATAGATTTGCAATGATGCCTCTATAAAAATAGCGCAGCACTCAGTGTTTACTGAGATGTAATTGGCTATCTAGAGAAGAGAGGTATTTGGGTCTGAACTTTAGGATGAAACAGAAATTACCGCCTCAGAGCCTCTTCCAAACTGAAGGTAGTTATTCTCCAAATAGAAATCTCTCCCTCATGATAATTACTACCACACATTCTCTGAGTGATGCGATATGAATGTGTGAAGCCATTGTACTTGGGGATCAAAATAATGACATGTCGACCCACGAGGGGAAAGGATTAAAAATGAGATGGATTGTTTTTTTTGCATGAAAAGCAGTTCAGTGATGTTGAACAAGTGGAATTCGGTGCAGTGATTCAAAAAAGGACAACTTGCCCTCTGTGTGAGGCGCGTTAAACAAACCAAGTAATAGTGGCAGACTTCCCATTAATTAAGCTTGAAGGATTCTGTTTCAATCCTCCATTTGTTGATGGGGAATTGCATACTTCACAGCCCCTGCCCCTTTGATGGTAGTTTTGGGACCAACAAATTGATTGATGGATCGCTATTTGCATGTATCTTAAAACTGCATCTTTTTTTTTTCTCTGCCTATTTTTATTGGAAATAATGGGATGGAAGTAAGTGTGGTGGTGGGGCTGGTTGTGTCTGAGAGGTGTGTGTATGTAGAGGGGGGGGGGGGGCTCAGCTTGTTAAGCAGAATTCATTTTCCACCAGATCATAATGCAATCATGGTGGGCCCCGGCTTTATTGTGCCAGGGAGTGCGCGCACACACACCGCAAATACATCTTACTCCGTTTAGGAGATTTGATTTTATTATTCCATCCCACTGTGTCCTATTCAAGCATACACAACAGCCAGACAGTCCTATTTATTTATTCTCAGACTTTTGTAATCAGCCATATCAACCATGAGCAGGGCTGTTATCCACTTCCTTCACGTCGCCTGTGAATCACAATGCTTTAACGAAAAAGTAAAGTAACATTTTGTTGGTGGCACAAAAAGCATGGCTCGATTACATGTTGGCCTGCTGTAAGAAAATTGAAACCCTCTGTAATCCCACCTTAAGGAAATTGCTTTGATTTCCATGTTCATGGCAATTTCATTATTGATGAGGCAAAGTGAACTGGAAAGAGGTTCTGTCCAATGGCTCACATTAAGTGTAATATTCAAATTGCCCCCGCACACCCCCCTTCTCGGTATGAGCAGTGACCTTCGGGTGCCATGAAAGCACAGCCTTACAACTGAGGTAGCTAGTTTGCCTAAGGCACATGAGAAATAAGCATATGTATATTGATATATTGAGGTAGTTCCCTACCTCGGCTATCCAGTGATGCGGTATATATTTATATCTAGGTGTCCGGTGGATGCAGAGCTTGTGTCCGCTGATGAGAATGGGTATCTGGCTCCACAGCATGTGGGCGAATTTACTTGAAGGAGTGTATGCAGGGGTTTCAATCTCCCTGCAGAGCATTTGAATATGGGCCGCTGATTTATTACCTTATTTGGTCTGTCTTCTGTATGCAAATGCATTAGTGGGGGGTGTTGGGTTGAGGGTGGCGGCAGCATTGGTTCTGTTGGTTCTACGGGGATGGGCACGCTTTGGCTATGTGCATAATGAGATTCCCAGGGTCATCCCTCCGGTGTGTCAGGGACCCGTAGTAAAGCGAGCCTCCAGGGGATGTAGAAGTAGATGGGTGGGGGTTGTTGTGGGAGGGTGATATAGAGCGAGATTATGGAGGGCAAGGTTTTGCTAGTCTTTAGGTACCCCCCCCCACCACCACCACCACCACCCCACCACACCACATTGGCGCAATGAATCCCACTCTTGTGGCCCTTCCTAAACTCCTGGCAGGTCCACAGCTTATCTGCTGCCAGCTATGTCTACTGCTGCCACACAAACTAGCTCGGAGTAAGTGTCTCCTGTGGCTCTTGGCTCGCTGGAAGTGCATTAGGCCTCATGACAATATATTTCCCCCCCCTCCCTCGCCAATTATGGATCTGATCTGTGTGTTTAATAATTGCCCTCTTCAGAAGCATTCAATTGTGTCCAAATGGGAGTGGAATTGATTTTTTTCTTTGTACGATATTAGCCGATTACTTTGAGTGCCCCCCTAATTTGAATCGATTTGAATAATGGTTATTCATGTGATCTTTGCCTTTGCTACTGTGCTGCGCAATGACACACCCTGAAGGTACAGTACTGCCACTGTGATAACTATACTGTATGCTCCAGTGTTGGCATGCACACATAATTTGTGATTACACAATCTGTCATAATTTTAGAAGTGTAAAATGATTAATACATTAGAGCCAAGGAGATGTAAAGGAGAACGCAAGGGCATTGATCAAGGCAAAATCCTGAGATTGATCCTTTATGCTGCGAATCAAATCACGTTTATGTTTATCATACGACTTCACCCTGTCCTTTTGGAGGCAGAAGAGAAAACATGCTGTTCGCATATTCAGGCATATCTGCTTGCTTCGGGAAGCGGCCTCAAAATGTATAATCCGCCAGGATCTGGATGAAAATTTATGAAAAGACCCGCCTCGACTCACTTTGGTTGAGCATATATGCAAAGTGTGGTCCTGAGTGCTGTCATTCGTAGCAGAATGAATGCTGCCTTGGCCATCATATGTGTCTCAAAGAGACCTGGGGGACACAGACGGTGATTTACCCCACACCCTTCAATCCCCCCCAATAGATAGACAATAGGTCTGTCTGACACTTAAAATATTAAAGAGTAGAATATGCACCGCTACGTTGATCTTCACTATCAATATTTAACATCCTTTTATGCATGTATGCTGAGTTGTCCAATTTCATTAAGGCCATTTGTCATCCTGGAGGGCACTGGTCTTGGGCACTGAAGAGCCCAGGGACAAACCTAGGGATGGGGGTTGTCACATGCACCAGCAGAGGGGTGACACTGAAAGTTAAAAACGTTTTGTTTTTTTTATCCCGACACAAATTAATTCTTTTTGATTCTTCGTCACACCTAAAAGTTTCAGATCCTTAAAAAATGTATACCATAGATACACTGATATAATACAAAAGGCAGTTTTCAAATGATGATTTCATTTTACTAAGGAGGAAAAAGCTATCTAGACCAAGCTTGATCAATGTGAAGAAATAATTGTCCCCCTTGTTAAATCATTCATTACCCATCACTAACCATGTATTTTGGGAAGCTGAGGTAATTTCACCAGCCACACCCAAGCCTGATTACAGCTAGATCTCCATAATCGGGAAATCAATTAAATAGAGTATGACAACAAAAAGAAGGGTAAATAATCTCAAGCATAATTTCTCAATCGAAAATAATTCAAGACCAGATGAGAAATAAAATTGTTGACATCTATCGGTCTGGGAATGATTACAGAGCCATCTCAAGGCCATAGAACTCCAGAAAACCTTAGTCACATGTTTACCCCAAATAATGCGGTTATAAATTACTTCAAGAGCAACATGAAGACTCATCCAGTTTGTCAAAAAAAAAAAAAAAAGACCCGGAACAGCAGCTGAAGCACAAAAAGGAAAAACAAAAACCATCTTAAAGATAACCAAGGCAAAATGTTGAACTTGTTGTTGTGCATCTGCTTTTAAACTGACAATGTTTCAGAGAAAAAAAAGAAAATCGTCATAGTAAAACATGGTGGTGGGTGTATGATGCTTGCTCTTTCAGGACCTTATTCTGCTATCTAGCAGAAATCCTGAAGAAAAAAGTTCTAACACCAATATAGGACCTTAAGCTGAGTGTACTTTGGTTTTGTAGAATGCCAAAGTTGGTGTTCATCAACAAGTCCATATTAGGAAGGCCTAAAGTCCAAACTTAAATCCTAAGAAGATGCTGACGCACCCCCCACCACCGCACGTATTGTGCAACCCCTCGGGAAGTTAGGAGAGCCACTATAACACCGGAAATGCGACAGAGCACTAACAACAGTGGTGATATAAGAGGCATATATATGTCCTGTTAGTGCATGTTTGGACTTACGAAGAGGCGATGTGTTGTTACTGTGAATATCATGCTTTAATCCCGTCCGCTTTGCTCCCACCAGCCTGAATGCTGCTGGAAGCTAACCGCTAACACTTTGGGGCGCATGTCACCATCTATTGTTGAGAAGTCGAATGTACATCATATAATCATTTGATTTTCTGACTGACATATAAACTGGGACTTGGCTCGCTACAGGGGGCAATCCCTTAGTCCGATTACTCCAAAAACCTCGATTTAGCTGTGCATGTTAACGGAGTGTTTCCTTCTCACTAAGTAAAGAGTCTTGGTGTAATTCTTGACAGTTCTCTATCTTTTCAATCACACATCAATAATCTTAGTCCATTTACTTTCATTTACGAATTATCAGTCGCCCTCGTCCTTCTCTTTGTATGCATTCTAAATGTACTCTTTTTTTTTTCAAGTTTATTTGAGCAGGGACCATGTACAATTTTAAACATAAATGTTGCGATTTGACACATTACATTTAGCTATAAGCTAATTCACATCAACAGTCCCGTAGCAGGACAGATCACAGCATAACAAACACTAAAAATATATAAAAATAATCGATCTTGACACATTGCAGCTTTCAAGACAAATATGAAGACATCCATTTTAGTGCTTCTGGTTCAAAACCAAATTTGGAAAGCTTTGAGAGAAGACCACTGTGATTGACTGTATCAAATGCCTTCCATAAATCCCCAAAAACTGCACCAACCACCCCTCCTTTATCTAATTGAGATTTTGTTTGCTCCATTAAATACAATGTGGCTGTTTTGGACGATTGGTTAGGCCGGAAGCTACATTTTATGTCATGTAGGCCAAGGGTGCTAGTGCTGCTAAGATAGGAAATCAGCAATTTTCTCAGCAATTTTAGACAGTACTGACAGAATACTTATTGGCCTATAGTTTCTGACCTCAAGACAATCACCAGATTAAAAAAATTAAGTGATTATTGCATTTTCCAAGATATAGGAAAATTATTTTGTTTAAGATAAATATTTATTAGGTGAGTAATGGGTGGGACTCTAGCACATGGTCTTGCCACTTCCCGTATCGATGATTGGAATTCTCTTCTTTTCATTTTACCACGTAAATCTCTTTACAAGCTTCAACTTGATCAAAATTCGCCTATCCGTGTCATTACAGAAATCCCACTTTTCGTCACATTTCTCCAGTTTTTCACGTAGTGTAAAAGTATTTTCAAACTTTTTTTGTACACCATCAACACCATTCATAACCTTGCTCCCCCCTACCTATCTGATCTCTTTCACAGAGCTTTCTCTTCCTGTGCTCTGAGGTCGTCTTGCGCTGTTTATTTTCTGTGTCTTCATTTCACCTTAGCACTATGGGTAGCAGGGCTTCTAGTTGCTCTACGCCTATACTCTGGAATTCCCTACCTACATATATATGCAATCGTTCTTCCTTAGCTGTCTTGAAATCTAATCTTAAAACCTATTTATTTGGGTCTGCTTACTCTCCTTGATTTAATTGCTTTAATTTTTCCAATTTTTATATCCCTGTCATCTTCTTTTACAGTTTTTATGTTGTTCATTTTATTGTTGTACAGTGTCGTCTTGAAAGGCACTTACAGATAACATGTATTATTATTATTATGATTAAAAACCTTTTTTATTTGCACTGGTTAGTTTGGTTTGACATTAGACTGTGTTTGACGACCTGAAACATTTTAATGTGCATAAAACAGATGGAATAAATAAGGGGCAAACACTTTTTGTAGAGTGATCTGAACAAAAGCAACAAACGAATGTACAAAATTTCCGTTGTTGCTGGTGCAAGTGCTAATTGAACGAAAAGGCCGATCTGTTAAGACGCCATCAGTGGCTTGGATTCCAGGCATTAGCATTTCTGTGTTACTGCACTCAAGCCAAGTACATAAGCGCCTCGTGTTTTTTTCTGAAATCTGTCATTGCTTTGAACAACTCAACATTTGGTTTGCATCTCTGCTATGAATGTCACTGTGTGGGTACACGCTCCTTTTTTTGTCATTATAGAGAAAACGTATGAGTTCCTAAAAGAAAGGTGCAAGGAAGCATATAACCACAAATTGTGCATTCATCAGTATGTGTCTGTTCTGTGGGCGTCGCTCTGAGCTCGTTGACTAAGACAACGTGGTATACACAGAGCTCTATTTGCTACCCGTACATTTGGCTCACGTTTATCACATTTCCTCTAACAATACATCTCGATTCCTAAAGGCAGCGAATCTCAAATGTGACATTTTAACAACCCTTATTCCTTTCACGCTGCACCATTTCCTTTTTGCACTTTAGTGTCATTTTCATTCCAAACCTGAATTACCAATTTGTCTTTGTGGCACAGGCAATTTACATGCATCCGTTTCAGTTTTTTTTATATGCAAAATGCACTAAAGTGTAGCATTTTTCCCATCACAAGGATATTTTCCCGGGTCTAATTTCATGGTTTTGATGGTGAGTGAGTCTGTCTCGGAGGAACTGTACCTCTTGTTCTCATAGCTCCTGGGTGACGTCTTGATGACAAGTGTCTTTAATATGCATGGAGAATGGCAGGTCCCACATTTTGTCCTCACAGTTTTGCATGTTGAGGGGAAATTGCCCAGTGCTGGAGCTGTGGTTACTGTAGGAGACGAATGTCAGTACCCATTCAGAAAGAGACCCTGGATTTTTATGATTATTGCCTCTGTGTACGGCCATTAAAAGCTGAGTGGGTGGATTTGTCCGTGCAGCATTTTCGGTTCTCTGTGTGGTGGCTAAGTTCCAGCAGGAAGGGCAGCACACTTTTCTTCCATTCTTATCTTGATATCTATATATCAAATCCAAAAAGCCCACTGCCACGGCCAGGCTCAAATGAATTTGCAGGAATATTTTTTGCTTAAAAGAACAACAAAAAAAACATGATTATTAGGCTCAAAAAGGCATCAAAATCAAAATATCACCCAGAAAAGGAAAGATGTAACTTGCAGCGAAGCCATATTGCTTTCACTTGTGCCACTGTATGTGTTTTGGCTGCCTAAACAGAGGTTCACCACAATCTCAAACCCCTCTGCACACAATGAGGTTCTTACCCCTTCCTCAATGTGAACTGAATTGTTTGTTTTTTCCAATGTGATGATTAAATCTAACAATAATGCGTTGTTTATGCCTCAAATCTGATAGAACGTGCATTGTTGTACGATTTTCTTTGCCTAATGAATTTAATTGTACACTTAACACCATAAAACCACCATATTATGGTTATAGTGCTTATATGATTGGCAGGAAGACAAAGCTTAAGTGAAATGGCAAATATATATTTTCTGGAATTAATTTGATGGTTTCATGACCTTTGTGTCTGCTCTCTCCTTTATTTCGCTCGTTTTATGAACAAGACGGAAGTGAATCTCTACCGCTCTGGGTGTCAACACCAATGAACATGAACCGCACATCTGATTTTCTGCTGTTGTGACGTCAAGCGCATCTCGCTGTTGATAGGTTTCGGTCAAATTTGGGTCACATGAAATGCTTGCTTTAAATTAAACCTCTCTCAAGAAACACCCCTACTGCTTCCACCTTTTCGCAGCGACGCATGTGAGGAACGCGGAGGTGTTCTGAACTGCAGGAAGTGTACATAAAAGCGTCACATATCAAACACTTGTCACATTAAAACCCCTAACATGTATGTTATTGGGATTGTATGCAATATACAAGCACAAAGCAGCTGCATGATTCTGAAGTGAAAGGAAAAGTATGCTTTGTTTTAGAGAACCTCGTAGTGCAGTTACAGCTTAAAGTCAAATTCTTTGTTGTCTCAAACAGCTCAAGCTCAGTCAGATTGGATCCATCATGTTTGTGAAATTCAGTTTTCAAGTCTTACCAAAAATTATTCTTTGGACGTAGGTCAAGCCTTGGACTGGACCATCTAAAAAAGAAACATGCTTTGACCCAAACCCTTCCACTGTAACTCTGGCTGTATGTTTTGGGTTGTTTTCATATTGGAAGATGTCTGCACTTGTCTAAAGTTTTTTGCAGACTTTAACAAAGGTTCTTGAAGAATTACCCTGCATTTAGCTTCACTTATCTCTCCATTAGCTATAACTGGCTTTCCTGTCCCTGCTGAAGTATTCCCGCAGCAACGTTCTACCACTACTCAATTTAGCTGTCATTGTATTGCATTTGGGGTGAACTACTGTTTATTTTCCTCCACACAGATGTTTTTATTTATTTTTTTGTCAGCCAGAAAATCCATTTTGCTTTCATATTCTTCCTTTAGATACAGATTTGTGGGGTTCAGAACTAATTGATGTGCATAATGGCTCTCTGCAGCTCCTCCAAAGTTACCATGGGGCTCTTGTTGGATTTTTTTATTTATGTATTTATTATTTAATTGGTCTTCATGTCCAGCCTTAATTTAAGAGGAACACAAGGTCTTGGTAGTTTCTCAGAAGTGACATATTATTTAAAATGTCAATTGGCTGAGACAGTGGTCAATCAGATGTTTAAAGCTTGGTATAGTTTTTATTTTATGTTTACAACTTAAATATGTTTCAAAATTCTCCATAACATTCTCACTGGCACGTGTGCTACGTTCCTTAGTCTTCATTATGGTCTTCGGTCAGAAATCTACTCTATCATCTCAGCTACATTACATAGCACACATATGGCCCCTATGTACCTTCTTTCTTTCTTTCTTTCTTTCTTTCTTTCTTTCTTTCTTTCTTTCTTTCTTTCGCATGGCATGTATATTTAATTAGTAACTTCAGCTCTGCTTGTTGGCAAGGTCCTGAACACACTTTCAAAAAGAGTCGAGGGAATTACATCTGCAATAAACTGTCACACAGCTCTGTTTGGTCTGTTTGGTCATAGCACAAGACTGCAAGGAATTGGTTTTCTATTAGCTCTCAGCTTTTGTTTTTGTAAGGATTGTGCTGCTTGATGGGTTTCTCAAACATGTTTCATAATGTAGATTAAATATCCTGCAATACTGGATCTGTTTTACTTAATATTTGTATGTTGTACCTACTCTCAGAATTAGATTGTTTCCAAGTTGACTTCTACTCAGTTTTGGCAAGTTCTTAATCATACTCAGTGTCAGTGAAGGGGGGGGGGGGTAACTGCAGGAAGACTCACGATATCCTGAATGGATCACTGGAACACAACAGAAAAAAAGTCTTGTCTCGTATTTACATACGCTGTCATTACTATCTATTGGTATCAAGCTATACTAAGACGGAAAAAAAATGTACGGATTCAAAAGCGCATTATTCTTCGTATCAGTCCAAAGTGCTGCCCCCAGCTGTTGCTGTTGGTCCGCAGGCTGAAAGAAGGCAGCTACGCTTTTCCCTTTTTTTAAAAGAAGAAAAAATCTGTTGTTTCACATTTTTTCTTGTCAAAGAAAAAATATTTGTACAGTAGAAACTAAAGGAACTGCACATATTTCTCTTAAGAACAGTTGTTTTAAAACTATATTTAGGAAGCTATAACAGGCATGTCTGTAAAGTAGCAGAGGCCAGCAAAATCTTGGTCTTATTAACAAAATGCTGTGATTTTCTTATATAAGTGTTATTATATAATGTTTCGGCATAAAGCCTTCATCAGGGTCAAACTTAGTTTCAAATCGTTACAAATGCGTTACCACCCTGATAACACGAAACCCAGAATTCATTACTAGTCAAAGCCAACACGCTGTTAACTTTGGATACTTTCTTCACACTGTGAAAGGAAAATGGAACATCTGGTGGAAACTCATGGGAGTATACATGCTTTACCTTTTGGCACTATTACAGAAGCAATTTACTGTAAGTCTTAATAACTTTAGCAGCTTATCTACAGTTCCTTAATATTGTTTTTCATAGGTAGACTACGGAGATGATCTAAAAGTTTTAAGAAAACTAAAATGAACTTTGACTATGAATTTGCTTTGGCATATGTTGGACTCAAAACCAAGTAACTCTTTACAAAGTAGACTGAACTGAATGTCAGCAATAACTTTTCAAAGTGACAATTATAGTAAAATAAGACATCATTTTAAGTTCTTATGACATTGAAAAATAAGATCTAATTGTATACATGTTTTGTTCACATTACATATCAATTTGAATATTCCTGTCGTTTTTCAGACGGTAGATCCTTCCTGTCATTCAATCTATTTAGTCCTATATTTAGTGTTGAAATCTGTCTGTTTGTGGTAAAGAAAAAAAAAAGAAATTCATCAATTTTGACAACAATGGAGTAGTTCTTGTGATGTGTTCCAACTTTTGTCCTATGGAAGATTTGTTTAGACACAAATATCTCTGTCTTAAAGCAAGGCTGAATAAGGCGCATCACTCCAACTCTACATAGAACATGACAGGTGATCTCCAATCATCGAGAGTTGGAGATATGTTGAGGTATCTCAAGTCAGGGAGATATATTTTCCCCGGGAATGAAGACTATATAACGTGGGTTGTTAGGATTGTTTTATGCTAATGTTTGATAGTCCCAATACATTGAATTTATGAAGGAGAGATCTTGTTTGTCTCTTACTTGACGCTTTATTCTCCCCTCTCAGCTCTCCAGCATGTCTCATTTCTCACCTGAATGACACTCTTTGCAGTCAATCCAAACACACGCTCACAGATCACACATTTCAGTGCACTTTAACCATACACACTTGCACCACTAAACCCTTTTTTTCTTTTTGTCTCAGAGGCAAACACACACATGCATACATACATACACATCTCTGGTGGCCATATCCGCCACACTTCTTACCGCCGCTAATCAATCTTACAATACATTCATCATCAGCACCCCACCGCAGGCTCCGTCCTGCTGAGTGAAATCTCATTTAGGCCTCTTTGGATGTTTCTCTGCGGAAATGCTAAATTACATCACGGACATGGAGGGACTTGGCCTGGCAGGGAGCAGCCAGTGACAATTATACACCAGACAGAGCAGGTGTGAACGGTGTTACTGCACTCCACAGAGAGAGAGAGAGCGAGATGGCTCGCATTAAAAGATCTTAGAAGCTGTCCGTTTGTCTATCAAATTCAGATTGATACAGCAACTTTTTTTTTTCTTATGGAATAGTACGAAATTCAACGGCAGTTACAGTATGAAACATGCAATATGAAACGTTCGAAACTGGAAAAAGCTTTGCTTTATTTCATGTATATCTTCCTTCCTTAATGTTTAAAAAGAAAGTTAGAATAAGTTACAGTGCCTTAAAACTGATATTAACTATTAACTTCTTTTTCAACAACAAAAAATAAATAAATTCTTGGCTTGTGGCCTTTAACAAACTGTAATGTCTATGAAGAGAAATCTTCGGGCCTTCCCACAGATTGTCAGTTAGATTTAGCTTGGCTGCTCTAGCTTTGATTCGAAGTTTTCCACTGTACCTGCTGCATATTTAGTGGTATTCCTCTGTTGATATCATATGTCCTAGGTGATATGCCGCTCTAAACGCATAGCACATCCTTCAACGTGTTTGAAGGATGTGCATGTGGCAACCATCAAACAATTTAGCAATAGATTTTATTCTTATTACTTTGCATTGAAGTTCAGAAGTAAGCGTTGCCATGTTAACTTATTGTACTACCTGAGCTGTGGATATGCGCAATTCGATGTGTTCAAAGCTTGGCTCATTGTTAAACAACCAAACCCTGCTTTAAATGTATGCATGATTTTACCTCTGGCATGTCTACTGTTAAGGGTAAAAATATTTCAAGATTATTTCTATTAATTGATTAGTAATTATTAGGCAGGGCGAAGCAATTTTGTTTGTATAACACACTTTCAATAACAAGGTAATTCAAGGTGTTTTACATGATTTAGTGGTGCAGAAACAAAGCATATGATTAAAAACAGCAATTTAGGAAAAGCATGAAGAAAACAAAAATACATATATATATATAAAACACATGAGAACATAAAACATAAGAAGCATGATTAAGTGCAAAAACAGCAATTGAGAATCAAACACGCAAAATTATATTAGAACATTACTCAAAGGCAGCTCTAGACAGAAGGGTTTTAATCTTTGATTTAACAATTCAGCAGTTTTGCACTCATCTGGAAGTTCTGATTCTGGGGATGTTTAGTAAACAAGAGTTGGAGGACCTGAGTACCCTGCTAGGTTGGTATAGCGACAACAGGTCTTCGACATAATTTGGTGCTAAACCATTTAGTGATTTATAAACTGGTCCGTTTATAAACTACTTTCCTGGTTCTAGTGAGGATACCAGAGCAGCGTTCTGGATCAGCTGCAGTTGTCTGATTTACTTTTTAGGTAGACCTGTGAGGATGCTGTTGCAGTAATAAGGATTCCAAGCAAATGTCTGAGACATTCAAAGAAAACCAGGATTCATAACAGAGATCTGTAAGATATGCCAGAATTCTGTTTACTACTACCAAAGATTTTAGAATTGAGGAAGGATCCACATGTAACCCAACTATGTCCTACAACACCCGTGTTTTGTTTCCACACACCAGTCTAACAATCTTAGCAATAAAAACGGCATAACGATGTGAATTTCAGAATTTGTGAATTCAAATGGTGTAGCAACATGTTCCCTATAAGAGGTTCTACAGCACCTGTCAGAAGTTCAAAGAAGCACCACTTATCAAGTAGTGCAGCCATGTTGGATTGTGAAGTCAGGGTTAGTAGGATAGGAGACTGTGTTTACTTTTACAATTAGACATTTTGTGATTACAACTCCTGCTCAGAGTTACAACAACTGCTTTACTTTAATGAACTACAAACCACTTGGAAGCTTCAAATGAAACTGACTGGGATGTAAATGAGAATATATAGTCGAACAAGTTGTTGTGGATTTGTTCAATTCTGCCACGTCTTATCAGGGGTGAATACAGATGAATGATCAAATCATTTACCCTTCACATTTTACATGATCCATCCGTAAACAGGGTAGAGTTGTTAAATCAATGCGCTCAAGCAAAAAAGCAACATCTTCCCATTTATACTGACTTGAAGCAAGAGTTAAGGTAACATATAAAAAACGTAGCTAAATTGCTATAATAAAAACTTCTTGCTGCTGTTTTCTTCTATCCCAAAGAACATGAGCTTAGTTAACATAAGAATTATCCTGCAAAGTTAAAACTGAGGTCCATTTTTCAGGGTCCAAACAATTACAGCACAACTGAGCCTTAAATTAGGAGTCATGCGGCAGTAATGGCATTATTGTTTCACCAAATCCTTTACACAGCAGTGTTTCTGCTTTAAATTATTCCATCCAAAAAGGAAATTTGTTCCATTCTATAATTAATTTGAAGAAATTAATAATGAAAAAATGTTAAGCACCGTAACGCCTAATTACCATGAACCCGAGCCTCAACTTGCGAGTTTTATGTGTATCAGGACTGGTAAATGTAGAAGGACACAGCAATACATCCCCTTGCACAGCCTATTAACAGAAAGAAACATATTTTTGTGCTGCAGTGGAAATAAGATATAGATCCAAAATGTCAAAGTAGACTTTCCGTAATGCTCACTCCTCCCCAATATAACCACTTTAAAGTCTTCCTTTTTAGCTAAACTTGCCTTCGAGTTTGGTTACGAGAGACCGTATGTGACAGAAAGTGAGGGGTTGCTTGTGGTGTTTGACAGCAAAGAGATGGAGGAATATGGATGACTTCTTAAAACCTTCTCGCCTATGAAAAATAATTTCTTTATTAGTTTAAATTAATTTGCACGTGTGGAAAAACATGTTAAATGCCCACCTTTCAGTAACAGAACTCAAAGTGAATACATTTACTAAAGAAGTGCCTTCAATATAAGTATCTGTGGCATAACTGGTGGTACCCCTGTTACAGTGCGGCATTGAGTCTCCTTTATCATTTCAGGATTGCTGGAGTGAACAGAAAGGGATTTTTGACCATTCCTTCCTTCTGCAATCTCTCTCAATTGTCTAAGAAGTGTTCGTCACACAGGCAAAAACTTGAAGAAATTGAAATGTCATATGAATTTATTTTTC
Source organism: Apricaphanius iberus (assembly GCA_028564705.1). Classification (NCBI taxonomy): domain Eukaryota; kingdom Metazoa; phylum Chordata; class Actinopteri; order Cyprinodontiformes; family Aphaniidae; genus Apricaphanius; species Apricaphanius iberus. Next base: position 77,213 of record JAPXFQ010000990.1, read on the forward strand.
TAATAAAATAAAAATAAAAAACAAACATGCTTTTTTGTATCCATTCAGTTATTTTTGTCTTTTTTGGTTTAAAAAAGATCTAAATCTGTACATTTTTGTAGATCTGAAACAAAAAAGGGGCTTGCCTTAAAATATTTTGTTATTAGTTATATATGAGTCACTTATTCCTTGAAAATACTTGCTGTATTAATCATGTTTACGTTTCGTATCAAATTATAGTGAAGTAAAAAGATGTTAATGTAAGAAAAAGGCTTTGCTTTGTAATTAACAGTTTCTGCTTTAAGAGGATTTTAATTCTTTAGATAACATTTGCCCCCCAAAAACTCCCTCAGTTGTCTGTGCTAGCAGCACATTCGTTCTCATTATTAATAATTGTGGTCACAGGCTGCAAAAAGTCATTTAAAGCACAGCAAATGTCCCAAGGACAAACCTTGAGAAACCCCTAATCTAGAAGATCCAGAGTCCCGGGGCCTTCATTATGCTGTTTTCAGGCATAAGAATAAAGGTTTTAACAAGGATTTCAATCTGGAGCTTGAGTTCCCTGGGGAGAAAAAGTTTTATTTTGTGAACCAATTCCATATTCATTTTGAGATGCCCTGTTAATAAGAGCTTCAGATGCCAAGTGCTATAAAATGATTCTCAGAGAATTTGGAAAAAGGCCCACAGGATGACAGATCCTCCTCCATTTATCCATATTTGTCTTTTGTTCCCCCCCAAAAAAATATCCTGTTGTTCTTTGGGTTTTATTGGTCGTTAATATGTTTGTTCTAGTTAACAGTTCCAGTGAAATACTCAGAAGAGTTTAACTAACTCCACATGGTGGTTTCTTGGCAACCAGTTTGTATGTAGATGGTGTCTACTGGTTGCTGTGGTGGTTTGGTTAGACCAAGATGTAACTTTTTACAGTTCTCTAAAAGCTCTCTTTCCTTCATGCTCACTGCATGTGATGGGGAGACAAAAATGAGTCCTTGTCCAGCGACTAAAACAACTGGGCCTAAGTGTCACGCTTTAATTCGAACCAAGGGAAACAGGAAATAACGGATTATGTGTAAAAGGTATGGTTTAAAAAAAGTATTTATATTAAAGGCAATTGTTAGGGTTAAAATAATAGTTTTTAATATGCTACAAAATAAGTAAACTTTTTCATATAGTTTGCAATTATGCTACAGCGAGTAATGAATTTAAGGCACACCTCTTTACCGAGCGTCCTCACAAATGTTTCCTTTCTTTTAAAAATTTTTAAGTAGAGAATTACCTTTGAATAATTACAGCACTAAAGGTGGCATTCAACGTGACAGTCGGCACAGCTGGGAGGAGTGAAACGAAACCCAAAGCCTCATCCCTTAATTATCACTTTTTCAATGACTGATTTCCAGAAATTTTAATGGAAAAAGTTTCAGAAGGGTTGCCGCACAACTGGACGGTGATTCTTCTGTAAAGGTGCAAAACAGATACAAGAAAATCAGTGCTCCTCATGTGTGTTTATGCGAGTGGTTTTATTTTTTAGTTATTTTTTTTTTTTCTCCAGGTGCCTCTTTAGATATATCCAACCAACTGATAAGGGGGTGAGCATGCAAAGCAGACATCTTTACAGTTCAGAAGTCTGTGTGTGTGTGTGCCAGCGTGCTCGCATGTGTGCAGGGTTCACAGGCCCGGGCTTTGACATTCACGCTACACCACCTACGCGCTGGGGTCCCATCTCGAGGTCATTTACATATCTTTGAAAGACAGATTGAAAAGAAAGGGAAAGGAGGTGGCAGAGGGAACGAATGGAGGGTGTGCAAGGAGGGGAGGGGGGAAAGACGAGATAGATGGAGAGGAAGAGGGGGTGATAGAGAGAGTGCGAAAGGGAGGAAAAAAGGGAGAGAAAAGACCAAGCTCCAAGATTACATTCCCCCCATCTAGCAAAAAAAAAAAAAAAAAAGGGGGGTGGTGGTGTTGGGGCCTACTGGGAGGATCCTTATTCATATTTGTGTGTGAATTGTTTATCACGGTGACAGAAGCGTGCCAGGGCTGAGATAAAGGCAGCGCTCCATCACGGGGCTGTGACAGCGGGAGGACACGGCGCGCACTCACCGCAGCAGCCCCAGAAATATTATTAATAGATGCTGACTTGATTTGCCACGATTGCAGCGTCTTGGCACCGCTTGATTGTGGCCTGTGAAGTTCCGTCCAAAGGGGAAGCTATTTTTCATGAAGTGACAGAAGTCTTTGCGATTTCTATCCACACTCCCCGCACCACCACCACCTCACCTTCCTCTTCCTCTTCCCCTCCTCCTTCTCCTTTCCTCCTCTTCTTCCCTGCAGTCGAGCAGTTGCATTTTTTTTTTATACTTTTTTTTATTCCACCAAGCTGATATGCAAGACTGCTTATTATGAGAGCAGTGTCAGATTTAAAGGAGGGGGAGAGGGGAAAATAACGGGAGAAATAGTCACTTCTTTGATGGGATGGCCCGTGAGATGGCCTGTAGATGATATCCTGTGTGTGTGTGTGTGTGTGTGTGTGTGTGTGTGTGTGTGTGGCTGCCAAGCATGCATAAACTTCAGTAGTTTCAAGCAATATCACAGCTTTAGCTATATTGGAAAATTTGTTATCACACATGTGCATACATAAATTCATAAGTTCACACACAAAGCTGGTAAACACAGACCCCCCCCCCCCCTCTATATATACAGACGTCTGTGGCGGCGATGATGCTTACATTAGACCTCACAGCCAGATTTACAGTACAGAGCGGGAAGCTCAAACGTCTCTCGGTGTTGACATGTGTCGTTACCACACCGAGCGCGTCCAACCTTGAACGGGTTGGTGGTGGTGGTGGGGTGCGCTCACTTCTCCCTCGCCGTGTGCGTGCTCGTGTAGCCATGAGAGGGCATCGCAGTCCCACGATCTGCGCAGAAAGAATGAATAAACTCAATTTTTTTTTTCTTTTTCTGGGGGTTGGGTTCTGTCAAAGTTCAGGTTATGCACACACTGCGTCTTTGATAAATGGTTCTGCGACTATGATTTGAATTTCAATCCTGGCACACCAACAACTTTTATAGGCCTTTCCACGGGAGAAAAAAACCCCACAAAGATCTGGGAGGATATTTGGCAATGAAATAGAGACAGAAACCTTTGTGCCGAGCATTTTTCATCTCAAAAAACCGCAGACAAGCCTCACTGAGTGGAGTTGAAAGCTGGAGAGTACAGTGAGATCACGGCTGCAGACCGCCTTCATAACGGCAGGGCCGCCTCACCCCCCCTGACCTTGTTTGCGCGCAGACTTATCAAAACGACCATGAGATCAGAACGCGGCGGAGTTTCTCAGGTCTCTCTTTGTCGCTGCGCACACACACACACCTGCGCCTGGCAACCGCAGCCTCTGTCCTCATTGGCGTGGAGACGGGAAGGAGCCTGCGGTCGCACACACAAACAACACATTCGCGCACACACGCATGCACTTGTACATAGACTGCAGCGGAGTGCTGTGCTGGTAGGGGCCCTAACCTCATACAGGATGTGCGCTTGTCTCCGTACAGCCCTTATCTCGGCGCGCTGCACTGCTACTGCAGCCAAGAGGCCACAGTGTGGGTGTGACACCTGCCAAGGAGAGGAGGCGGGAGGAGGGGAGGGAGAGCGGGAGAGTTGGCTGAACAAACAGTGAGATGGGGTGATGAAGATAACTTTTTAAGGTTTTTGTTCTTATATTTATATATATATATATATATGTATATATATATAAAAAAGCTAGATTTGTAATTTCAGCGAGTTTCGTTTCTCCTTCTCGAGTTGCAATACTAATAGGCCTACCACTGAATTGGCTCCCTGCACAGCTAACCATTCCCGCTTGCCACAAATGTTTCCCTCCCCAAGTTTGATTCAAACTGCCGCTTCTTACACATTGCATGTCTTTGAAAACTGCAATCTTTTCAGTCTCCTGACAAATAGCCGCACAGTTCAGCGTTGGCTGACAAATTAATTCCAATAATATTCAAATACGATGGCGGCGGCAGTGGCGGCAGGCCATCTTTATTCAGCATTATGCTTTCTCCTCGGAACATTGTTTATCCAATCTGCGCCCGTGCCGGCCGCCGTCTACTTTGGAGTGTTCTGTCTTTCCAGCAATCTGTTTCTGATATTGCTCTATTTTCCTGGGACAGAGTGATATTTTTGCACTGGCCTCATAATATTCCACTCTTAATGGAATCATGGTGCTGAACCCCACCTCCCGTCTGCCCCCCTCCACACCAACCCCACCTTCTCAATTTGAATAAACGCATTCAATTAAATCAAAACCTAGAATAGTGTGGCTTTTAATTGAAAGGGAATTATCCTCTATATGATTTCAGAAACGATCTCTGGGGAGGCAGTGGTGCTTTTCAACAACTCACCAATTAGACACTTGTCTCTTAAATGGAAACTACCTCCAAAGGAAATGCCCCGCATTAGGGCTTAATGATTTGGGCACTTACCAATTACGGTAGCAATGAATTTCTTTTCTCGTTAAAACAAGACGTCATTTTATGGATTCATAAACGCCACCGCTCTGTATGCTATTGAGGCTTAGGGGGAGCACTAAGTGGTGCAATTACATCATATATTTTGTACATTGTGTGTCTAAATCTGCATCATAATTCAGATGGGTGGATATTTATATGCCACGTGGGTCGTTTTCTGGTTTGTACTGTAAAGTTGATTTTAGAATTGGAGAAAAAACAATCTGTTGATATACTGTTTTGTAAAAGTAATCAGACCCTTCACACTTTTTGACATTTTGTTAGGTTACAGCCAAAAACTTTTGTTTATCTTAGTGGGATTTAGATCAATAAAACAAATGTACAATTGTCCTGGAAGGTGTTTTTTGTTTTTGACAAATAAAACCATATTTAATCTAAGTATAATTGCAGCTGTTCTGTGAAAGCGTAATATTTTTATAAGAGAACGTTGGAGAACAAACAGCATCATGAAGACCAAGGAACACAAATCAGAGATAAAAGTTACTTTCACTGGAATATTTCACACACAACTGTTAAAGTCATCTGAAATCAGAAAGAGTGTGACATAGGTGCAAAACCTAAGACATAGTTTTCCACCAAGACAGGCAGGGCAAAGTTGGCATTTACCTGGGAAATAACTAAGATGCCTATGCTAACTCTGGAGGAGCTACAGCAAGGGCGGAGAATTAGCATGGACGGAGGGGACATGTCCCCACCAATATCTAGCAATTAGTGAATTGTCCCCACCAATCAACGGCGTCGCTACCACATATCCAACCGCTGTTTAGTCAATGATCATGGCACACAAAGGGTTAAATGTCGGTCTATGCTAGAAATCCCGCCCCTAACCTAAATATCGCTTCCTGATTGGCTGCCGGGTTCTGGCTAACTTACATGTGATTGGCCGTCCCCGTTGTCATTCCATCTCCTCTTAAACCTAGCACAGTTAGCTTATCAAACGCATAAACACGTATAAACATAGACGTGTGTGTCTATTAGAGGTTGACACGGGAATCAATTGTCTCTCCCGTCCCGTCCCGATCCCAAAAAATACTCCCGTCATGTCTCGATCACGTGACAGGCCCCCCAAAAAAATCTTGTCCCGAAAAAATCCCGATAGAAAGACTCCCGACCCGAATCCCGTAGATTAGTAATTTACCTCCTATGGCGCTCGCTCCCCCCGCCCCCCTTTAAACCATAGCCTAGCACAGTATCAAAGATCATCTATTTAGCTTTGTCCGCCATCTTTAACCATATCCCGCATTCTCGTTGTTTGGCCACCTTACCACGTCATGAATGGACTCGACTCGTCTGACTACCAAACTATTAATGCTGCGTTCGAGAGCCCATCCAAACCAGTGGGACTTCTACCTGAGATGTACTAGCTCCCACTTATAACCGTTCGAGGCAATTGAAGTGGAATGTAAACAGAAAACATGGACAACCGCCGCATTAAACAGATAGTCGCTTTGTTTATGAAGAGGCATGCTAACAGATAATAACGACATTCACACCATAATATGAAAAACAAGTTGTGTTAAAATTACAGTGTCTAAAACAACACTACAACAGAGTACAGTTTATAGCCTATTTGTTCAAGTTTTACCTCTCACGACGTGAGACTCCGTGGGCGGGTACGTCAAACTACCCCGAGTTCGCAGGTTGGAGGTTCCACTTCGATAGGCATTCCAATGCACTTTTCCTATTTGGAGGTAGGATAAGTCGCCTGTCCAAGTGTTTTGAATGGGCTCTCGAACGCAGCATAAGATACACGCATTTTCAGTCGGATATCATATGCTTACCAGTTTATCCAGGTGGTGTAGCAACAATGTAGCAGTTTCAGTTTTCGTGCGTGCAGTGTAGTAGACCCGATGGAATTCAACTAAAGATAGATGTAAAAAAAAAAGAAAGAAGAAAATTCGAATTTCCGGTTTCCCGTCCGATCCCGTGGATCATTTCCTGTCCCGTCCCGATCACGTTACCAAAAGTGAAATCGACTCCCGTCCCGCGGGAATCCTGCAGGAATCCCGTGACCCCTGGGAATCCCGAAAAATTGTCACCCTCTAGTGTCTATGTCGGGTCAAACGTCTGACACTGAACACCTCAAGCCACAACTGCTAGTTGGGCTGGATGAGAGGCACCTGCGAGTGTAAGTTGTCAATAGGTTTGGCATTTGTTCTGCCGGGTCACGTCCGCTAGATGGATTTTACTGGTGTCATTTACACTTTGTGTCTGCTTGCGCGCGTGTGTGCTGTTTAGGTTTTAAAGGATGTGAAAGAAAAGAAAACCCAAATAAAAGATACTCCTTTAGGATTCAATGTGTAAGTTACTTAAAATTGAAATTAAATTAAAATATAAAAATAGAATATGCCAAAGAGATATACTTTAAAAAAATATTTTCTATTCTTATTCTCTTTTTTTTCTTATTTTCATGTATTTTTGTAAAAAAGAGCAGCTGTTTAAAAAACATAAATAAAATGTATGGTGTAAATAGAATAAAATATCATATTCTAGATGATCATGTTATTTTATGTATCCATATTTTGAGGGGAATAAATTACACATAATTAGTGTGAAAGTAAAGGCCTTTTTTCTCAGGTAATAACTTTACCATCAAACTCTATGATCATTCTATCCCTAATCTGTCATGCATCAACATATTTTTGTAAGGTGATACATAACAGAGAGGCTGGAGGAGATGGAGAAGGAAAGACCAGAGGACGTAGAGGATGAGAAGCAGATGAGGAGAGAGAGGTTTGAGGAGGTAGAAAAGGAGAACCTGGACTAGATGAAATTAGAGAAGCTGGAGGAAGTTGAAGAGAAGGAGAAGCTGAAAAAGAGGCTGCAATTTCACAGGTGAGGTTAAATAATGCTGGATGTTAGTCATGAGATTCAGCACTGTGACAGATCAAATCAAATCTATTTAGAAAGAGCTTTTCATGCAAACAGAAAAACAAACGGCTTTACATGATAAAAACAGTTTAAACATTAGAATAAAACAAGCCTTCACACACAGAATATAACAGCAGTTAAAAAATGTTAGTATGATGATGATCCAAATAAAAATCCCACCATTTAGCTTTAAAATTAGTGCCTTAAAGCTGCAGTAGGTAACTCTGAGAGAAGAGCAGACTTTGCTTGAAAATTTGAACTCAAACAAGCTTCACATCACTCCCCCTCCCTCTCCGGTGCACTTATGCCCCGCCTCCAAGGCCCTCCTGCTCCTCCCTCCTTCCGCTACGCAACTGGCGTACCAGACTACCAGTTGAGAAGCTCAGCTGACACGACTTGAAGCGGCAAGCGTAAGCAATGGAGTATGAACCGGTAAGAGCAAAACATAAACTCACCTCCACACAGCTAGAAAAGATGTTGTCCTGAGCTTCGTGCCGCTAGCTGTTCTGACAGAGCTCAGGCGGTTGCGTACATAGTTGCGTAGCAGGGGGAGGGGCGGGTCGTGGTGTGTGTGAGGAGTGATAGACAGATGCCACTCCATCAGACGCTGCTTTGGCTCTGATTGGGTGTTTTCTACCGGGAGCGGTGGATTCTTGCAAATCGCAGTAAGAGCAGTAGGCGTGACCAATGGAGCTGCTTTTTTTTCACAAATTACTAATCTCATTTGATACTATCAGGACATATGGACAGTTTTAGGAACAATCACAGAAAGTGACTTTTATTATAGTTACCTACTGCAGCTTTAAATCTAAGAGGCCTCTTCATGTATTACTAGTGTGTATTTGTTTACAGTAGTTGCTTTATGGTTTTCAAATGTATATTGTGGTTGATTCCTAAGGACTCCAATCCACGTGGAGAGAGCAGCAGGGAGAGTGGCAGTAATCAGGAGGATATTCTGGACAAGCCCAACCAACCTGCAACAAAATAACATTCCAGCTCAACAGCTAATTGACATGATGCACAGTTTCGCTACAGCCCTCCACTAAAGAGTAAAGATTAGAGCTTTTCGAATTTGCCTTTTTGTCTTTCATTATCTACTTAAACCTATAACATCTGCATAATGTGAAAGTATGATTGCTAATGCAAAAAATATAAACTTTCAAGAGTGCTGCATTGGAGCACTTTTGTGTCCCCACCAATCTCAAAATAAAATCTACTCCTTGAGCTACAGAGATATCCAGCTCAGGAAGGAAACCCTTCCACAGAAAAATAATTGTATACTCTGCCAATCTGACCTTCAATGAAAGAGTGTCAAAAAGAAAACCATTATGGAAAAAATAGTGCGTTAAAAGTTATCTTCGTGATCTTTTTGAAATACTGTACATGATAAGCACTTTGTGATCACCTTTAAGAGACCAGCTGGGAAAGAGAAGCTGAACAGACCTTATGTAAAGATAGATGGAGCTAGATACTGGGCATTCATAGATGTTGTAGGCTGCAAAAAACTGGAGACTATGGACGGAGGCTCACCCTTCATGCAGGACGTTTACACTACAAAGACAGCCTGAACTATAATAGAATGCATATAGATAGCATATTCATGTGTCAGAGTGGGCCAGTCAAGGTCCAGATCTAATTCCAGTTGAGAATGTTTGGCAGGAGTTCAACATTGATGGTCACTTCACTCTACATTTAATCTGAGTGAGTTTGAACTACTTTTCATTGAAAAATCGGACAAAAACTGATGGAGACATACAAAAAATGGCGTCCTGCTTTAATTGTAGTAAAAGGTGGATTCACAAAGTATTGCTACAAGCAGCTGAATAGAAATACAAGGCACACCTATAAGAGTTTAAATTGTTAAAACTTTGGAATTTCATTTGTTTCCCACAAATTTACAACTATGGTATTCCTTTTATGGGGTCTTCTGTCACATGTCAATAAAACACATTCAAGGTCAGGGTTGTAGCATGCCAAAACAGTCAAGAAATATTAATATTACCCCAAAGCATCTCTCTTAAAAATGTTTTAAACTGTTATCAAACTCCTGTATGTTCAGTAAAACCATTGCATCGACAAAAGAGGGCAGCAGGCTGCTACTGAATGACCGTTTAAGAGAAGGGGAAAGAAAGGGGAGGAGGGGTGATCTTGGCCAGAGAGACTGTGCGTCTGGTTTTGCTCATTGAAGAGGGCCCGCTTGTCTGCTCGGCTGCCTCCGTAGCTGTCTGTCTGTGTGAGTGACTGCGAGATTGCTTTATTTTAGTTCATCATCTCGCTCATCAATCTTTTACATGGGACTGGGTCAGCAAAGATGACAAAAGTGAATCGCTTATGTGGTCTAAAGTTTCTGGCTACAGACTCGGTGTGAGTAAACACAAAGGATTCGCTCTTCCCTTTCTTCTTATACCCCCCCTCATCCCACCCCTCCTCGGTCTTCTCTGTCACACACTCACAGTTTTTGTCATCCCCCAAGCTTCATTCCCCGGCCTTCACACACTCTCCACTCACCCTCGTTCCAGAGATATATGAAGGCAATGTGTGGATCTGGATGGCTTTGTGAACTAGGTGCCAGACCACATCTGAGAAGCTGTGCTGAGGGAGCACATTGCGCGCTGACGTCGTCCTCTTTCCCTTCGTCTTTCTCCTCTGTTTGCACTTCTTTTCTTCCCCTCCTAGGTGTTTATAAGTGACCACTGATTGATCGATTTGCCCAGGCGTTACACCAAAAAAAGTTCCCTCTTCCTCCAGATTTACTCCCAGGCATTTGCTCTGCTGAGTGACTACTTGATTGTAACTTGTGAGGGAGGGTCAACCAGCAACAGCTCTAATCAATGAGATTTAAAAATAAAATTAAAATAAACAGCAGAGCTTGAAAGAAATATCAGAATCTCAGCTTTTTCTCTAGAATTCAAATACATCTGACGTTGAACGAATTTGTCAAAGCGAGAAAAAAAAGGGCAGACAGAATGCTGAGGCATACTGTGCATGGGAGTGCTTTCACTGAAGCCTGACCAAAGTTGAAAACCCAGTCAGCCTTCAACAGTTTACCAGCAAAGCCTTCATTTCTTTGACCTTTTCCAACGTCTCGCAATTTAGGTTCCCAAACTCGTGCAGTTGTCAGGCTGTCATCTAAAGTCTGGTAGTGTCACACTTTGAACATGTGAGTGGAGGTGGTAGGGGCTGCTATCTATGAATAACATGTACATGTATTTCCTATTTAATTAGTGTGAAAACACATAGAAGTGCACTTGATGGCAATAATTAATTAAGATTTATCTGTTACGTTTATTAAATGCCAAATGTCTTTTAAACCCAAAGCGAACCTGTGAAATGGGTTTCAAGCAACTGTCTAAAACCCTGAAGACATTCAGTTTGATTAAAAGAAAACAGCAAATTTTGAAATTATCCTAGGTCAAAGGAATTAAATGTTTTTCAAAAGACGTAGAGAGCAATAATATCAATTATATTTTAGTTTCATCTGGAAAAAATTACCTACATCCCATGAACTCTAACAACATTAAACATACACATTTTTTTTTCTATTAAGGCTTTAAAAAAAGAGATTTGACTGAAGATGTTAGCCACCTTTTAGTCAAAGGATAATAATAAAAAAAACTGGTTACATTATGAATAAATATATCCACTTGGCGAAAGTTAAGACCAGTCATAAGAATTGTGGTTGAAAATGTTTGTGTTATTTGAGCTAGCATTTGTCTGCAGCTTTAGCTGGCTTAATGAAATTAAATTAGCTATTAGTCTGGTCTTCTTAAAGGACTAGTTCAGATTAATTTTAGCGATGTTCTGTAAATATATTATTTTTTCGCTAATATTACCATAATCCTACCTGAAGTGGAAATATATTATATCAATGTGAGCTTGCTTAAAAGAATTTAAACAAATTCATGTGGAAGGAATCTAACAAGCTGATCTAGTTTACAGTAGCTGTTTTAGCTAGTTTAAACAAAATTTTAAACTAAAGATTTACTTATGAGAGTGTAGAATGCTTTGTGAACAGATATTATTAATCTACAATTTTACAATAGACACTTTTTTTAGTTATTCTTTTAAAGATAGACATTATCCATGTTTCTTGATATAGGGTTACATTGATTGACCCTGATGGCTGTTCCAATCCACCACTTGTTTGAGAGTTTACGAGAACTCTGACACCTGGGAGGACCAAGAACGTACGAACTTCCATACTTTGCACTGCTAAACGTAGCATCCAGCTGAATTAATTTTTTTGAAAATGTCAGTTTTATTTGGTTGAAATTAGAGATGCAACGAAACCCCTTTTTTCAAACCGATATGATACCGATACTTGGATCTGAATACTTGCCAATACCAAGTACCAATGCCAATACTTTTACCACACAAAAAAAGAGATTAATTGAAAGAAAGGTTTTATTTTCTTCTCTGCTTGTTACCAATTATGGTCAATTACATCAAAAAAATATATTAATAAAAATGGCCTCAAAAGAACAAACATTTTTAAGTGAAAAATAAAAATTTCCGTAAAAATATTACAGAGTTTCCGCATTTGAAGTATCGGTTAATGGTATCTTTTTAATTTAACAAACACCAATACAAGTATATTACAGTAGAACGGTATCGGCCCCAATACCAGTGTTTGTATCGATGCATTCCTACTTCAAATGCTAAAGTTAAAATATTCTGACTAGCTTGTCAGTCTCAACCACTTTAATGATTGTCACTTTTTAACATGGTTTTACATCTTACTAATACAGTAAAGGGAACTAATACCAATATTATAAAAATATAATTAAAACAATAGTTACAAACCCTTTAAGCTTGAAGTAGTCATTTACAAATAACAGCGGATCATAGCTGTCTTAAAGTTAAAGTTTAACCAGTCACCTTGGTAGAATATATCTAAAACATGCATTAGCATTTGAATCTTTTTATTTTTCTTTGGGACACAGGGGGACAAACCAGATAAAAATAAAATATATGGTTGAACTTTAACTTTTTTTGGGAGGCACAGTACATTTGTTTCATAACTATAGATTTTTTTTTACTTGGATGTGTATGTAACCAGTTTTAACTCATTTGCTTTTTGACACAAGTCTCCTGCCATAAGAAAAAAAGCATATCCAGTTTTACTAGATTGTATCCCTAGGTTGTTTTACAATGGTTATCTGAAGACCACATGTGAAAAATTTCACTGAATTTCATCAATTCACAACATTTCATCCTCAGGGAACAGATATCCTTGAGCTAAGGATCATTGGATATGAGTTTTGCTGTAGGCACGGGTGTCCTCATGTGCAACTACTTACTGAGGAACTTTAAGACTAAACTTAATCTAAGACCTAATGTCTGCACAGTTGGTTTATTATCAGAAGGTACAGCAGCTAACTCCAGAGGTTCCACTGCAGTCCCAATGCAGAACTGCCTTTGATTTTACTGGTTTTGTTCAGTTTCCCTAACTCTTATTTTGCTGCCCCAATACACAGTAGCAGAGTGTCACTTTTGTTCTCAAGCTTTTAGAAGATATGCAAAATCCTCTGCTAAGATTCTTCAGAAAATGCAGCAGAGTTTGGTCTGTAAGCCTCAGTGTTGCGTTTCATGTTTAATCTTTTCCCCAGGTGAACACTCAGGTACTTGTAGTTATCATCGTCCTCCACAACCTCTCCCAGCATTCATCTTACCAGTAAACTTACAGTCCATAATCACCTTATTTTCATCACAGTTTGATGAGGGGATTCCCCCCCCCCAAAAAAAAAACCTTGCTTAAAATGTTATTAAATGTGTAACTTAACTTTCCATTGACTAATATGAGTAAAAACTTTGACTTTTACTCTTCACTTTCTTATTTTGATATGTAGATTCACATAATAATTCCAACTGCACATAGGATTGTCACATTTTAATTCAGCTCAGTGGGTAGAGTAGTTGTCTTGCAATCAGAAAGGTTGTAGATTTATTGCAGCTACTTCCTGTCATTTGTCGATGTGCCCCTTGGTAAGGCACTTGACCCCAAATTGCCTACGGATCTACATGTCAGTGTACAAATGTGTGTGCATTTGTCAGTGCGAGATGAAATATGGTTCTATTGTCAGAATGAATTGAAAAGCGCTACTAACCATAAGGCAAGCTTAAAGAGCAGCTCACCCCCCTATGAGAGTCTAACTCCGCCCACATTTCCGGTTTGAAATGGGGGCGGGTGGTAGGCTGGTTGTTGTCTGGGCTGTGATTGACATGCAAGCGGAACAGTGGCACACACAGACTGCCAGAAAGATGGAGAGCATCAATTTAAATAAATGCTAATCTAATGATTCACTAACCTGATAAATGGCGTATACACAACTCCCACTCCCTATGGTATTGTTTTACACTCCAGTGCAGAAGGACGGCTGATGTCAACCATATAGGCTGAGCCAGTAGCATTGCCCACTTAAGATTCAAGTGCATTGTAAAGCGAAAGGCACTCCATTGATGGCTTTTGGTAGAAAATGTATATTTTTACTAAAATGTACTAAAATACCCAAAACAATGACCACTCATGTAGACAGCACTATAATACCCTCATTTATCCAGTTTACTTGCAAAACAAGTTGATTTGGGAAGGAGTATCACTTTACGTTCCCTTACCAAAAAGTAGTATATGCAAGTATGCCTTGAGTATAGTAAATTTTAACTAAAAATAAAGCTTACTCTTAAGGAACTTATTTGAAGCTATAGTTTGCTAAGTTTATATTACTTATAATCTGCTTTTGCTAAGAATTTACTAAAAGTCTAAGTATACTTAGTTCATATTTATATTTAAACTTTTGACTGATATTCTTAAGTGGTAGTGTATTTTATTTCATTCTGTTTTACACTCAGTTCTGTTTCTGTGGACTGTTCTTTACACTGCAGTGACAGTTAGAGATTGATGTTACATTTTGCTGCAAATCTTTGGGGCCATTAAACATGTAGAATAAGTATAACTTCTGAGGTGACCATGGCTTAGGAGTTCAGCTTGTATGTTGTTAGTTTGAGCCACAGCCCCGACTGTATTAGTTGTTGTGTGAAACCTGAGCGGTTACATTCAGACTACTTCACAGTGTACAGTTTGTAAACTAAAATCGGCACTAGAGGTATACTGTTAGTACATTAAGCGTATACCTAGAATATTACTTTCAGTATACATTAAAGTGTACTTTCATCAACAAAAAGTAGACCGAAAGTGAATTACAAGTAAACTAAAAGCATACCTGGAACATGACTTTAAGTGCACTTCAAAGTGTACTTTTATAAACTTAAAGTTGACCAAACTAACAAGTAAAAGTACAAGTACAGTTGTTAGTAATCTGCTAGTATGCTTGTATCAGTGTACTTGGAGAATAAAAGTATATTTGGGGAAATATACTTGAGGTATACTACTTTTTGGTAAAGGTTAAAATACCAAAATTTCATTGTATTACAATCATGCTACAGAAAATATTACTAAGGAAGAATAATTTAGCTATATAGGCCAGTTTTTATGACCGTCTAACTCTAAGGCGAACCTAATGTATAGTGAAAAGTTCTGAAAATGCTATTTGGTATTTAGTGCTTGTATACAAACACTTTGAAGGTGGTGTCAGTACTCTCATCCAAACAAAAACTCAATAACTTCTTTATACATCTTCAAATAAAGAAGCCCAAAACATACAGTCTATACCCGTTATTCACCTTCTTATTCAACGCTTAGCAACAAGACAGTGCTTTGCAAAAAAATAATAATGATTTGACTTGAAATAAGGTGCAGTTTTAACATCACAAGATAACTTACCATGAACTTTGCCCACAACCCTAAATATTACCGTTATAATTAAGTTACCTGTTAGATTTGTCTGTGACAGACTGAGCATACCCCACCTCTTGCTTTATAACTACAGGAAGCAGGTACTAAATATAACAATTAATGAATTAATGTTACATTTATTAATTGTATTTAGGATTTCAATAGATCTACTTAGCCAAATTATTACCATAAACACTAGCTGAATTTAGTTGTAATTTATCAAGTGCTTATTACAAATAAAACTTTTTTTTGTTCTTCTCTGTGGAAAGTAAAACAAGCTAATACTGGCTTCTTAACTCAATAGACTATCAGCTCACTCAGCTCTCAATTGCAGTTGTAACACAGTGTTCCTTTAATATCAGTGATGAGGGTGATACTTACTTTTCACACCAGAACTCCATGGAATTTTTTATTTATTTTGAAAGTGTAATATTTTAAAACCTTTGTGTGCCTTGATACTAGAAACAGGCTCATGTCTATTTTTCAAGTCAGTAGGACTTCAGCCTTTGGATTTCTTCGGGTCAAGTGTAAACTTAAGTCAATTATTAAGTTTTGAACTTGTGTAACCCTAATTTGGAGATGTAGATGAACAGTTAGATTTCCACTCAATCTTTTTTTTTTTTTTGACAAGATACCAGAAGAGTGGCCACAAAGAAACGTGTCTTTATACTTAAGAGCCGAGCATAAGCACAAAACAAAACCAGAGGAATTTAACAGCGAGGAGGAAAAAAAACGCTCGGACTTTGCCAAACGATGAAGACACAACTCTCCAGGAACATGTGACTCACCACACAAACTGCCACAGACGTGATCCGCTTCCATCCAATATGGCCTCCGCTGCCCTTTCCCTTCGTAACGCGCACACATACACTGCACACACGGAGAGAACACTGGCGCAGGGTAGGCCAGAGCATATTAGAGAGAGTCTTTGAAAAATAAGCCCTCATTTGGGCAGAGTGGATTCAGATGGCTTGGCTGCGGCTCAAAGGCGAGCGGCTCTCTGGGTCAGCTTATTATTTCGATGGAGGCAAGGCGCTGATGTTCTCAAGTGTGGTGCACTTCAATCAAGCAACCCCGGCAGCTCCGCACAAGGGTCAGGGATGTGGACTCGTCTGCAGGGTCCGAAACGGCCAATACATGTTCTGTAGCTGACTGGGATGGGGCCCACAGTCCTTGGGCCGCTATCCCTCCATCTGCTGTCAGAGACGAAGTGGGCTCCCACATGAGCGGCACAAACAAATAAAAAGGCTGTAAATTGAATTCATCTGTGGTTAGGGAATCCCAGACGTGACCAGGGGATAGAAAAAGAAAGAAAAATTACTAAAATGTGCCAAGTTTTTGCAGACGTGAGTGAGAAGGCAGATGTTTAATTTCCTTTAGTAAGAGTGGTGATGCGGAGGTGTGGATTTCTGTGTGGGTGTGTGCGTTGGGTGGTGTAGGTGGTGATAATGGTGATGCAGGGGGGCTTCTCATGTTTGCATTCCGTCAGTGTTTGTGTTTGCGATGAAAATATTTTTGACTCTTTCTCTTTTTTTTCTCTCCCCTCAAACAGAAGAGAGCATAAATAACATAAGCAGACTCTGCAAGCAAAAACAAACAATTAAACTCTTGAGTCACAAAAAAAGTATGGAAGTAATCTTCGCGATTTCGTCTTTAGCTCACTTTCTTGCCAGTGATTCCTCGTTCACGCGTTTAGCTCTATAAACATACTATTGTTTGTTCGGCTGAGCTCTGATTATTACCATGAAGGATTGCTTTTCCACTTTTAATGTTGCGGTAGTGAGTTCCTTAAAGACCGGCAGCAATTAAATCACACTACAATTGACCTCACAGAACAAGATCCATCTCAGACACAAACATTCACTAACTCAGAAATGTTCAATCCATACGTTCACATAAAATTAGATGGAAAAAAAAACTCTGATATGACTAAAACTAATAAACACTTAACACAACGGAGTGAAACATAATCGCGGCTGAATGGGAGCCGTCATGTTTGCTTGACCTACTCTTTTCCTCCCTGACTGGTCAAAAGCAGCCTTGCGAGAAGGTTAACCGGACTATATTTGCTGTTATTCCACCGTGGGCATCTGTTCCACGGCTTGCATTAGCAGTTATCAGCAGCAACAATATTTGTCATGGCCCTGGAGTTGTGTAATTCAGACTTACCAAAGCGTACCATCCACCACCATGGTCTGTTTCCCCCCTCTAGCCGTGCCCTGATAGGGTAATGTGGGATGTAATGATGGCCAATTAGATGGGATCACCAAGCAGGACGTGCAAACAGAGCCCAACAGACCAGACCTGGAGGGAATGTGTCCTGCTGGGGCTGTCGGCAACATTGCCTCTCACTAATCTCTTATCGACATTGGAGCTCCACTTTTGAGTGATTTCATTAAAGCCTTAATTATCTCAAATGGAGTTCTTGACAAACTCTACTGGACTTACAGTACAGCAGGGTCCCTGACGGAGCTGGGAAGGGAGAAATAGTTGGACCACCCAATTTTCAGCTGCACCAAAGCGCCATTGTGCAGCCATCGCCTTAAATCATAGCACAGCTGAGGGTCGAGGCATGAATGACTGCAGTATGTGCTGAGAGCAGATAACCTCTAGAACTTAGCATCAGTAATTGGTCCTAATTAATTGAACAGCCTTTGAGATTAGCTTGGCGCAAATTGAATAACACAAGTTTTCCTGCTGAAGATTTGAAGCTTGATATATTCCAATGACTTGATCAAACAACGGGTTTGTGTAATATGCATGGAGCTATGTTTTATGATTTACAGCATCAGGAAAAAGATATTTACAACACTGTAAAGCACCTATTCTCCTTTATATGTTTCTTCTTTTTTCTTCTTTTTTGTTATATTTAAAGACACAGTCCATAACTTTGTGGATATTTGCCCTCTGTCACCCTCTCAAGGCTTGCATGGCGCGTCAGCTGGTAAACTGTCAAACAGTTTTCCCGGCACTGTATCACATCAGCATGACGAAAATAATCCAGGAATAAACAGCTCTTACTTATCAATCCAGTAGCTAGTTCAGCATCGGTAGCACATCCTGTTGTATCTCTAACCTGGCCTTTTCACCAGACACGTCAGCAGCATGTTACAGGAGCAGCACGTTAAACTCACGTATTCTGCTGCTTGACCCTTTCCACTAGGGGCGTATGAGGTATGTAGCAGCTGTCACAGAGAGAGCACCAAACAGTATTTGTTTTGGTGAGTTCATGGTAGTTTCATTGGGGGATTCACGTTCACAAGTAGGATAAACTCACCATCTTGCCCCATAACAGCAGATACATCACTCCATGCTTTATCCTTCTTGATGTTGTCTTTATATAAAGTGTGACTGGGGTCATACAGGATTGAGTCCTTCTCGACTTCAATGATCAACCGGTCGTTGTCATTGCTGAAACACAAATGAGACTCTCCAGCGAGGTACTGACTTCTCACCGGGTCACACAGGTAATTAACTTTTTTAAGTAAAGCAACCGGAAAGCAGCACGTTTATTTTATTTTGAAAATGTCTGATTTCCTGTCTTCCCCTATCCAAAATGTCGAAATTTACATGTTTTAGGGGCGTACCGTATGGAAAATTGGACTGCCGTGTTTATTTAGAAAAGTGCTGCGACATGACACTCTTGTGACGGGGCATACTTGTGCTGCTTTCGTCTCCGATGGAAAGGGTTCTATTGACTACAGCGGTGGCTATCAGCTGCGTGAGACGTGCTGCTGCTGTAACGTGCTGCTGATGCGTCCGTGGAAAGGAGGGGTGAAACCTCATTCACCGCAGCTGCACACACAATGCCAAAAAGTTGTAACCTGAGTTTTAGAACCTTATCTCACTTTGCAACAGTTTGACAGAAAAGATCTTCACAGCCGTGAGGGGAAGGAAGTTTTGTATGACCCGTGTCATCTTCTGTTTTGTTGCTATGACGGAGCAGGAGGAACCAGCAGGAGATGCGTTGTTAACAAGGGGAACAACGTGGTCATGAGTTGAAAAGCTGGTCCAGCTTCAGCATCCAGGTCCACGGTTCTACATGCTGCAACACTGCAACGGATGCACCCAGTGTGAATCAGGGGTTAACAAGCCTTCCCTTGTGGTGAAGCTCCAGCAACTTTCAGCTTAGGAACTGCTTATTTTCCTTGCTTCTTCTGATAGCGTCTTCTTTGGTTTCTTTGATGGATCTACTATGATTCAAGTCTCAAAACCACAGGTTTGTTTATATCATATTGTAGTGTGTAGCATACTGCCATAACACAGGAACTCAGACAGTACATCTGCCAGGCGACCCGGCAGAGAAAAATTGTGTAGTGCAGTTTCAGCATTGGAACCAGCTCCAAAAATTAACATCATGAATGATGTTGTGTCGCCAAAATGTTACGAAAACATATGTATTTATAGTGAAGAAGTTAGAAAGTGTGTCTTTAAATTAATATCAACATCAGGTAACCAAACTATCAGTAAAAAAACGCAGATTTCGATTTGTGAATTCATTCTTTTAAGAGAAAAAGCTATCAAAACCAAGCAGGTTGTGTTACCCTTGACAGCAACATTTGCCATCGAATGCTTGTAATAACAGTCAAATAGTCTTTAACATTGCTGTGGAGGAATTTTATCCCGTCATCTTTGCAGAATAGTTTACATTTTGTAGGTTTTTCTTCATTGGGTTTTTAAGTCCAAACTTTGACGTGCTCAATCCAAAACTTCATTCTTTTTTTAGCCATTGGGGGATTGCGTTTATGACGCACTTCTGATAATTTTTCTTCCTGCCTAACCAAAGTGCACTTAAGCTTACAAATTGACTGAACTAAAGCAAGTGAGGTCTGCTGTGCTGTACATGTTGTTCTGGGATGTTTTGTGACTCTCATTGTGGTTTGCTGGAGTCTCAAAGCCATAGAAAAGATTTTGTAACCCTTGGCCTCTCAATCATCCTTGAATTTCTTTTGATTGGAGCATGTTGTGTTTCTTTTTGAGATCATATAGACCGCTTCATAAATTTAGACAGTTTACTTTTAAGTAATTTCTTGATTCTACAGGTCTGGCAACATGGAGGCCTTAGTGTGGCTAGTTAAATGAACTCCAGAAATTCTTTAATCTTCTTACTTTAAAAGGAGAGCTTGATATATTATTCATCTGAAACATTTAAGTGAGGCATAAAAAGCAAAAACGGAAGAAATACTGGCAGCATGCTTGTTCTTTTTTAGCAGGAGTGTATTATGTCCTGACAGTGCTACAACATTTCCCTCTATCTCAATATACATGCACTATGAGGCACAGGGGTGCATAAAAAGCCACTTGCAAACTTTAAGAAACAAATCTTATTTGAACAAAATGTTTGAAATCTTGCATAAAACTATTTCTAAACATTTGAATGCTGTTTGAGAGTAAATCTTGTAAGTAGTAGGTGTAAGTAAAGATACATTGAACATGTTAAGCCCTCATTTAACCATGACAATCAATCCACTGACATAAATGAAGTCATGTAATATGAAGTGAAGGTGAAAAAGTTACCTAATCGGTGGAATTTGCCATAAAAAAACTTTAATGTTGTTGTTCTCTAATGATATCTGGATGACACTTGAGTCTGTATGTGCAAACATTGCCATGTCTAAACCCAAACTGTAAAACCACACATACTAGAATGTTAATTTGTGATTTTTATGACAGAAATTAACTGGAGCCGCTGCAACGGCAATGAATACGTGACTGGCAAAAATATATTTTTTGTCAAATCCCTCATAAATACTTTGAAAATATGTATTGTGTTAACAGTTCTCCAGAAGGAAAACCCACAACACAGGAAAATCTCCCTGGGAACAGTCTACGCAGCATCAACAGCTCAGCTACACAGAGAGCAAAAGTGATGTCAGAAGTGCCTTATTTCTAGCCATAAGATTAACTTATTTGTATGGGCACTTCATATTATGAACTGGCTGCCAGAAAGACTCATATGACTCTGGTTTTGTGTAGACGTTTAATGTTTATGCTTAGAAGCAGAATCTCACTTGCCGTCACAAACGATACAGAAAGGCTTCAGATGTTTTACAGTCAGTTTTAGCAGCCATAAAGATTGCATCACTTCATATACAGTAGTAATGTTCAGCGTCTGCTGGGTAACACATGGGCATCTTGATACAGAATGGGAAGCATATAAAGCACGTCCATGGACAGGGTGAGGGGTGGTACCGATTACATAAAGTAACATTTGGAGGACATGTGAATTCACCTCTAAATGGATAAGTCATGTTGGATGTGGATACCAGACACTGTGAAATCTGTTGTGCACACAGTCCTGAGAAAAAAATTGGCATGCTCTTGGACTTTTTGTGGCTCTGTATTTAACTAGTGATTAGGGGTGGAGGCAAACCCAAAATACGGCATTCATAAATGCACGAATAATGTTTTTTACAAGTATTTATTTCAAACAAATACTTCAAGAAATATGTCTTATTCGGAAACAAGAAAAACGTTATATGGAAAAAGTATGTGTCGTCATGAGACCGCAGTACATGCCAGAGTGAGTGAGTGAGTGACATTCAAGAGTAGGCGACTTGGACTGTTTAACCAATCCCTGAATTTAGGGATATGGATGGTGATCTTTCACTTCGTATAGTGAAGCCAGATGATTGCAGCAGTGAGCATATAGAGTTTCCTTCTCTGTATATGATCCTGTGGGAGAAACAATCCCTGGCACATTCATAATATAACTATTTAAACTTCACTGGGTGCCAGTTTCTTTTTTGGGTCCACAACTTAATATGTAAAATTGTAAAGTTTTTCTTTCTAAATTTCTATGTGTAATTTGAAAATAATGTCAAATGACATTCATTAACAATACAAAGAACATGAGTTTGACTCAAACAGATAAAGCTGTTTTACATAAGAATCTAGTCATGAGTGAGAAGCAGGGTACATACTGGAAATGCTGCCTTTCCATTGCAGATAAAATAATTAATTACTGAAACATTTAATACTCACCCTTTGCCACCTAATCTAGAACTAATCTATTTGGATTTTAGGAGCAAAATAGAGTGCAGGAGGAAAATGCAAACACGAAAAAGAAATTCCCCCTTTTTTTTTCCTTACCCATTAATACCCTTTCATTTGAGGTTGTGGAGTTTGAACAACAATGAGAGGTTAAAATTTCAACTACTGATCCAAACTGTCAACATAAGATCAAATGCATTTCATTACAATGTTTAGGAACAACCCACAAACTGGCATCTAAACCGATATCTCCATTAACATGGATTCTCAATGAAAAGGTGTTGTTCAGAAGTGCATACCTTTAAATTTGATTGAAATTTTTTAGATTTGTTAGACCTACATTTTTGTACGTAGCCACGTCCGATTTGATCAGTCATTACAATATTGATAACGTAACAGGGTTGCATCCTGAAGATACCCACTAGGTTTTATTAAAATCCATTCTGCAGTATAGATTTTACCTATTTATAGTGCCCACTTGAGTTGATCAAAACTAGACACATACACTTTACCTAATCTTAGGCACAATTGATGTGAAAACTTTTAACTTTTCTAAAACTAAGCACTTTAACTTTTTTCAGAAAAAACAAGTTTGTTTTTACAAAAGATATATAAAAAAATTAAAAAATCTGTCCACTTTTTTTTTGACAGGTGCTTTTCTCCTCTTACTATGAACAATTTTACTTCAATTGGCTTCGAGCATCCGGACGAGTTAACAAAAATAGGTTTTACATATTACGCAATGTATCTACTAGTTAGCATAACTTTTAGAGTAACTTTCGAAATTCAATTCACCATGATTGAAAGAACACGTAGAAAAAGACATTTTGTTTCCACATCAGTTGTAGAAAAAATTGCTAAAATGTAATTGATATTACAGCAGAAGCTGAGCAGCGTCAACACTTCTTTGTTATTCCAACTCAAACTTGCTATGGATGTGTGGCCCAAGACTGGGCTTGTATTATACTCCAGAGGCAGGATGGCTGATGCCAAGAGGGTGCCTCACTGATGGTTTCTTTTGGTAGAAAATATTTTTTTTAATCAAAATGCAGGCTATTAAAATACCAAAAATAATGACTTGACATGTAGACAGCACTGTTAGACAGTCATTTATACAGTTTATCAGCATAAATAAATAAATAATTGATTCAGAGGTGAGTTGCAATTTAAAGATACTGATGGGGTGTGGAATTCACAAAAGACTTAGTGATTAGCAGCGTTTAACTAACTTCCATTTGAAACTTCCGGTATGGTTTGGGTAATACAGCAATGCCCTTTTCTTCCACTGCAGGAAGGTACTCTCTAAGGATTGGAATGAAATTGCGTTTTTTATGGTAAGACTTAAGGTTTAGGCGTTATTAGCTGAAACGCCAAACTACCCATAATATCATCATCTAGTGGTGGACTGTGGTAACGTTAGGTACTAGTCACCTGTAGTACCACATATATCCAAGCAGTTTAGCCTGCAAGTACTTTTATTGTTAGAAGAAAAATTATATTATGTTACAAAAACAGTACGGTTCCCTGCTCCACTAGAGCAGGCCAACTCACCATCCAAGGCACGGCCTATTCTCATCCTAATAAATGGAAGGAAAAATATCAAGCTGACAGACTTAAGAAAACTGAACAAGGCGTCAAGCATAGTGCTAAGATAATGGTGAAGGTTTTTTATGCTGACAGTGATGCATCAAACAATGTAGGAAAATAACCAGAATTCTTGTACTTCACCTCAAATTGACAAGCTGGCTGAAACTCAAACACAACTGGTTGTTCCAATACTATACTGATCTCAAACAAATACCAAACCTGGTTTTGGACTGAATACAGCAGACCAGCATTAAGTTTCTGGAATGTCCTCCTCCTTTAAGACCTCAGCACATTCGCCATGATTTTAGAAAAATGAATCAATTGTTGTCTTGTTTCCACTTCTATTCTCTACATAAAAAAAAGTTCTCTGTTGCTGAATTGAAAGCAGCTTCTGATAGTCAGT
This sequence comes from Apricaphanius iberus, assembly GCA_028564705.1. Taxonomy (NCBI): domain Eukaryota; kingdom Metazoa; phylum Chordata; class Actinopteri; order Cyprinodontiformes; family Aphaniidae; genus Apricaphanius; species Apricaphanius iberus. The sequence continues at coordinate 101,359 of JAPXFQ010000990.1, forward strand.
CCTTTGATCCAAACCCCACTGAGTACTTTTTAAGAGAGCCGTCTCCTTTTTTCTATGATTCTTAGGACATCGTCTTGGGTGGCTGTTGAGCAAAGAACCATCTGCTACATCGGGTTCGAATCTGCAGGCAGGAGTAGATCGGGTCTGTCCTGACATGGAACGTTCACTTTCGTCCGCCCCTGCCTGAAAGGTGAAAGCAGTCTTTTCAAGCATTGTAACAAATATTGGGTTGTAAATCTGTCACTGATTTCATGTGCATGACTGGCAATTTTGAAAAGCAGGAAAACAGTAAATTATTGTAATTATATAAAAAAGAAAAGCTAAGCTGGATTTTTTATATGCTTGTAAAAAATTACAAGTTTGTGGCAGCACCTTAATACTGTTTTAATAAGCATGGAAGCATGTATATATAAAAGAATCTGAGATAAAATATGTATTACTTGTAAGCACAGTTTATATATGTAGTAAAGTAGTGTGCTGAGAACGCTCCAATTTCCTCCATTAGAAATGAATGAGCGCAGCTGCCAAATCTGGCTCCCCACCTCCTCTCGGTCGTACTTGTTGGGCTTCATCACTAAAATGCACATGCAAACATAAATTACGCTAAGCTACACACATGTGCACGCGACCCAGCACATACCACGGACACACACGAACGCTTCGCTTTGCCTTTGTGATGCCTCCAGCGGGTCACAAAGCAAAACAGGCGATTGACACCCTCTGGTTTCAACTTCTGTGACCCTTCCAGCAGCCTGTGAAGTAGGCACAGAACAGCAGAGCGGGGGCCCTTTGGAAATATCTGCGGTCAGCTGCGCGGGGAGGAGGGAGCGAAGGAAAGAAACTTGCTTTTAATAAACAAGATAATGGGTGCCATACGCCCCTTCTCACACCACTGCTGCTTGCAATCTCTCCCTCTCTTTTTTTTTCCTCCCCCCGTTTCTTTGCCTTCTCGTTCTCCACCTTACATTTGCTATAAAAATTACATTCATCCTTCAAGAATGGGGTGAAAAAAAAGAGAAAGAGAGACTGTGAGAGAAACAGAAAAAAAAAATGAAGTCAATGGGGTGGGAAGGTTTGGCTTTGGTGGTGGTGGTGGTGGGGTAATCTTCAAACCAACAATTAACTGGCGTCAGGATGTTTATGGGCAGAGTTGGTTTAAGCGACTGGTCCTCGGATACTTCAGCGGTGGCCCTGTGCTCTTTGAACATCGAAATTATGCAAAACAAAAATGGGGGGGCGGGGCAGATCATATGCTGTTGCAGAAAAAATAACAAATTATTTATTGAAAAAGTGTCTCCTGACATTTCAGAAGGGAAGTGAGGGGATATCTTTTATTTGTTATGCATGTACCAAAGTGGGTAGAAACACCTTAGGAATACCATCAAGCTCAAAGAACTTCAAGCAAAAAGCGGACACCGACACAACAGGATGAATCAATGGACTCGGACACGTAGCACAAAAGAGTCTAACCGTAACCGACATGCACTGACACGAGAGTGGAAAGCTGTGACGCCATGCACGTGTCTCTTTTTGGGAGCTCGCATTTCCTGTTGAAGAAAAAGGACAGAAACGTGGTGCTGAAAACCCATTAGATGTTTTTACAGGGAATATGCAGGGAGCGACACTTCGTTCTCCAACATTTCCATAAACACAGATTAGTGAAGCATTTTGCCATGATTGCAGCAAATACTGGAGCATCTCTTCGTAATGTTTCTCTTAGAAGGTCTGTCTGTCTTAATCAGCTGGAAATTAAATGTTTGTTTATCGAAATATATTCAAACACCTACAATATTGGATGTCTTAGAATATCTAAAGGTCAGAGTAAGATAATAACTTCCAAGAGAGGTAGATGTAGTTCAACTAAAATCAAATTTTTTGTATCGTTTTTTTTTTTCATAATTAGCACCACAGTTGTTACAAATATCAATCAGGCAAATTCAGGCTGTCACATGGTACCCTCACCATGCCGATTTCAACAATATAGCCTCTTTTTGTTTGGCAAATGAGCAAAATCAAAGCTGTTCACATCTTCACAACCAACTAGTTATATTTGAACCGCAGGAAGATTAGATTGAGTCAAAAAGTAGTTTTGTGGTGGCATTGGTTTTATTTTAATTCTGCTCTTACTTATAACACAATTTCCAGACTCAGAGCCGGTCCAAGGCAGAAGCAAACTAAGCAGTTGCTTAGGGCCCCCCAAACCCATCCGGGGCCCCCAATAAATGCTGAAATTGAACAGAGACTACAAATGTTAAAATTGATAAAAATGTGAATATTACTCCATTTGATTTTGTTTTGTTTAACTGTAGATTATTTTTAAAAAATCAATTGTTTTAATTTTTGTGTGGTAACTAGGCAAGTTTTTTTTATTTAAAAAAATTTGAAAAAAGTTTGCAATTTTTTTAAAATCAAATAAATTTAAAGGAATAAGATGTATATACTGTATCTTTTAATTTAGAAAACAATGTTAATTATATTTAAAAATTGGAACTAAATTAAAATAAAATGTAAAATTGCTTTTTTGATACTCATCGTTTGATTGTTGTGTTACCATTTTTAAAATCTGATGCCTTAGTTTAACCTTTCTTTTTGTTTGTGCTTCAGATTGTTTTACGTAATATTAACAATTACCTCTGATTTATTTTTAGGATCAGCTAAATAAACTCTCCCTACATTCCCAGATTAGACCAAATCATGATTGAAATGCGAGCTCAGTAAAATCACGCGTTGTTTCGTCAGCAAACGCAACAACAAGCAGGAAAAAGACTACAACATGGCTCCAAAAGGTCTGTGTTTTATTGCTGCATTCCAGTTAACCTTTCCGAGTCGAAAAAAGTCGGAAATCTCGCAGTTGTCTCGCCTCATTTCACAGAGGCACGCCCCCTTTATACGCGCTCCAACTCAGAGCTCTGAGAGTAGACCGAGTAGAGGGGGAGCAAGTCGGAAACAAAGATGGCTGCACCCGTAGTTGAGATATATTTTCTTTGTATTCGCACTGTTGGCCATTTTAATGTCGTTTTTAAATGCTCCTACACACTTAACTACATTTCTGCTTTAATCCGGTCACCAGTTTGTACATTGCACGGCCTTGCTGTGCGTGCAATACAATGTACAGCTTTGTTTTTCGCGCTGGTCTGCTGAAGATGCTATGCCGCTAACAACAACAGCAATAACTAGCCCGCCCCTCGACAGCTGCCGCCCTCAAAGCGTCCATGTTCTTTACGACACCGAGTGTAGCGAGACAAACCGCAATGCTTTAAGTCGGGAATGACGTCACGTTCTCATGTACAGCAACTCGGACGCCCGAGTTTCCGAGACAAATGGAATGCAGCATAATTTCTGTCTGTTTTACATTCGGCAATACGTTTATGTCATATCAGGGAATATACAAAATCCCTCAAAGTGCAAAAGAATAATGTTAATGGCGATCCGAGGTAGTATAGACCCTCCCGTGACCTACTGACTTCTCACGGGTAGTAAAGGACAGCTACCGGAAAGAAGAACCTTTGTTTTATTTAGAACATTTCCAGATGCCGAGCCGTCTGATTTCCTGTCTTCCCCTATCCAAAATAGGTATAGCGCGTAGAAAATAGGACTGCCGTATATATTTAGAAAAGTGCTGCGACATGACGCTCCTGTGACGGGGCAAACTCTTGCTGCTTTCGCCTCCAAGGGAAAGGATTATATTGATTACAGCGGCGGCTAACAGCCGCATATGACATGCTACTTCTGTAACATGCTGCTGAAGCGTCCGGTGGAAAGACGGGGTAAGGGGCAAAAAAGTTTGGTTTTGCTCTCATCACCCAGACCACATTCCCTTACATGGTTTCTGTATCTTCTGCATGGCTTCTGCTAAACTGCAAATTGAATTTACACAAAGGTTCTCTAACCAGAACAGCTGTGACATCCAAAGACACAATGGATTTTATTTAGAGGTATCAGGGTGAAGGGGACTGAATAAAAAACAAACCACACTTTTCAGGTTTTATTTGTTTGAAAAATTTGAACACTATATATTGTTTCCCTTCCAACTAAAACAATTCACATAAAATCCCAATCCCGGTTTTGTGATGTAGCAGAACAAAATGTGCAACAGTTTAAGGGGTTGGAATACTTTTGCTATGGGTACCGGGCTTGTCCCTTAGTTTAGGCTTTTGTGAGTCTAATTCACAGCGCTGTCTGGTGAGGGAAAAACATTGGAGGAATCAGTGTTTTGGATCATTTCAGTGTCAGGGCCCATGACTCTGTATGAACACGTAATTTACATCCAAGGCAACAAAGTGGTTTTCACCGCAGAGTCATAGCTGTAAAACCGCCGCTAACTGGTTGATGTGGATCCCAACGTCTTGTGAGACTTCATATTATGAAATCTAAAGTCTCAGAAGACTTCATCCTGGCCACCGCTCTGCTGCGCTGGGACTCCTTTTTTATTAGCTTGTCCGATCTTTTTTCTCTTACTCGCCTCCCCCTCCGCCCCCTCCCCCTTAATTTTCATTGTCTTTCTCTCCCAGTTTTTGCTCTCATCTGCCTGTGCTGGGGAGTCCTCAGAGAACGCCACTGTGGTGGTGTGCCAAGTATTTTTGGCTCGGCAGTGCTTACATGCAAAATGTAAATTGTGGAGAAATCCATTGCTCCGACATCTAATTTACTGCTAAAACCATGTTTTTCTTTAGAGCGATATCTCTTCTCTCATGTTTTGCTCTTTAGAGACAGACTTTCTCCGACACATCAGTGATAACGGCTCATCTTTCTGGCAAGAAAGAACTTGTTTTATTCAATTTATCACATGACTTTAAATTAAGATTTAGTAATAGATACAGTAATGTTACTAACATGAACAAACCACAGAATATCTGCTGTTTTCTTCGCTTAAATTTGATCACAGGATGAGTGAATGCCTTCCCAGGTATATCATCTTCCCCTTCAACACTAATGTATTGTTTTCAACCAGTATTGGAGCAGGGGATTCCCCCCCCTCCAACCAACCCCGCCTTTGGCCAGACATTTGGCCGGCCCAGTCGTCATCTGGCACGGCGTAAAGCGGGGCCTGCCAGAACATGCTGGAGAGCCAGGATTTAGCTGCTCTGCTCGCAGGAATGTGTCAGTCATCCCTGCCAGCCCGTCGCTGCTGATGATTCAAAATGACAATATAATGAAAGCGGTGAGGTGGAGAGAGTGGGTTACTGTGATGTGCTACTCTTACCCACTTTGCTATCAGCTGAATGGCTTTGGGGGGAAGAGGGAGGGAACACAGCGCTAAGAAAAATATACATTAAAGAATGTTAGAGTCAGGGTAAGAATGAGCAACTAATGACCACTTTTTCATACTGGGCCTTGAAAGAATATTGATATTTTTCACATTTTGTCACGTTACAGCCACAAACTTAATGTATTTAAAACTGCACACTAGCAGAATGTACAGGTTAACAGATGTGAAGGGTAAAGGTAACATGTTTTATAATTTAAAAAACTAACAAGTTTTCAAATGTTGGAAAAATTATCTCCTTAAATAACCAAAATATAAATTTGTAAACAGTCCACTTGTGTATGAATAAACTACACTATACAGTAGTTCTCCACCTTTTTGTGGTTCAGTTTTGCTGGACTTTTCTGTGGAACAAGACTTCAAATTATTGATGGAAAACGTACCCACCCAAGTACCCACTTGTACCATGTTTGAAATATCTGAAAAGAAATGCGGCATGGGAAGCTGGAATACCTGGCTTCAGTGCTACTTGACTAGCTATTGGCTGGCATTTGCATCACAGCCATTCAATTTTCCCCTGGCGCTGATTAGCTGTATCCCTAAGAGTAGAAGTAAAGAAGGCTGAAAACATTAGCTTCTGCAGTGGCACTGAGACAGTGTTCACTGAGCTTAATAATGGATTTTAAGGTGTATATAGTGTATGAACGAATGAAAGAGGCCGTTAAAACCTTTATGAAATTTTCAGATGGGTTGATCATGTTCTTCATATGGGATCACCGAGGTGGTAGATCCTATCTTCGCCTGGACTCCCTTGAAAAGGATTTTGATTCTCAACGGGTCATTCCTGGTAAAAGTAAAAGAATTTAAAATACCTATTAAACCACGTGTGTAGGAGACGTGGACTTACCATGTATGGTTTTTACATGAGTCCCACATATTTTTCATTCGTACTCACATGGGCTTCACGTGTAATTTCACATAGGTTTCACTCATTTCACATGTTGGTGGAATATGGAAAATAACGTGTTTCACATTTGGTTTACATGTTATCCCATGGGCTTCGCTTAGTGAATATGTTTGGCTTTCACAGTGTATTCCATTCAATAAGTTTCAAATTCAAATGGGACATTACACAGGTGGTCACATTTTTTTCACACATCTCACGTTTAAAAAAAAAGTAGAACTGACATGAAATTCCCTGCAACGTATTGGCCGTTTTAAGCCACACTCTAAGTACCTTAATACTATATCAAAGGATCGCTTGCCGTAATTCAGCCTTGTTGTAGAATAGCAGGTGTGACGAGGTGGCTCTTCTGCGAGCATTAGCACAGAATGACCGGGATTCGGAGGGCGGCGCCTAGGCTATGCGCTTCTGTGGTCAATGAGTCTCTAACGATATTTCGAATGTTCAACTATAATATATAATCTTTTTTCCCCCAAATAAAAGAATACTAGCACCAATGCTACATGAACAAACTGGGGTATTAGCTGTGAAGCTAATTCTGAATGTTAGCTTTGAAGCTAATTGAAAACCAAACAACTCAAACAATGCCACAATGTCTACTAACAGCTGAAGGACATTATTGAGGAAACATGCTTACTTGTACAGAGATTTTTGCTGGTTCAGGGAGAGTTGGTATTAATCATGGTAGAACTTTAAGACGATCTGCGAATCCACTGCTGTATTGTCCCAAGTTGTCCTAGAAATGTTTGCCACAAACTACGACACGTTTTGGCAGTCGGTCGGGCACATTCCCTGCATACATAAAATCTATCCACAAGCTTTTCAGTGGCTCAGAAGTGGGGAGGACAAAAAGATTTATGTTCTCTTTTGTACACCCAGGTACAGTGCAGTTTGGATGCGGTCTGGACACCATGCTGTTAGTTTGTTGTTTGCTTGTTACCGTAGCTCTCCGTGCCACGGAGGGAGGGACTTGCAGGGTGTAGTTTCGGGGAAGGGGGTAATTGGCTGGAACTCAACACATAATATGCTGCGTCATATGCCGAACTGCCAAATAGCCCGTTTCTGAGTGCTATTTTCACTATGTAGGCAGACATACCCCGGGACACAGGAAAGACTAATCAGTCATTTTAACCCCTTAGAGGCCATAGGCAGGACGGGGGAACTAAAAGATATGATCAAAAACCTCAAAAAATGCTAACTTAATGCCAGGTCCACTTTAACAAGTTTTCGCATGTGAATGTCATCTGGGTCAAAGAGTTTTCACTCGTGTTTCTTCCATAAGGTCAATGTTTTTGTATAAGTTCTCAAGTAGTCATGGATAGTAACTATTCACAATCGCTAACCCCCATGAAAACTGGGAGTCCACTCTAAATACACCTTTCCTGTAAAGGACTCAGAGCTTTGTTACAGAACATGCATAGCAAAGGAGTTATCGCCTATGTCTTGAGGTTAATAATCCATAATGTGTAAATCCTACTAGTGGCTTTTGCTTCAGGTAACCCCGCCTCCCTTCTGTCTCTACCCGTTACTGTGAATAAAGGCCACTAGCAAAGCAAAATCTTTAAAAAAACAACCAAATATTGTTCACAATCGATTTTTTTTTTACTTAGTCAGTTAAGAAGTGGTACAATGGTCATAATCAGCATTAGGTGCCAACATTTTGGCAAATATGTTGCTTTTATTTACTCAAGCTGTTTTTTATCTATTTGTTTTTTATCTTTACACCACTTATACAATGTTTCCAGATGACTGTTGGAGAGGGGCACCAGCTCCTCCGCGACCCTGCAGGGATGGGCGGTATATATAATGGATGTATGGTCTATTTTTAAAATGCATATGCTTTCTCATTGTCAGTTTCGGTATTTACCTCATTCTGTCAAGAGGACCTCAAGACCCCACACTTACATATCTGTGATCCCAAATGGGGTCCCAACTTTGGGAACTACTGGACAAAGCAATCATGTGGAAGAGTCCCATTTGCAGTTCACAACAAGCCACCTGGTCAGACTCAAATTCAAACCTTCGATCAATGTGGAAACATACATGTTTGAAGAGAAGATAACACTGCTAATCCTGAACACATAGTGGAGGCAGTATCATGCTATGGAAATGCTTTTCTTCAGATGGACGGGAAAATGGATTCAACGAAATACACCGCAGTCATGGAGGAAGAGCTGTTAGAGACTGCAGAAGTACTGCAAAACATACTGCCAGGATTACAATGTAATGGTTTAAGTCAAAGCATATCCATTAATAGAATGATCAAAGCATGGTAACAAACTGTCCAGCAGTGTTAAGACTTGAAATGTGCTAGATGCTCTGCATGCAGTTTAAACTAGTTGGAGCTATTTTGAGAAGACCGGGCAAAACCTTCCCAGCTGGTTGCCACACTCCAAAAAATAACTCATTAGATTTATACAATTTAAATTATGGCAGTTTTTCCATCCAACATATATATATATATATATATTTTTGTTTGTAGTTGGTTCTACATAGAATCTAGAAGAAATGCAAAATGTACACCAAACCATTCCAATATTTGGCAATGAAAAAAATTAATATATTTAGTAATTGCAAATGTAGTTTAGTTTATGTTTAAAATATAGAACATCTATTCTCTTCTTTATACTTTACAGTTATGTGCTCCTCTCTATTGGCTTATGAAATCCCAATTAAATACATCTAACTTTGTGATAGTAACGATGCAAAATGTGAAAAAGTTCAAAAGTATGTCTAGTTATGCATAATACTGTACGTGTGAATACCTGTTTTCACTATCGTACAGATAGATGTGGTGATTTTTTTTTAAGCAATCATTTAGCAAATCAACATGATTCCAGACAAAAGTATTCAAAAAAGCAAAACAAAGGATGTGGATAAAAGGAGAAAGTTTCCAACCCCCCCCCCCCCAACTAATAGATTTTCAGTACATGAAATATTAATCAAGACGGATTGTTTAACACGGGAGTGGGTTCAGGCAGGGATTTGCATATTCAAGCCTCTTTCAGCTCACCCATTATTTCCATCTCTGAAATTCCACCTTGTGTCTTCTGTCAGCTGGAGAATACCTCTGATGAAGGTGTCCTAGTCTTTCTCGTTCCTGGCTCCGTCGCCAGACAGATGTTGGCATTTGAATCGGAACCCTTTTGGGACCGGTGTGCTCCTCTGGGGCGAAGAGGGGAACAAATTATATTGACAAACATGCATGAGATTCATCCTCTGTCAGACAACCTTTTCAGCAGAGGAAACTTCCACTGAGTATGGCAGAGCATTAATATTCTTCCTCTTTTTTTTTTTTTTTAAGAAAACGACTCGCTCTGGTGACGTTTTCTCTTGACTGACAGATTAGTTGAAAAACACGAAAGCACGCCATTTTCAGTTTCTTCACAGAATATTGCAGAAGAAAATTAACAAAGCGCTGTCCCTTCACTTAACCAGGTGCACGAAAGAACAATTGCAGCCCTTTAGCACCAGCATCCCATTTCGGCATCCCAGCGAGGGTGTTGAGTCTAATCTGTGGCTAAGGATCCTGATACTCCTCGCTTTCCCTGATGTCTCCCAGGGGATGTCCTAGCTTGGCCGTCAGCTCAGGATTAATTAAAACTTCCCATGTCCCTGCAGACGTATTAGTGAGCTGAGCGGCAGTCAAACACCAGTTAGCGGTTAGTGCAACAGAGGCTAATACCTAATGCTTCAAGATGCCGTGCTATAATTAATAACTACTACCTCTCTTCTTGCTCAAGCATCAGAAGTTGTTATTCAGAGCATGTGACCTAAAGACTTTTATCCTTTATTACTGCCGGCATTAGGGAGCACAAGCAGTGGGTTTTTTTGGGGTTTTTTTATTAATACACTTGAGTTTAGCATGAGTGCCATTTAAAAACAAGCGATTATTGTTCTCTGTGCCTGTTTCGGTATGTGCATGTTTTCAATGTCTCTAGAGCAAAACATCTGTAAAGGTTATGTTAGGGTTTTTATGGGTTATGAAGTAAGTTTAGAGTAGTATTTAAAATGATCAATCATTTTCTTTAGAACTTAGACCTAATCTGATGCTGTGGTCAGAAGTTGACATGGTTTTCTGGTTTAGCGCCAATCTAGGCAGAAGATGCAACATTTCAATCAGACTGAGGTCAGAGCAAATCAAAAAGCTGACTTTTTTTTCCGCTGTATCCATTCCAAACCTAGTTTTGATCAGTGTTTGGGATCATTGTCCAGTCAAAACAACCAGAATGCCCAGATTTCCTGCCACGAACATTCATTTATTATTCAAAGTTTCATTATTATTTCCACTTGTTCATCTGCCTTTATAGTCGCCTGCTCTTTAATCACTGTTCTGATTTCTGTCACAGCTCCTATATTGGGTTACTTGTTCCTGATCGTGTGCCTGACCTGTTTCTGTCAGCTGACCATCGCCTCTTTCCTGCTCCATCATTTTATTCTGCCTTAAAAAAACAACAACAAAAAAAAACAGCTTATGCTTCAGGATTGTGGTTATTGCCCTACAGATTTATGATGTGCACTGCCTCTCCTGCTTACTTTGTTTCTCACCTGGACCCTTTCTCTGACTAATGACTTCTTGACTGTGGATTTATTAACCTGTTTCTCCAATGATTCATGCAGCAAACTTCAGATTTTTACCCAGTTTTGGAGAAATTACTCATTGTAACACCATTATTTCCAGCTTCATTTGTGCATTCCTATGCAGTGTTGTGGGCGAGGCAGTCCCCGGACAACCTATTCCTCCCCTGGTTTTGTAAAGTCTCAAAGTATCAAAAGCTGTTGGATTTCATGTCTCTGTGGAGCTGTCTCCGGTAATCTACCTCGATCTGGCAAAGCCTCACTTCCTTTATCAACATTATTATCCTATCGCTGTCCATGACAATCACCAGTCTGTTTATCCTGCAGAATTTGGTCAGAAACTGTTCCGGAGAAAGAGCGGCTGATCATCTTGAACATTGTAATTATTCTTCTTTAACTTTGCTTGGTTTGTGGTCTGAGTTTTGGGTCCAACTCTTTCTAAAACAATGACAAACTGTGTCAATATTTCTACTATCTATCCCACATTCCTAGCCTATTTTTGAATAATCAGGAACAAACCAGGAACCACTAAGCCTCAACCTGATCATGAACTGAAAGATACTGAGACACTATTATCCATATTTACAGTGAAGTGAATCTGATCAAGATAATGTGAATCTGACTAAGAAAGTGTTTGCTCCAAAAATCGGTACATATAAGCATAAATTTGCATATTCCAGCCAAAAAGCTTGTTCTTTTAAGGGGCTCTGTAATACTGTGACACATTGAAAAAAAAAAAAAGTTTCACCCCTTGCCCCTTTAGAGGCTCCCTAGGACTGTGATCCTGAACAAACTTCAAAACTGCTTTTTGGCTTGATAAAGCTGACAAACAATAATTGTCCACTATACCCTCAACCAATGGACTTGGAAATTTAAGGATGATACTTTAAGGTAAGTCCATTCCAGTCAAATTAGTTTTCTTTAATTAGCTCTGCTTATTTGAGACATGCCAAATGTCCAACCAATGCAGCCTTTAACATGCCCAAAAGTTGTTAAAAGCTGCAAATGTCTTTTGTTCGTGCAACTCCGTAAGGTAACTCCGTAAGGGACATTTATTCATGATATCCATGACAGCAGTGTTTGCATATATTTGAGAACTGTTGTCTAATTTTTACCCTGTCTGATCCGTGATTAGAGAACATCCACTTCTGATCACGTCTGTTATAAGATTCTTTTTTAAAAAAAAATGTTTTTATTACATGACCTTCAAAAACACAAGGATAATAAAAAAAGCCAATATAAAGGCAGAAAAACGGTATTAAAACTTGTGTTAAATTGAATAAATATTAATATTCTGAAGATGTAGTCTGCCCATCATCATGTTATTCAAACCAAATACATTTCATTTGGTATGAGGCACTAAAACGATTCCCACCATGTTCGCATTTGTTGTAAATCCTAAAAAAATCATATTTCAAGAAAATGTAATGATAATCAATTCAGTTCCTTTGTGAATCCAAAAATAATTTTTAAAGGCAACAGCTAAACTTTGTGCAACTGCAGCTAAGCAGTTTTACTAAATAGACCAACTGAGATTAGATTTGATTTGTAATTTTGCTCTTTTGCACAGCATGCTTATTTATATTTTGTCTCTTTTTTTCACACTTACTGTTACCAAACGGACCCATGCTCCTTGGATGAAGTTGTTTTTTTACTTAAAAGACTCAAGCTGTCTCCAGACCTGGCTCTTGAATAAACATGGGCTGAGGGGGGTATTGGGGGGACTAGATTGCCTGTGGTTTGGCAAAATGTCACCACAGAGAAACACAGAGCTAGATGGGGGCTTGATCACTCAGTCTCACAAAGTCCACCAAAAGGGTAGGAGTGAGAGAAATTTAACTGGCACACAAAGGGTGAAAATATATAAATACACACATATATTGAGTCTGAGTGGATCATAGAATATCCTTTATGTCCAACTGGAAAGCAGAGTAAAACACTGAATATGAGCCATTCCAGGTTAGAGTACCTGACCAGCACCTTTAAAGGATTCAATGAGAAGACATGAGGGTGTGGAGAGAGGATATAAGGAATCCCTGCAATATTAATGTCCAAAATGTCATAGAAAAGTCACTGTAGCTCCTGGTTAGGTTTACAGAGTAACACAATTGATGTGAGGCTTGCCTCGTATAATGAATAAAGGCTCCCGTCATCAATCCCTCAGGACTCAGGTGTGTCGTGCATGGTCAGGACTGTCAAGAGACTTTCTGTCTAGACATAAAGGGAAAACAAACAGCCCCCCCATTGGGTTCGTTTGAAAGAACAAGATTGTGGTAGTGAAAACTTATGCTGAGATGATTTGCTTATATCCCAGGCCAAACAGCATCCTGTTGTGAGAAAATTAATACCAACTGGATATAGCAAGGTCTGTATTACTCGGATTCGAACTTCCATCTGTAAGAACTGTTTTTCTACAGGTCCTTTCAAAAAGTACTTGTGGTACCTTGTCAAAACAGATCTGGCCCTGGACTCTGCAAAATATTAGAAGTTAATGACCCTGCTGCTTGAAAGGTTTTGCATTGAAGCCTGTCAAAAAAAAAAATAGAAGTCCTGAAAAATACTTTGAAAGATAAGCATTTATCATTGATACATGGACCTGTTTTTTTAATTAGTGGACGTGTTTATTTGTTTTAAATTATCGAATGTTAAAACTAGCTCAATGATGAGATGGCCATTAGGATGTTATTCACATAGATGTATTTAGGTAAGTCCTTGACGCCTTACAGAACCCACGTAGACAAAATACTCAAAGTAATTTTAATTTGCTTTTCAATGTGAGAAAGCTCTTCCACCCAAAAGTCAACCTCAGATTGGTTAATCAGGTACTAGGTGCTGCAATGAGAAAGTTGGGAATTTAATTTCAGCCTCATCCTGTTAAATGCTGATGTATTCATTTCACTATTCTATGGGTATCCCCAAGATATTGGATAATTACAACCCTAATTGCTCAGAAAGAAAAGCAAGCTCTCAATTTGACTTTCTCCTTCAAGCATCCAGCATTCCAGGTGAATGCAACTTTATCAGTGCAGAAACCATAGTGTTGATCGAGACGTCCCCCCCAAAAAAAAAAATACAATAAAAAAAATCCCTGAACACTTAAATCTGTGGGTAAGATAGTGGTCAGTTAGGTCTCTACTGCACAAAGGCAACATTTCTGCAGAATTCCTCCTCCTCCTCACTGGACAAATCCCCATCCAAACCATCCGCTTATAAACATACAATTACACATTTGATTTGAGTACATGTCTATTATCACCCTGGGTCGAACAATATATGGTTATTTACTTTTGATCACCTCCCCCTATAAAATAAGCCGCTCTCAGATTCAAACACAAACCGAGCGTGCACAGATGAGCCTGGGCAACGTCTCTTTTGAGAGCGTGTAAGCCTCTTATATCGAAATGGTTTGTTTGTCCCCGAGTCACAAATCATTAAGTATTTTGCTCCACTTTTTCGCTCAGTGGGTTGTATGAAAATAAGCAACAAGCCTGTATGCCTCCTGTGTACGGATTATGAGCCCGTGTTTGTGAGGGTCTGACTCTAATGGGCAAGTAATTACAGTTTGTTTATGAGTTTATCGATGCATGCCACCACCATGCCTGCATGGGTTATGGGCATTGCAAGATAAGGATCACACATTCATTATTATTCTGCTGCACTCCCTCTAAAGAGCGAGTTAACTCATATTGTGAACTCCCACCGAGATCATATTACAAGGCCCAATACTTTTAATCTGTGCAGCCATTGGTCTGGGGCATGATCCTATCCCGACTTCACTACCTTGGGATGAAAAAAAATATAACATTTTTACTTTGATCTGAACAACAAAGCCGAGTAAAAAAAAAGAAGAAATTACTAATTATAGAAATATGTATTCTCTATCATGTCTCTTAAACAATATTCTTCACCTAATAAGGTCAGCAGTCCACATGTGTTTACAACCCTCGCTTCTTTTGGCCAAATCTCAATGGTGGGTCAGGATCCTTAACCATCTTGGTGGTCTGAGGGTATTTTCTATGGTGTGTTGTCAGCACTATACAATACAACAGAAGATCCTGCTCTCATCTCTGGCTCCTGACGCCCTGCACGGCATATGCTCTGGGGGTTCTTGACGCAGACCTGCTCGCCTCCATTTGTGTTTGTGCGGTCAGAATTTAATCAAAATGGCATCTGTTGGTGTTTAATGTGAGTAATTGTTCCATACAGTATGCCTGGGTGTATGTGTGTGCCTACAGAGAACCAATGTTAGCACACAGGGAAAGGGAATGTTTGGGCAAATGTGGTTTCTCACTGTATGCACTCACTCAGATTACTATTGATGCATAATTTTGGCCCACATGTTGTCAACACCCTGGACTGCCTTTTTTTCCTTGCAACTGTCTTCCTGTTATGAGCACATTCCCTCTGTGATGGCATGCTGGCCTGTGTCAAATTATGTGCCAAAGTAATAACTGTGTTGTATGAATGTACCTGCAACTGGCTGTTGAAATACATTTCCTCCTCGACAACAAATACATCTCTAATCAAATCTGCCCCCCTATCTTGCCAGGGTGAAGATACATGGACGTATATGCGTGTGGCTGAATGTGTATCGCTGGCTAGTATGAGAGCAAAGACAGAGTGCAAGTGTGTGCATGACTCCAATGTGTGTGTTTGTGTACAGTATGAGTGTTTGCATTAAGGTTTGCCTAAGAGCCCATTGTTGACTTCAAACAGATTCCTCTGAGGTTTTAATTATGCTACTGCTTAGCTTGGCACCAGAAAAAGAGAGTGATCCTGGCTGAAGCCTATAAATCTCCTGTTGCGTTCACATCCACGCCCTTCAAAGTCATTGACTTGCCTGGACCTCCCAGACGCATTAAAACGTGCTCATATTGGGCCCAAATAGTCACCTCACTGACAAACACATAGACACACGGACAGGAGCAAAATAGTGAAGGCCATACGAGCAAACAACTGCCAGAGATGACTTGTCCTTACATGTGTTCATTTATGTTGGCATCCAAGCTTGCAAATGTGCAAAAACACTCCTTAATGAAGAGTGTATTTGTGTTTAGGGATCATTTGGCCACGATCTTCAAAAAGAACATTATAAACCTGAATTTCTTTTCATGGTCCCCACAGCAATGGTAAAAATCATTAAAATCGTGGATATTCCCAATAGGTTGTTTGAAAAAAACTTAATTTGCATACGAAGAGTGTAAACTATTGCTCCTTTTGTTCTAGGGTTGCTTTAGACCTGAACCGGATGTTTGTGTTACCATTACCATCTCAAAAGAAAAGCAGTGGGCGTGGAAATGGGCGGGTTTAGCTTAACAAAAGCTCCAGCAAAAAGCAGTCACAAAGTCATCATGACAGCAATGATCCTCTCAAAAGTTAGACTTTTCGTTCACCTCACATCTCTCAGACATCTATCCTTTCATGCCTCCTGCTCCTGATCTGTGCTCTTCATGCCCTAATCAGTTACCATCCAATTTGTTGAGACTCTGCAATCTTCCAGCCCGATCTAGCCAACTCTTGCTTTCTGATCACTGCAGAGACCTCCTGCTTCTCTGCTGCTACCAGCCTTCTTCCTCACCAATACTGAAGGCTCACCGTGGCTTTTCCACCTGTCACATGCCGACTTCGGCTGCTCTACCTCTACCCAACCAGGAGCTGCTCCAAACCGTGTGTGGAAGGCGATAACGACCTTGATTGCAATTCAATTCCGCTTGGCGACCCTGCAAAAATCTGCCATCACTCACAGGTTTCCCGTGTCCCAGATGCTGAAGCTGCAGCATGTATCAATTTAGATTCTCCCTGTCACCTTTTGGCTTCAGCTTTAAGAACCACAACCGTCCCTAAATGCTATAAAAACATTTTACAAAGCATTTAGGTTTTTTTATTTAAATATACTGGCCCTAGTGGAAAAGGGGCATATGATTATTTAGGATGGATTATAACAATTTTCTTGGTGGTTCTTCATCATATTGGTAGCATGTTTGGATTCTAAATCTGACATGATTGAGCCAAATAACAGCATTGGCCGCTCAAAGAAGCTAGCTCATCCATCTTCCCATCAACTCTGGCCAACTTTGGCTACACCTACTGAAGAAAAGTAATGCCATAGCATTGTGTAAGCTACACAGATGCCTTTTGGTCTTGTCTGACCACAGCATCTTCAACTATTGAAGGCTAATCGTTTGCCAGGGTATCTTTGGGGTCTGAATGCAAATGCATGCAACGCTTTTAAGAGTTTTTATAAATTCTAAAAACACGTAGATTAATCCAATTCACAGTTCTGCACTACTTTATTTTGATCACTTATAATCCCAAGAAATGACATTGAAGTGTGTTTCAAAATGTGAAAAAGATAAAGAAAGCAAGAATACCTTTGCAAAGCCCGGTAGCAATTTTAAATAACTATTTTGTTAAAACATACATGTAAGATTCTCAGTAGGAGAGAATGTTAAAGACATTTACTTCAAAAAGTTATTATACCTTCCAAGGAACTGGCAGCAGGCTGCAGTAAGAAGATAAACTTGGAGGCTATGAGTCACAATACCATCAAATCCAGAATCATAAATTCAGCTGATGATCCAAAACGGGCTGTTTATTCTTTTTAACGGACTTCTCAGGTTTGCTAAGAAGTCTGCCAACAGAGAGGCAAGCAAGCCAAACAATCCTGCACACTCACACCTAAGGGCAATTCAAATCACCTAACATGCAAGTTTTTGGATGATGGGAGAAAGGAAGAGTACTCAGAGAAACCCACGCATGCACAGTAACTATATGCCACTATGTCAACTCCAAATATAAAGAACGCTACCAAACGTTTACCTGGGAACCTTCCACCTGTGAGGATTAAACATGTTTACTGTGTGTGCGAGCTTTTCTGTGTTGTGACTGATGGTCCAACCTGCATGTGTTGGTCCATGTGAGTCCCCACATTAACCGGATGACAATAGTTGATTTGAGCAAAAAACGTATTATTGCTGAAGGGTGCTGATAACTAAAAATGTGGACTTTGGTCTACAAGTTTGAGTGCTTGTATTAACTCCCCATCCCCAATCCTCAGACTTTTCTGTTGCAGTGATACAAAAATAAAAAAGTAAACCATCTTTCACTACCAATAACAGCAGAAAATGTTTTTGTGCCTGTATTTTTACCATGAAATGACTTTCTTGATGTCTTCCAGAGTGGGTGACATATAGTTAATGTAGTGTATCCCCCTCCTCTGTCTTACCCATATGCCTCTAAATCTGAAGTGGAATAACCGGAATTATCTCAAAGGCAAATGATGGTTGTTGGTAGCAGACAGTCTTCAAATGACTGTATCTTTTATCCATGTACGCTTTTTCAGGGTAAAACAGAAGGAGTGAGGGACTTGAAAAGTAACACATCTCCGTACCTGCTTAAAAGAGTTTCCCCCCTCAGCGAGGGATTAAGAGTAAGATGTTATTTTTCTTTCATTTTTTTCTTGTTATTCTTCACCATTGCACTCCACCCTCCTCATTAGAGACCATGCCTATTCTCCCAGGAGAGTCCTCCAATGATACAACTCTTCTCCACATGTACACGTCTCTGGGGTCCTTTACTTTTTCTCATCCTGTTCCATCCCCTCCCCTTTCCTCCTTTTTGCTCTCCTTCCATGTTATCTACTCGTCAGTCTCCCAGTCCGTCATCCTTTTTATGTACTTCCCACTCCCTACGCCTTTAGATCACCTCTATCTCCTTCCTTCCACCTATACCTGAGTACCTTTACTTTGGGGGTGCTCAGTGCACTCGCTCCTTCTCGCCTTTCTCCTCTCTCACCTTCCATCTGCATATGCAAGTGCTTATTTTGAAGTCGTGGCCCACAACAGATATTCAATATTAATGAGGACCCTCATGAATTTTTGAGCTCTAATTAGATGGCTCACAGTTCGTTAACTGAGAGGCTTTCAATGCTCAGTAGTGGTGATGGAAGATTTGGGGGGGGGGGGATTGGGTACTGGGAGAGAGAAGGGACAGTCCCACCCTTATCCACCACCTCTGCCCGACGCAACCCACCCCTCCCGGATAATATCTCTTAGTGATGGTGACAACATTGTAAGGGAGGGGGTAATCAGAGGACCCGGATCAGCAGACCTCATTAGAAGACAGCTGGCCATTAGTTTGTGAGGCCCATGCATTGTATCATCTCTGCAATCCGTCTCCTGCTGGGACATTATTTAGTTATTCTATTTTATCGTCACTTCAAATGATGCAATGGCGTTTTCAGGCACAAGTTGACAGATGCGGGATTGAATCAAGAAGTCGACACCTCCGCCCATCTGTGGCAAGAGATGCATCCCTTTCATAGATGCAAATGACCAAGCCACCCATCCTTGACTTGGATATTCTTCGTTAGGTTTACAACCTTGAAAGGTGAATATGTCCCTATTTTTACACACTCAGACAATATGACTAAAATGTCCATTACCCTTGCCAACCCTTCCCCTGTCCAAATTCCTTTGCTCCGAAATCCTTCTCCCTATACTCTTCTCAAAGTATTTTCTCTGTCCACTTTGATTCCCAAAGGTGTGTCATGATGAGGAGATACTACAGGCATGCTCGCCTACTGCCAGCCACCCTCCCATTCAGACTCCATTCCCAATCCCCTCCCACCCTTTCCCTGCTTACTTGTGCATATGCAGAGGAAGGAAGCATCTCAGCTGTGGCAGCAGCAAAACACCGAACTACAAAAGAGATGCACACCTCTGACAGTAACCATCAAGCAGGGCGTTGACAGAATAAGGGCGGGAGATGATGATCTGAGAGGCAGGGATGTGCAGAAGGAAGCAAGAAGTAAAGAGAAAGGGCTTTCTTTCCTCACACTCCCTTTTTTTCATACTTTTTCTTTCTTTTTCCCAAGATTCATCAAGCCCCACTTGACATATGTCTGACTGGGGTGACGTTAATCTCCCCGGAGGGTAGGGTCCCCTTTTCTCCTCTACTTGCCACTCCTTCACCAAGCCCGTTCCTTTTCCCATCAATTTACATTTCAAAACAGGTGATGAGCCGATCAAAGACGGTCACTAACGATGAGGCCTTTCATCAGTGGCTGGCATCGAATGCAGAGATAGTATACAGTCAGGTTTCATTGATCATAAGCAGGTGGGTGTGCTGTTTGGCAATGGGGCTGTGTGCTTGCAGGGCTCCTGTCATTCTCGTACCCCCAAGTTTGTCTCTTGGGGCAAGGCGTTGCTAACGAGCGCTGTGCCAGCAGGTCTCACCCGGGAACGTCTTTTTCAACCAGCAGACTTACATGCCGGTGAATTAATTGCAAGCACCTGCAATTGCATGAAATGCAAATAAAGATGGAAATGGTATTTTAATGGGGAGTTTTGATGGTCACCTGACTGTATAAAATAGCAGGGCAGCAGATGGAGGCACAAATTGGTAACTTAAAAAAAACCCTACATGTTTTATACTTATATTTTTGTCAAGTGGGAACTTTCTTTGTGTTTTGTCGTATAAACAAAATCACAACTTTGGAGCAACTGAAAGCAGTGAATATTTCAATAAATACTGAGTCAGACCCGTAATCTTGGGATCATCCCCCCAGGGTGGGAGATTATATTAGCAGAAACATTCATCTCCAATAATTTAGTAATGTAGATAGTAGATTAGCTCTATTCCCTCTTGTATGCCAACACCTGGGGCGTAACTCATATTCAATACCTCCTTGTTCTGGCACTATATGTTCAAACTGTTGTAGGTGGCCTGGCTTACCCACTACGCTCATTTGACTCGAAATTACAGTGCACTCCTGGAGACGATTCAATAGTAGCTGACCATAAGACCTGACCTGCCCCCCACCCCTCCCAAACACCATCAAGCCTTCTCTATTCACACAAGGCTGCAGACACTTTCACTCAATTACTATTGCAGATTGAACATTAAGGTGAAAAAAGAACCGGATTATGAACATTAATGCCTAATTACGTGTCGTTTTATAGCACTCACTTGAGCTGAAAACGGTGCCCCTTTTTCCTGTAATTACATCCAAGTGGCAGAAGGAAGGAATGTTAAAATTGTCTTTGAGGAGGAATGGCAAAAAAAACAAACAAAAAAACTGCAGAGATAGATTTCAGATGGCATATTCGTGCTCAGGAATTTTGACTTTTTTCTGCCCTCCTTTACTTTCCTTCCAAAAAGGACCCTGCCGTTTTGCCAAGCCTGCTGCTCCCGGGGTAGTATGCTTTTTATTATTTTTCCAATTAGAGTCAATTGACCTGACAGAATGGAGGGCAATTAGTGATATTTCCCCCTCCTCGCAGGCCTGCGGGGTAATTTGCTGAAGGTTCTCGGTTGTGCTTTATGCGGATACACGCCCCGCCCCGTAAACCCTTTTCTGGAGCATAATAGGTTATGATTTTCCAGAATACATCTTCTCTTAGTTTCCTTTTTCTTCCAAAGAAGTAAAATTTCAAGCTGGAGAAGGGTATCATTTCTTAGACAGCCTATAAATTCCCTCTATCACAAAAAGAGGGTCTAGTAAAGCCATTGCTTTAGTATTTATGCATGGAAATTAGATTTTTACTCATGTTTGGGGATTGTTGCCAGAGTGGTAGCTGTAGCTGTGTTGGTTTCATAACATATCCATCCAAGGAGGCATAATTGTGACTGGATCAATTCTCTGCGTGTATGCAGAATTAACTTGGGGCATTGAAAGACGTACTTACGGAGGATGGAGAGGAGGTGTTGTGGGGCGAGCTTGTTGGCTTAAATCTCGCCTAGCTATTGATAAACTTGATGAATGTAATTTGTGCCTGCAACCCCGGGTTTTTGTCCCCCTTTATACCTGTGATGCCAGAATGCTCTGCTCCTGTATGCATGAAAGCACAATGGCCCAGTCCACGTTGGCTCCCATCTGAATACCTGTATCTCCCTTTGCCTCTGCTGACGAGCCTGACACACAAAGAGAAAAATAATCTTCTGAACTAAGCTCGTCTGGCACATCCACTGCTGAGTCTATAAGTGCGGAGGAAATCTCCTCAAACTGATGCACTGAAATAAATACGCTTAATTTACCGATGATGAAGCTGCGGCGGAAACTGTAAAGGCCGTCAAATAAAGGAGCCATCGACGGAGCCGCATCGAGACTGAGACGCGAGACACTGTGGGTTAGTGGCGCATGCTATGTGTATAGTTAAATGCAAATTTACCCTGAGGAGGTGTGTGGGGGGGGGAGTCGGGGGATGCAACAAAAACACATTTGATTCATTGGGTAAAATTTATTCCATGCATGCGAATGCACTGCCCCAGCCCGAGCACATCATTTGCTCGACATTCAGTACATCTGTTGTGTTAAGTGACTGTAATTTAGGTGACATTGGCACAAAGCCTCTTAATGTAGCCCCGGTGGACCCCCTGTAAGAGGGGCACGCGGGAACAAACAGAGGCATCTCGCAGCTGGAGCCGCGTCAAGGATCATTTCCCTCTTCACATGATTAATTACAGTTTGATCACTTGAATCTAAATCTGATTAATTTTGGTCACATGTCAGGGAGGCATCGGCAGTCTGCAACGTATACTGTGTTAATCTGCAGCAAACTCTCCTTGAGAATCCTTTTATGAGGCCACAACATGTGAAAGTAATGTTGTGCACATGTGAGGAGCTGAAATGATCACTTTGTGTCATTCAAGCATTCTTCGCCATCTCATCTGTATGTGTGAAACTGGCGCTGGGAAATGAAATGTGTTCTTTCTAATGGGCAATCCTTGCAATGAGGTGATTTGAAATATACATTTATGGTTTCTGCATTTAGTATAAGTGAAAAAAGGGAAGACAAGCTGCTGATTGTTGTCCAACATTAACCTTGCTGTGATATTTGGTTGATAGGGTTAGCTTGATTAGCTTCACTTGAAACAGTTTTTAAATTTAAAGCGACCAGCAGGGGTTAGACTACTGGACAAGAAGCAAAAGTGGCTGTTGGGGAACTCCTGAGCTATCAAAGCTTCACTTTGAACATAAATTTACAGTATGCCTCTTCATTGGTATCTCCCCTTTCTCTCCACTACAGCGTAAAAACCCAAAGGAATATTTTCTTAATTAATTTATTTCATGCCCCTCTAACCCTATTGGTGTATTTAATTTATAGATTGCTAAAGCAGAGCGGTGAATCCAGAAAGTTTTCAACGACGTCGCCAGTTGGAGACAACTTGCGATCAGGGTGAAACACCAAAACCTAAGGATTGGCAGGGGTGTCGCAGTTAGGTCTGAGGGAGAGACCAGGGGTAGCGTTAACCACATTTTTTTTAGAATGGTGACAGAAAAATTTGAAGGCTGTAAATGTAAATGTGCAGATTTATTTTTTCAAATCTATTCATAGTGTGAGTAAAAGTAAATAAATCCCATCCGTTATTTATTTCACTTCTCCTTGAAGATCAACAGTTAAACCCCCATGAAGGGTAATCTATTCTGTCTGAGGCAAAAAAAGACAAATCTATGTAAAAAAAAAAAGGTGAGCATTTGCATTCATGCCATGCAGGAACCGCATCAGGTATTCTAATAATAAGCACAAGCATTTAATTTCCTTTCTATGTGTAGTTCTCTGGCCAGTTTGGAGTTAATTATAACTATTGAATAGGTATTACCTGGTCAGACGATTGCTGGAGAAAGCCCCCCACCACACCCCCACCCACATAGGATTTAAAATTTGACGGATAAAGATAGATTGTGACTGGATTTTTTTTTTACCCTGCCAGTCAAAATGACAGACAAAAAAAAAAGTCTAGCGCAACCTCTTGGGGACACATAAAAATGTTGCAAAAGAACAAATGACAAAATAAATATTCTCCCTTAAATCCACATTTCTCAAAAATCAGATATATTATGAACATGGGACGTTTTGGCCAGCTCAATATAATTAATACAAGTTAACAAAGGGGGCCATGGCCCCCTTACCTCCCCTTATAGTGCCACCAGTGCTTCCAGATTAGATTTTGTTATTTTCTCTTTAAAGAAAAAAAAAAAAACATCAAGTAAAATACGTATTTGCAGTTTAGTTAGATTTGGAATTTCATCAGATATTTTTTTTTGTTAATGTAATAATACTTTTGTGACTTTGTGTTGTATGTCCCTTTTTTAACATACTGTAAATGTTAGGAGATCAGCTGCTCAGCTTCAGTATTTTATTCCCAGAACAGCACAAAAATAAAAACACTTTAATATCAAAATCTCCACTGCAATAGCTTGAATAGTTTTATTTTAGCTAAAGTGAAAAATGAAATAGTATATTCTGAAAGATAGCCTCTGGAAGAGTGAGGGAATCCATTCTGCAACACATAAATACTGTCATCTTAGTCACTTGTTTGCAAATTACCATCCACCCTGAAAGTTATTACGGCTGCACATTTGTTGCGCACATGCGTGGTACACCTCTGTGTGTAAATGTCTATCTGCTGGAATGTTTTTCTCAGTGTGGAAACTGAGAATAATTGGCTTGTCACCCTGGAGTCAATTTGGGTGTACCACACTACCTTCCTCACCCATCCTCCAAATGCAGATGCATTTGCTGTTTTCTACAGAATATGGCAGTGGCTTTGAAATGTTTTATACAGACCTCATGCAGGTTGGAAACTACACTTAAAACTATTTCTTATTTTTTTTAAATTTTCTATCCCATCAAAGCTGGATATTTGTGATCTGATGTTGAGCATATTTTGTTTTAAAGCTAATTATATTAATTGTGCATTCTTACGTTTCATTGAGTGCTAAGTTGTTTTTTTTTTAATCTGTTTAATATCCAAACAGATAATATAATTTAACCAAAAATCTTTAGGGACAAGCACATCACATTTTGGCTAAGTTTACAAATACTGAAGTGTGAAGTACTAAATAAATAAATAAAATTAAATATATTCCATCTTTTGTTTAAAGTTTTGTTTCCTTTCACCATTTCAGTCTCTATATATCAACAGTACTTGTAGTACATTGCTAATTTCATCACTTTTATATAATTATATTTAAACCTGTTCTCTGAAGACATATTGTGATTATCTATTGACATGATATAAAATGGAGACTGATTATGATACATGTTTATGTAACATGTCCCTGTGTAATCAATAATTCTCTGTTTAGGTTTTAAAGTGTTTCTGAGTTACAGGTAATTAGTCTCACTAACTTGGTGATGGTTAGCCTGAGATGTTTTTAGGTGTGTGTCTATGAGTGTTTCAATACCGCATGCTCCCAGGTATTATCTTTTTCTCAACGTCTCACATAATGTTTTGGTGTCCTGCTTTTAATTATTCATAGAACTGCACTGTAAAAATGAACTTTTGACAGTATTAACTATTAGTCAGTGAATTCATGATAAAATTCTGTGAAAATGATCTATTTTACTTTAGTAAGACATCATACCAAAAAGTTTCAATGATGATTTATCTAAAGGCAAAGCAAGGCAACGTTATTTGTATAGCACACGTTCAACACAAGGGAATTCAAGGTGCTTTACCTGATTCGGTGGTAAAGAGCCAAACATATGATAAGAGTATGAAAATTAAAAACAAAGAATCGATAAAAGAAGACTTTTAGCATCTGATTAAAAACAACAATTTTGGGAAAGCATAAAAAAAAACATAAAAGCATGAATAGAAAAAAAAGCAATAGTATGAAAATTACAAACGGAAAACATGGGAATCAATAAAAAGACATTTAGCATTTATAATTAGCATTTGAACAAAAACAGCAATTTAGGACTCGAAGGCAGAGTTTTAATATTTGATTTAATAGAGCCTAACGAATCAGCAGCTTTGCAGTCGTCTGAAAGTTTGTTCCAGATTTCAGGCACATAGAAGCTGAAAGCTGCTTCCCCATGTTTGGTTTTAATTCTAGGGATGTTTAGTAAACTAGAGTTGGATGGGTAAACTGACAACAGGTCTTCAACATACTTTGGTGCTAAGCCATTTAGGAATTTATAAACTAGTAGTAGTATTTTAAAGTCTATTCTCTGAGCTACAGGGAGTCAGTGTGAGGAGTTTAGAACTGAGGTGATGTGTTCTACTTTCCTGGTTCTAGTGAGGACGCAGCAACGTTCTGGATCAGCTGCAGCTGTCTGATTGACTTTTTAGAAAGATGTTCCTTCACTGATCAGTTTCAGTTTAAAAAGTCTAACTTTGCTATTAGTATTTCAGTGACATTTTCTACATTAATCAAATGAATTGTTTCATTTTAACATGGGAGGACATACCAGATGAACAAAATCACCTAAAAAAGTAGCTAGATTTTTAAATGATTAAGTTAAGAAATAAAAATAAAAAGACAGTGATTTTACTATTCTTAATAGTTCCTAAATATGAAACAAAATCAGTTAGAGAGTGGGTTAAGGACAACATGGTCAATGTTTTGGAGTGGCCTTCAGAAACACTTCATCTCAATCCCATAGAAATGTTGTGCTGCCTACAAACGTGACTGAGTTGCTTTTCTTTTTTTTTCAGGAGGAAAGGTGCAAAATTCCAGAAATCTATTGTGCAAATCTTGTAGACACATTGACAAACTGTTTGAACAGGCTTTTAACAAAAATCCTACCATATGCTAATAAGCTGATGAATTTGCAGAAAATAAAAACTATTTGAATTAAAAAAGGAAAAAAAAATTGGTTTGATTTAGTGCAAAACAGTGAGAATACAAGAGGTATGAATAACTATTAATATGAAAGTTTTGGTCTGAATATTGCTTAGATTAAGATATTGTGCCCCAGCACGACTTTATCTCCAGCATCGTCCCTGTCCATCAAATTACAAATATGGATGGAATGTGTTGGGAGTAAAAACCGTACATGCCGTGCAGAGCGAAAACAGTGAGGCCACAGCTCACCTTACAGAACTCAAAGGCCCCTAGGCCTTAATTCTGTTCCCTTCTCTCTGTCTCTCTGTCTCTGTGTGTTTATGTGAATCTCGCAGTCATAACTCATCATTTAGCAACAAAATCAACATTTCTGCCAAACCCCATAATTAGATAAGAATTATAAACATACTGGAGTTAAGTATTTAGTGGAACTGAGTGTCCGGTAATTTGCAAAGTTTTGCAACAATATCTGTATGCTGTGTTTATGTTCCCCATGTGGGCTCATTTCAGTTCTCAGATGACAGCTCACTCACTGCAGCGTCATTTTTCAATCCTGCAATGATAAAATAATTTGTCAGTGTCAAACAATGTTTGGTCTAATAAAACTCACCTTCACTGGGCTTTGTGGACAAACAGAGGAGAAGCTGTAATTGTAGATCTGCTGTGTGTTTACCAGAGACTAGACTCCAAAAGGAGGAGTGGGGTGGGAGTGGGAGTGGGAGGGTGATACTCACAGGGAAGCTTTGTGAAGAGGGTGAGCTCTGGTACTGTGATCCTCAAGGGCGAAGCGGCGGAAAACAAAAGCGCACAACAGCCGTGGCCTACATTCACGTTGCTGGAGCTTTCAACGCCAACAGAGCATATTTTCATACGCCATTAATTGCTTGAATAGATTGCCTGTTGAATTCTTAATACGCTATAAATTCCATGTTTGTTTTTGCCCGAGTTGACAGGCACATTGTGTCGGGCCTTGCCCTGTAATCAGCGTCGGCCTTGGAAGAAACTCATTTAGAGAGAAAACCAAACAAACAAAAAAGCAGACGCTTTTGTGTCTTTTTCTCTTTAACTTCACACTCCCGTGGGCCTTTGTGACCAGGTTTGTGCCTCCACTCGTTCCTCAAACTACAGATCTGCCCCTTAGATCCGCAGTGGCCTTGTGTTTCACGCATTAAGAGGACTCTTTGTGCTCATCTTCCCCATTCAAACCGTGGGCGTGAAATCTGGAGAGGGTCACCAGGCGGCACGCAGCATTGCCAAACAGATTATCCAGCAACGCAGTGAGAAGTTGGACAGCAGTAAAGGGACATTTTTTCGGTTTTGTCTGCCTCAAAGTACAGAATCATTCACTCCGGGGCTTTTACCTGTAGGAGTCAAACCCCTGCTTCCAATCCATTTTAATGCATAACCAGCAGGGCTTTCCTTTCCAGCTTAATTCGTACGCGGGGACTTTGCATGTTTAAAGCTCTATGCAAATATTATTGGATTTTCCAAGGATTTGGGCGGATTTCCTGCCATGGATTTTCCTTTACAAATGTCTTTAGAAAATAAAGTGAACCTATTTTATTTAAATTCGGTTTAAGAAGGCACACAAATATTTAGATGCTAAAAATATTGAAGGATCTTCTGAAGTGGGAATCTAACTTCAGACGTTTTTTTTTTATTTGTTTATTTCTTTTGCATGCAACAGCATTTACTTTTCCCCTAATCTTTTTGATGGGAAATTTACTTTTTGCTCGGTAAATTCACAGCTTACATCAACTTTGTCATTATCAGAGAATTACTCTGAGGTGCTCAAATTCTATAGATGCAACTAAGAAAAAAATAAATAAGGATTTGCCCACATGCATCTTCGTAATGATCTCGGGCATTGTTTTTGCACGACCTTGGCAGATAGTATATGAACCCCGGCCTTGAAAGGAAGCCCTGACTACATCACATCCTTGAGCAAAGCAAAAGGCTGTCCAAAATAATGGGCTGCTGTTGCAGTTGTGTCATCTGAGAGGGGAAGTGTATTCAGGAGCAGCAGCGAGGAATATGATGGGGGTTTGTTTGGACATGACCGTGGCGGCTTTACGCCATCCCCTTTAGCCATGGAAAATGACACTGGGAAGCGTACAAGAAACAGGTAGAGGCTGCCTCAGAGGACAACTCTCAAAGGTGGCCCCACATGAGCGAGAAAAACTTCTAAGAAATGTTGCTTGTGTATATACTGTACTCCTAATTGCAAAAAAGCCACCCTAGCGGAGCTACAAAGACTATAATCAGATGAGTGGAATTCAAGGAGCACGTGTTGTTGATTAGCAATAAACGTGTTCTCCTAATGTGTTGCCACAAATAGATGGATGAACTCTGATATTGTCTTTAATTTCATGCAGTCAAAACATCACCGTTCTCCACGAACATTAGGCACAGGTTTGAAGGCCATCCGTCACACCCCGCTCCCCTCTGTATGGCCGTGCCCTTCATTTCTATCATAGTTTTGTCTGTTGGTGGCTTTTCTGGCCGGGAGTTGGGTAGGCCCCGGCCTCAAGCTGAAGGCTTGATTACAGTTTTGGCAAGAGAATAGAAAGCTAAAGGGGCAGGAGAGATGCAAGATGGTGGTGGTGGTGGGGGGGTGACGGGGGAAGGGGCTGGAGGGACCTCAGGGCCTAACTAAAAGCAGCTGTGGAGTGAGGTTGAAGGTGCTGTTTACTCTTAAAGGGTTATGATGATCGCTGACCTCAGCAGAGCTACACTACACACAAGCTGTAAATGGGATAGCTTCCCTTACAGACTGTTCTACTCTTAAGCAGTTACCTTGTTTTTGTTTCACTGCTGAAAAACTGATATCAAAACTAACTTAACTGGATCTTTACCTATTAAACTACAGAAGGACTAAGATTAGGAAATACAACAATATGTGCATGTTGGATACCCCCCTCCCCTCCCCAACCAAGTCCCTACTTAAAAAGTACTTGTCTGACAACAAAATCGCAAACAGCGACTCTTGCTTTAAGAATAAATTAGGAACGACATCAACAATCCCTAACGGTTTGGGAATGACTACAAAGCCATTTCTAAGACTTTGTGACTCCAGCAAACTACAGTGAGAGAGAACTACGAAAAGAAACCATGGAAAAGCGGTGAACTTTCCGAGGTGTAGCCAGCCGATCAAAACTACTCCAAAAACACAAAGACAACTCATCCAGGAGGCTACATCAGAACCAGGAGTAATATCGAAAGATTTGGAGGTCTCACCTGCTCCCGTTAATGTCACTGTTCATGATTCAACAATAAAGAAAAGGGATGGCAAAAAATGGCAGGCAAAGGGAGAGCTCCAAAGTTAAAACCCCAGCCAACAAAATCCTACACAATGGCCATTCTCACATTTGCCCAAAAAACGTTTTGATGTTTGCCAGAACTTTTAGAAAAGTATAAGGTACCCCGAGGAGGTAAAATAATCATTTTTTTTCTTTTACATCAAGTGTTCAACTAATACAGCATGAAAAAAAAGTCGGTGGTTTGTTGCTGCTTGGCTTCCTCAGGATAACTTGTCTTAATTGATTGGACCACGAATTCTGCTCTGTAGCAGAAAATATTAAAGTAGAATCTCCAGCTATAAATTCCTGACATTAAGCTCAAACACACTTGGATTATATAGCAGGACAGTGATCAAAAGCACACCTGAAGCCTCCAAATGACTCTAAAAAAATTTAGATTTTAGATTGAGATGCACGTTGCACAGTAGAACAGTTGCTAGCCATGTTGCCTTACAGAAAGTAGGCACAGGGTTCAAATCCTGGCTTGGTCTCTTTCTGCATTGAGTTTGCATGTTCTCCCCTGTGCATGTGTGGGTTCCCTCCAGGTACTCCAGTTTCCTCCCACGTCCAAAAACATGACTTTTTGGTCTCTCTAAATTGTCCTTAGGTAAGTGTGCATGGTTGTTCCCTGTCTGTGTCTATGTTGCCTTGCAATGAACTGGCAACCTGTAGAGGGTGTACGGTGCCTCTCACTCGTTGACCCCTGGAGATAGTCACCAGACCCCTGTGACCCTTTAAGGACAAGCAGCATTGACGATGGATGGATTGAGATGCTTTAGCTGGTCTTAATCAGTGGCGACATGCTCAAAAACCTTCCAGTGTAGCTCAATTATTCTGCAGAGTAGTGGGCTAAACTTTCACAGCAGTGATGTAAATAACTCATTGTCAGTTTTCTGAAAAATCAAGCCTGACTCTAAAGCCTAATTTATTTGCCGTCATCAAGTTTGCAAAGGCATGCGCTTGTATCGACGGACGTTTTTCTTTCAGACTTCTCCTTGGGAAGTTTTACAAGGCAATTCCCGAATTGGACAACAGGGGTCATACTGTGTTATTGGGGGATAGACTTACAGGCTTCCAGCATCACCACTGCTACTCTTCAGTGACTTTTTAACACCGACAAAATTACCCCTCATTCTCCTGCACCTCTACATGCAGTTTTCCGCCTCTAACCCCACTTTTCCAGCAATTTCTTCCAGGAATTAAAAGTCTGCTGTTCATTACTTTACTATTTCAGTGAATGGTTGTATACAGTAAATTCTGATACCTATCTTCTGATTTATTCCGCAAGATGTTCTTTGAAATGCATCATGTCTGCTAGATGTTTTCAGCTTTCAGTTTTCTTCGGAAAGGGTGGTGCTGTGGACTAATTTAAAGGAAGTAGTGCGCTTAGCAATTAGATCATCATTTGAAAACATTTTGGTTAGGTTGCTTGATGATTTGAAACATTTACAAAAAGGCACACAAAAAAAGATAAAATCTGTGAGGGGGAAAATACTTACTTCTAATAATGTAAAAATAAAATAGGTTCTACAATATCTGCTTGCAGGTGCTTTTCTACCTTCAAGAAATGTTTTCCCTTTTTGTCTTTTCCTGCACTACTATTACGAGGGCTTTCTATTTCGTTTTTCCAGTACAATATTGGATTGAGTTTAGGATATATTTTATTGACAACAGGTGAACTGATATGAAGGAGAAGACTGAGGATGTACAGAATGTTTATGGCTCATACACAAAAACTGAGCAGCAGGCAACGATTTCATGTTAATTAATCATCTTCGTAAGTAGTTATATGGTTAAATGACTCATTACAGGACGAATGAAGACTCTCTCGCCCGCCCCTACCGCCTTTAGGAAGAATATCCCACTTGCAAGTTCAGTGTACCGTACCCTGTGTCCTTCAGTCTCGCGAAGTCTCAGATATCGCGAGAAGCAGGATCAGTTTTCGGCACGCATCCCCAAAACTGAGGCAGGCTAATGAAACCCGGCTAGCGAGTGTGGCAAACTGATGGCAGAAGCAGCGAAAACCATTGACGGAAGATGCCAAGAAAAGAAAAAGAGCTTCAGACCGAGCGAGGGCTCGCACACGCATCAATATTGGTCAAGCTTTTACCGAATGGCGAGGGCTAAAAAAACACAGAAGGCTCCAAGTCGGATACAGACCTCGCAATATCTCATTTACTTTACAGATATGATCACAACCATATGAAAAGACTAAATAAATAAAGCGGAATAGCTGCAACAATAGGCGGCCACTAATCAATACAATAAGTATATGAATAGAATAATAATAGTAAATTAAGGACTCGGCTAAGCGAAAAAAAGACTTGACTGCCTCATTATTTTTTTTATAAGTTTTTATACCTTAACTAGGTTCTGCAGACAGTAAATAACATTCTTGGGAGCGAAGTTTGACCGGGAAATAATTCCATTATACTGCATTAATATTAACGTATGCAGTCGGGTGCTCTCATGTTGGCTGTTAGCTTGGTTATTTAGACAATAGGTTGTTGACAGATTAATGTTATGGTGCAGTTAAGAAGGTTAAAACAAGGCTTGTGTCGTTATTTTAAGTTGTGTGGACTTGTGGGATTTATTTGTTACATTGAAGTCACTCTGTTTTTTTGCAGACAGCAAGATTTAGGCTATAGGCTAGTTAACCCTAGCTTCCCGTCATTCTGAAAGTCCTCGCATGGCTTTGGGTATGACTGTGCCTGCTTCTGCAGAGGCAGTGATATCAAACATCTGTCAACATTGGCCTTGCATGATCACATGCACTCAAAGCATCCTCTCCTGTTGCTGTCTTCCCACCTTTAACAATTCCACCCCCCCTCCCCACAAGCACCAAATCTTCACCAAAGCCATGCTCTGCCCCTATTGGTTCTACCATAGATAAAGTAATAGCTGTTATTTAATTTTCTTATCAAAGATGTTCAAACCCAGACTTATTGTAATTTATAATTAAATATAATGCAAGTTAGAAGTGTAAAGCACAAAAGAAGGATTTTACACCTTACTTTTACCCAAATACAAATACCCCCCCACCCCTTTCAAAAAAAAAACAAACAAATACAATTATTAGTTGTTTTGCATGACCCTATCTTCCCCTAAGAATTATTGCACTGTATCTAAATATTTGTGCTGAACTAGCAAAAATTATCTTGTCAAAAATAATTTCAAAAATCTGTTCACAATTTCTAATGCACAGACAAATCCCTATATAAATATGTGTTTACTAAAAAAAAGTAAAAAAAAAAAAAGAAAAACTATATAATTAAAACTATGAAGCCTGTTTACATTAATCTACCTTTGATAATGAATGTATTTTCAGTGAAAAATATTATCACCAGAAACTGTACCTTATCCAAGAATTGGCCCAAAAATGCACTTTTTAGTACTGAGGAACATGTATATACCTTTCAGACAAAACAATGACAAAGCCACAGATAGTTACACTGAGTTTGTTGTTAGACTGTGTTAATGTGTTAATAGTACCTTGGGGCACAGTAATGTACCCCTTTTGTACCCCTATTTCTGACAGTGTGAAAAGAATACTCTAAATATACATACTTTAAAATATTTGAAATGGCCTATTTCAAATATTGTTTCTTGTGTGTAGAAAAACAAAATGAAATTAAACTTCTAAGCAGTAAACAATTTATTCTAATAATGTTTAAGAACATCCCTGACTCTTGTTCAGATAACCTTCACCTTGTTCTCCTGATTTCTGCGCAGTGGTTCTTGGCATGAGGTCCTACCTACTTTGTGTCTGGACAGCGTAATCTGATTGGCTCAATAAGAAATTGCTTCCCTAATTGCAGGAAATAGAGACAGTCAGAATGTGGCCAAATGCTCCCAGCAGGTGACTGTATCATCACAGGATACCTCCCTGCGACAGCTGAGAAAAACTCCTACGGAGGAGAGAACCCAGGAGCATTTTACAATCTGTAGCTGATGTCAAAAAGAGACAGAGGAATTTTTTTTAAAAATAAGAATTTATTTCACTGTTAAATGTTTTTTTTACTTCCTTATTGAGGTGTAAACTAGCAATGACATCAAAAGTAATCTCACATTAAGATTAACATATTTGTGTGTTTTACCGAGGTCAAGCTTATTGCCACTGACCTTGTTGTCTGTGTGCAAACACGTTTATTGTTATGATATACAAGAAGTTCCATAATTACATCAACGTTGACTCATTTTCCAACTTGGTCGTATTAACAGTTTTTCTAATTAGGTTGCCTCTACAGGTTATTGTCTGTGTCATGTTTTATTTAGGGGTATTAGCATAAAGGGGCCAACTATAAAGTGTATTCCACACTTTTTGATTTTTTTTATTTGTAAACCATTCTGAAAAAACATATAATTTTCCCTTTCACTTCACAATAACACACTGTTTTGTTTTGGTCTGTCACATGAAATCCCCCAAAAACCACATTTCTAATTTGTGGGGATGGAGATGTTTGCGCTCCCTAAAGGAGGTCAAAATAATAGGTTGGGGATTGAAAAGCTTTTACACTGTAAAGTCAGTATTTGTGGGTTTTTCCGTGTAACATAAATACAAATTATTTGGAAAAAATCTGCCTATTCATTAATTTCTTTTTTTGTGTTGTGTTTGTCTAAAATCGAAATTAAATACATCTTGGCAAGTTGCAATTGTCTGTGTCCTATTTTACGCAATGCTGCTTGACACGCTGCCGGGTGGTGCTTTCAAAGCCGTCAATCCAGCAGCGGCATTCATTTTCTTTGACACTTATTGGCTGTACCGACTGAAGTGGAAATAAGGAAGATTGTTGATGTTAGGTTCTGTGGTAGTGCCAAGATGGTTTGCACTGTTCGTGTTAATACATATGAAGGATTATCTGGTGCTTGAGTTTTTAAAGTAGGCAGTTATAAGCATTTTTAGAGGGGGTATCAAGTGTTCAGAGATTTTAGCTATTCGCAGGGGGTTGTTGTCCCTCATACAAGGAGTCCACCGTATTTAGTGTTACGTGTAGTCATAGTTTCACATTAGGTGTCTTGACTATTACCGTTAAAGAATCTTCCCCCTGCCAATTAAGTGTATTGTAAACCGAGCGTGGAATGAGGAAAAAAAAACATATAAAAGATTTAATTTTCATACTTTTAACCTTAGAATTCAGCTCTTTTAAACAGATTCTAACAGTGTTGTGTTTACAACGTGAAACTCCTGAAAAACCACAGAGGAGTTTACCAGCTAAATGGTTGATGGACAGTAGATCCTCTGTGAGTAGAGCGAGGAGAAGAAGGCAGGTGCAAAAAATTTAAAATCCAGCCACAACAGCCATGTTTAATCGAAGCCAATCAAAGGGTTTTTTACTTACTTTCCCTCACTAACCTTTTAGTGGTCTTTCAAGGTAAGTTAAATTAGCAGAAAACTTTTCTTTAAAATAAAATACTTCAAAATACTTGAATGGCTCAGTATCAAAGTATGATGGAGATCTGTTTGAGTACTTGCCGATACCGAGTACCAATACTAATACTTCTACCACACACAAAAAAAAACCAATGAATTGGATGAAAAGTATTTTCCTCTCTGATTATTATAAAAAATGATGGTGAATTAGATAAAAAAATATTGAATAAAATGACCACAAAAATAATTGCAGAGTTTTCACATTTTAAGTATCGATTAACTGTAACTGATACTGATACAGTACATAAGAGCAGTATCGGCCCTGATGCCCAATACCAGTATCGGTATCGGTGCATCGCTAATCAGAACCAACATGGAGAAGCAGCTTTCACATTCTATGCTCTGCTTATCTGGAACAAACTTCCTGATAAATGCAAAATTACTAAAACACTGAGCCGCTTCAAATCAAAACTAAAAACGTATCTTTTTCGAGCTGCTTTTGAATAAGTGATTAATAATTGCTGGAATGTCATACGTTTTATTGTGTCATAAGTTTTGTGTCTATAATGTCGTATTTTATTGTTGTTCTCCCCAAATCATGTGTAGCATCTGGAATCGCCATGTTGTTGAAAGTGTGATATACAAATAAAGTTCCCTGGCCTTTATTTCTTTTTTTTTTTTTTTTTTCTTTTTTTTTTTTCTTTTTTTTAAGTTACCAAGGAAGACTTTGATGACAGGAAGCAAAGCAAGGTTTTGCTTTTACAGGAAACCTGCACATATGCATGTGCAAATAGCACTCTATGGGCAATTTCAACAATGTGGAAAACCTTAATTGACGTACAAAGCTATGTAAATGTTGTGTTAACATTAACAAAGCCAATATTAATTTACCTTGATGGACTTCTTTGTGCAATCCAAATCTAGTTAATTAATTCGTTCAAGGCGCGCATAATTGACACTAGTGATGGCCGAACATGAAAATTAAATTGATAGCCTTTGTTAATGCACTCCTAATCATATTACTTTTTTTTCCTCTAGGGCTGAATGCACATTTATTTTTATAAGAATAAAAACAAAATGCATCTAAAATTAAACCGCCACACCTGAAAAAGCCAGGATATTTGCCCATTCCAGTGATGTGATGTTGTATTTTCATGAAGTTTTATGCATTCGAAACAGATAAAAAAGGAAGAAAAATGATGATGAGCTGGAAGTGTTGCCTGAATGATAATATATTCAAAGTAGTAGCAGCAACAGGGAGAGAGAGCTCCATAATGGCGATGTTCAGGAGGAGAGCATTGTAAAGAACTACAACGGAGGTGACTTGTGCAGTAAATTTACTAGCTAGAAAGTCCCACTCTTTTCCTCACTATCTGAGAAGGGGGTGGTTCCTACAGAGACTACACACATTGTGTCCAAGTATAGTTTTCTCACACACTCCCACAAACCGTCTGTTAACATTTAAGAGAGGGGCTCCAGAGAGGATCTAGATATTATTTATTTTATTTTTTTTTTTTTAAGCAACTGGATCGGAGCTGGAGGGGTAGATCTAAATAAATAAGAAAACAGAACTTGATCTGAATCTGTGTTTCACTGAGCTGCACTGGCAGGAAAAAAAGCAGGAAATAAACAGGCACAACTGAGTGTGTGTTTGGGGGGGGGGGGGGGGGGGGATTTAAGGGAGATTTCATCAAAAAGTGGGGTGTCCATTCTTCTGATTTTGACAGACAGCCAGGTTTGGATTAAAGTGACAAGAGGCCATCCAGACAGACAGAGGTCGGGCACCCAGTGACGATTTGCCCCTGCAGTAACGTGCATTTGAACGCGGATCAGCTGCCTTTTGTTTCGGAACGGGACTCTAATACGACGATCACATGTTGTTGTTGTTTGAAAATTTCGAAACGCATTCTTAAGTATCCCTCTTGAATGTGAATCATCTCATTACCAGGCATTCTCACACTGAGATAATGTGAAGCATAATGTGTTTTATATCATCATGGTATGAAACGGGGCCAGCAGTGCACTGTGTAAAAATCCCCTTCAGTGGCATTATTTTGGTCGTCACAAGCATAAATTTGGATGTGAGAAACATCAAAGCCTCCATATAAATGCCTTTCTCTTCATGTTGTCAGCCTATCTTTGAATCACTCCCCCTCCCCCCTAGGGCCATGGTTATTTACATTTTCAAATCTGCATTTTTCATATAGATCTGTCTGCCTCTGATTTTAATATCAGTGATGTTTCCCACGACACCTTTTGTTTTATTATGCATTATGAATTTCTTCCCCTCTCACTCCTCCCTTTTCTCTCCTTCCCTCTCTCTGTCTCGCCTCCATCTTTTTCTAATCCCTATCCCCCACACTAGGCTTATGAGTCCCAGTGTTTTATCATGGGGAGAGAGATTTATCATTTCAATCTCATTTCAATAAATAAAATAATCTCTCTTCTCCTGTACGTGACAGCAGCTAATAGTATTTTGTTATCGTGGAGTGAAACTTTGGAGACTTGGTGCTCTGGCTGGAATGCTTTGCAGAGGGTTTCTGCAGAAGTCTGCAGTTGCATTGCCTGCATTATGTGGCATAGTTAACACTTTAGCTGCATTTAAAGGGATGGTTTGGATTTAATTTGGCATCTGAAGTGTTAAAATGACACAAGTTTGTGGAAAAGGGAAGAAATCCTGAAAACGTTGTAAGACGTTATTTGGGTGAGATGCCATCAAAATATATAGCGCGTACTTCTTTCTTTTTACTATTCATAAGTCTTAAACCTTTTGATAAACTGTCTATTGCTTCAGTAAAATATAATGTTTTGTCCTAGCACACTTCAACCAAATCGCCTCAAATCTGTGTTTGCATTAAGGCAAGAAAACAGATGTTAATCTTCACCTTCACAAGAGAAGTAACATGGGGTGCTGACTGTATAAATCCACCTGATCAGCTGATTGGGACTCCACCAGAATAATTGCTAAGAACAACCCAGAAAAACAGGTGGAAAGCAATGACGTCCCAAATTTGAATCCCCTCTTAGCCCTCTTTGAGGCTCAATTTAACTTTAGCATGGGGCCGATATAGTTCCGCTAAAGAAACCAGCAAAAAAACTAAAAGCAGTCTATTGTGACAGTTTGGATAAATTCAGTAAGGTCCTGTGTTCTAGTTTCTTCATCTGGGATAGAAATATAGAAAAAAAAACAAATGCCCCTTCTCCAATAGGGTCGGCTCAGCCAGGGCCGGGTTGTTGTGTTTCCATTGCCATCTCAGAAATGCAGCAGTGGGTGAGGACATGGGCAGGGGTCAGCATAGCAAAAGTTCCAGTAGAAATCAGCCATCACACACCGTTTTCCCGACATTATACGTTACGATGCTGGAGCTGGTATCCAGCCCACTGCATCTCCTGTTGCTCACCGGCCTTTCACCATAAATTCCGTCCAATTCTGCAAACCACTTCCAGTTCTTGTGGTTTGCCCCACTCAGGCCATTGTAATCCTCCAAGGGGGATATTTGCATTTTTATTTCTTTAGTTTGCCCCCAGCAATCTTTTGAATTCACTGGAAGCCATTCACTGTGACATCACCTCAAGCCAACACCAACAGGCCAATCAGTGGCTACCACTACTAGGCAGGAGTGAGAGTGATATTGCTTTACTGGGCCAATCAGTGCACAGGTGGGCATGTTTGATTAACCCTCGGCCCGTTTCGGACTGAGCCAGAGGTAGTCCGATAAAAGGATTCAGCTCGGCCCAGACAAAGGTAGAGGAAATGTGCAAAATGTGTGCTGACCTGACACAGTCTGGGCCAAGCTGACCCTAGTAGAAAAGGGGCATGACTGTCTAAACTTTAACAAGATAAATGTCAATATTTTCCCGACTAATGACTGTAGGCAAAATTAGGATGTCTGGGGCTGTATCAGTCCTTCCAGTCAGCTGTTAGTGAGTCCACCACAATAATGTGCAAACCTTCTCAAATGCACAGGTTGTCGCATAGTAGCCGGTTGTACAGAAGAATTGAGAGGCTTATTTCACCGTTGGTGGAGAACTTCATCCAACCTTACTTTAAGCATTGTAACAG
The DNA here is from genome assembly GCA_028564705.1 of Apricaphanius iberus. Classification (NCBI taxonomy): domain Eukaryota; kingdom Metazoa; phylum Chordata; class Actinopteri; order Cyprinodontiformes; family Aphaniidae; genus Apricaphanius; species Apricaphanius iberus. Next base: position 140,417 of record JAPXFQ010000990.1, read on the forward strand.
TGGCACCTTTTAACTGAAAAAGCAGTGCCAAACTTAACTATGATCCACTGTGAAAGAGAGGGAAAGGTGGAGGGACAACAGCTCCCAGGGTTTGATATTAGTAATTAAAGAAAACTCAAAATTATTATATCAATGGGAACCAAAGTTTGCGCCTCTTACTCTATTTACACCTTAACAAGAGACTGTTGTCAAATTTTGTGATTCCTCTGGCTAACAATGATGTTATTTGAAATCACTTTCACAACTACATCAATAACTGTATCAGTCTCAACTATCCTCTGATTGAGAGTCCAGCTGGATCACAAACAACAAAATGTGAAAAAGCACGAGGATACTACCTTCACTGCTGTTGCACAAATGACAGTCTGATTCAAAACCGACAAAAAAAAAAAACTCATAGTGAACTTGAGGAGCCCAAAACTGCCAACATAAATTTTTGTATTACAGCTGTATCACAATAGTTACATTAAAATGTTGAAGAAAAATGCATACATGATTCTTTTGTACAAAAAAAGACTAAAGCAACAATCATCAAGCAAGCCGTCTTCTCCCAGCTGACCGGCAATGTGCAGCAACAGATAGAGAATAGACATTATTCATTGCTCCACAAAAGCGATGGAAATCTTTGAGTACAGTACATTATTCAGTAATTGTCTGACTTATGCAGTGAAAAACCTAGGAACTGTCTTTTGTAAATGGGTAGACCAGGGTTATCCAAAAATACACCATACTGTTCTAGAATTGCTAGAACAGTAACTTTGGCTCGGATTGCAAAACGTTTGCGTACCCCTGGTGTAGTTTGACTTAAAGTAAATTGCTAATAGCAGCTAAAACATACGGTCAAGCCAGACTGGCTGTCAGCCCTCCACCCCTCTTTTGATTTCTTCACTTACTGTCTATAAAATCACTGCTATCTTTCTGGATCAGCTAACAGAACCTTACTGCAAAAAATCCCAACTATCCCTTTAAAATAATGTAGCTCATCTCTCACTTATTAAAGTCAAGCACAGTGTTGTACCAATATACTTGCTGTTCCTATAGATGTAACAATGTAAAATGCCCCTGTTCCAACATGCAATTGTCTGTTGCTCCACTGTCACTCTGAGGTTAAGCTTTACATCATGTTAGACGCTCGGTTATTAGACATGTAATGCGCTTATTGCGTTTGGTTTGTTCTCATTTCGGCACCAATATGGGGAGCCACTTGCAGCCTCCTGAAAGCTACTGGTCTGCACTCATGTATGCTTTTATCTCTCAGCTAGGATATGTTCTTAAAGCACGATCTGTCAGATCCGCCTGCGCCGTGGTGTGCAGAAGAACAAGAGCAGCCATCAAGACGACAGTTTTATTTTAATTGCTATCTCCCTTTCCTCCCGGTCCTTCATTTTCCCTTACCCCTGGAGCAAATCAACAGAAAAAATGTAAAAGGACTGACAGGAAAACAATTGCGTTTCAAATTGAACTCCCTGCAGAGTGTGTTCACTTCCTTAACCTGACATCCCTCCCTTCCCCACACATGGCAGAGGAGAAGGCAAGGCGAGCAGGCAACCACACTAAAGCCGGAGAGAAGTGGTGGAGGTGGGGCGGGGGGGAGACCGTCCTTTTGAATATGTGTTTTCTGTTTATCATTAGCTGACTGGGTGCTTCATCATTCGGCGAAAATCCCTATCTGCTGAACATAAGGCCGAGAGACAGCGGGGAATCAATCTTTTGTGCTTGGGCAGATAAACACAGGACGCAATCAGGGGGAGACGGAGCGACGGAGCAGGCCGCGGGACTCACGCCGCCGGTGATGGATGGCGGAAGTGAAAGTGTCAGGATGGCATTATGCAAATGGGGGAGGCATCCGAGCATCGCCCCGGTGATTATGGGAGATGGGAGAGCAGCCTGTGGTCCCCCTGGCACCAAGGCAGCCATTTTGGGGGGCTCGTTGTTTCCTGCTGGAGCAGAGGGAGGGTGGGGAAGGGTGGGTAGATTGGTGGAAGAGAGGGAAGGAGGAGATGAAGGAGGAGAGGGGAGGGAAGAACGTGTCATGGTATCATTCCCTCACATGCGCCCCCACCCCACCCTCACCCACCCACCCATTACCCAAAAAAGGGAGGAGGAATAAGTCTATAAGCAGAGTGAGAGGCATCTGTGTCATTTACTGAAACAAATGATCAGCCTTCTCTTTCTGTGGGGATTGAATGAGGAGGGTGAGGCGGCCCAGTGATAGAGATAGAACACTGATGGAACAATCATGAATAATGAACTTGAACTGGACAGAAATAAAAGCTGGTTGGGGCGATTGCGACAGCTGGCGCGTTCTTTTTCATTTTTATTATTTATTTTTTTTTTCCAAGACAAGGGGAAGCGACTGCAGACTGAGCAGCTCTCAGAGGCCAACCTGACCCCTGGGTACAGTGGCATCCATCCTGACTGCGTCAATTTGACAGTCACATACACTATGACACACACACACACAAATCTCAATGACAAGCGGGCAGGACACACACTTTCACGGTAATGACCAAGGATGCCGCTTGTATTCAAATGAGGGTTGAAGTGAGAGCAAGAGCATATACTTCAGGGAGCAGCCTGGCCCAGAGGGGAGATCCACGCTCAGTCCCTGCTGCACCATTACAATAAGATTGGATGAAGATGGAAACATGGAAAATATGATGGTGTGTGTGAGAGGATGAGGACGGAGCAAGGAGACTGCCGGCTGGCCCTGATGATCTGTGCGTGCCAGGCCGGTGTGTGTGTGTGTGTGTGTGAGCGCGTGGAATTAGCACCTTGACAGACTAACGAGGTCGTTTTGCTCGTGTTTAGACAAGGGAATGGGCCATCTCGTACTGTAAATGTTTCAACTTCTTCGATGCCGGAGCTTCAAGTCCAATCTCCGTCATTAAAATCTCCCTGTGTCATCCCCAGGTCCCCCTCCTGAAGTCCCCGTCGTCAGTGAGACAAAGCGAGCCGAGGTGCCCCGTCCTCCACCTCTAACTTTACCGCTCGCCATAACACGCCAGACACTACCCCTCCGTTCTGCCTGATTGGATCCATTTGCATCGGACACCTCCTCTACATATTGATTGATGGGTTTAATCAGCGAATCAGGGGGAGAGCTCAGACATCAATCTCTGTCAGGCCCCTGCCTTTTTTCCGAGCCTCTGATTCCCTGCTAGGACTCATCAAGGGAAGCAAGTTTAGACATAAGGAGAGAGTGAGGGAGCAGTTACAGAGAAGGGGAAAAAAAAGGGAGGGAAAGGAAGAAAGAAAGGCGAGCGCTGTAGTGGAAGGACAACTTACGGGAAATAAAAGCAAAACCGGGATGGATTTCTCTCACTGCTCCCTGTGAGGCTTGTCAAATGAGTGAATTCATGTAGGAGATTTAAAAATGAAAAAGCAGCCAAACAGATTTACACATCTTATCCATGGACAGGAATCCAGAACATGAGCTTTCATGTTCTGGATCATATTCTGGATCGGTCATTGAAGAAAGTTCAAATGATACTGTTTTTTTGTTTTTCATGTGATGATCCACTGTTGTCACTGCTTTGCTTTGCTAAACAATTCCTATGCCTTGAACCTATCCACATGTGCTTACATTACCACAATAAGCTAATACATGTCTTACCTCATATATGATAATGAAATATTAAATATGACAGTGATTTATAATATTCATTTTTTTGTTTGGCATGCATTCATAATTAGGCCACATTAATCAGATCCCCATGAGTAAAATGTGTCAAACCTTCAAAGAACTCCTGTATATAGTCTGAGATTACAGCATCAGACATCAGGCTTTTCTGTCATAAGTGCAGTTTATCTCCAATTTAATTCAGTTTATCTTGAATTTCCATACTGAGGGGAAATAGATGATAATTCTGTTGTATTCTTCAGAGCAACATATGCCCTTTTTTCTATTTTGTTTCACTATTTAATGTGAATTTTAAAATGATATGTGCAGTCCCCTTTCTGATAAGACTCTAAATAAAATCTTGTCTTAAGAAGTCACTTGGTAAAAAACATCTCAAGGTTTACAAACATGTGAACACTGACAATAAAAAAACAAGCAGCTGAGTGAGCAAATACAGATTTCCACTGCAGGATTCTCAACATTCACTCTTGTGAAATATTTTCTTGATTTTCTTGATTTCTTCTTGATAGCTGGGTTAATGACATCACAAGAGGCAAAATAACTGAGCCAATTGGTAGGAGCTATTAAGCACTGCTTGAAAGAAATGCAGATTTTGGTGCGATTCATAAACTGTGTGTGTGCCGTTGTCGACCGTTTTCCTCAAATTTACAGTGTTATCGAATGAATGCGTCACGGCAGACATACCCGATTCCAGTCAACACCTTTAAAGGCAAGAATGAGTTAAAAGCATGTGAATAAAGAAAAGAAAAAAGAAAAATGCACATGAACATACTGAAATGAGGTCTTCTTGACTGCCTCATGTGATATCCCCACAGGGATGCGGAAACTTTTTTTGTGGGAGGCTAGATTTTATGTTGGTTACACAACTAAATAGCAAAACAAATGCATAATCTGAGAGCATCACTAAGAGCATCACTGTACACTACACTTTTCTGTTTCTTAAAGCAGTAATAATCCTCTTCTTTCTAGTGGTTTGTAATGTAAAGTCTGGAAAAAAAAAACATAAAGACCTTGTGGCTGTAAAATGACAAAATGTAAAAAAAAAAAAAAAGTGAATGGTCAATACATTCTTTTACATGGCTTAATAATTCGAAGCCTGTCATATTGTGAAAGATTTCAACTTCTCATTTTCACATAACCTCACACAGAAGACAAAAGCTTCTCTTGTTTAAAACTTCCTTTCGCGTTAAACTTCCATTTGTCTCTTTTTAAACTTTGCTGCTCGGAAGTGGCAGATGCCAAAACAGTGAGTTAATTGGTAGCAACCAGCAGACTCTTTCTGAGTGCTCTTCTTCCTGTCTAATTTCACAGGTCCTCCAACAGGTGTAGCTGTCACAGTCACAGGATCAATATAAGGGGCTTGAAAAGCAGCCCGTTCTCTCCTCTCCGAGCAGTTTGTGTGCACACACACGCACGCATGTGCTTCTTTGTCTGCACAATTGTATATATAGAAAGTGTTAATTGAGTTGTGATTGCCATTGTGTTCCTCACTGGGGGGATGAACGAGACCCCCCACCACCACCACCTCACCCTTCCCATGTCAGTGTGAGTGTACCTGCGACACGTTGAGCTGACAGACGTTTCGTTTCCTTCTCACTTGATAATCACTGTAATACAAATTCAATTAAAAGTAAAGCAGCTCAAAAGGCAAGAGGAATTAAAAATGAAATGAAAACTGAGATCTGAGAATACATATTTTTACAGATGTATGCCAAAGATAATGGCGGATTTGCATGAATGAGACTAATTTTTGTGTCTAAGGATAACCTTGTTGAAGAAGTTTTCAAACGCAGCATGCTTTGTTAATACCTGACACAGATATCTTGCTTTTTAGGTAGATTTTAAATGTCATTTTTATAGACACAAATAACCTCTTAACAAAGATGCTGCAGTGCAAATTCTGAATTGAGGACATGCTAAATGTCAAACTAACAAACCGCCTCTGATGGGAGCGTTCTTACATTAGCTTAACATGAACAACCTCCAGTCCTTTGAAAAGGTATTTGCCCCAGTGTTGTTGTTTTTTTCTTCATTTCGTCACACACACATTCCACATCAAAACCCAAAATTTTATATCAGACAGGGATAAAAATCTGTCCTGAAACAGTTACGAAACACGCAGCCATCAAGTGGAAAAAGACCTGTCCGACTCATTAAATCATGAAGTAGATGTCAGGAAGTTACCAGCTAGTCAGAAGTACACCAACTGTTTAAAACAATCCAAACTGAAAACTTTCATATCAACTTGATTAAACGCTGTGTTAGCAGATGTAAGCAGTATTTGTCTTCACAAGAGACTGACGTTAGGTTTGGTGCTGTGTCAGTCAGTCTAACACTGCCTTTATATTTTCTAGAGCAGTGCTTCCCAAACTTTCCAGTGGTACAATGTATTTTTATTTCCGTCTTTTATTAAATTTATAGAATGCTCATTGACATTTTTTCTCAAGAGAATCTCAAGACCCCACTCTTACATGTTTGTGAACCCAAGTGAGGTCATGACCCAAATTTTTGGAACCACTGTTCTAGAGTATCATAAATCATGGGTTTTTCCTGTGCTTTCCAGGTTTCAGTTGTTTTATCCCAGTGGACTCATGGTCAGCGATCTGAACAAACGGTGCATTCACACTGGCCACGTTTAATCGGCTTTGCTTGAATTCATTTGCCCAGAAAGTCTGGTTCATTTGGGGAACTGTAAAGAAAAGACTGAAACTGTTGTCTGCCTAAAAAAACCATCAATCTGCTCGGTTGATGAGTATGCTGCAAGAGTAATATAATATTTTTCTTGTTTTGCAGCACTGGTTTGGAGGTTCTTGCAGACTGTTATTGTATACACATGCTGCAGTAGAATGGACCTCTGGCCCCCAATCTCCACTGCATCCGCTCCACCTCCGCTTCGCTCCAGAGCACAGATTGCTCAAAGGAGCATGCGCGGGAATAGCGACATCTCACGATACAGGACAGTAATAAATACGGAAGTCAGACAAAAACTATTCATTATGTGGAAGACGAACAGAAAACAATGCCTTAATTTTCTTCTCTTTCCACTTTGACAATGAACTTGTCCTGTTTGTTTTCTCTCATATCTGAAGACTCATTTGTTGACCCAAACATCCACTACGTTGTGTGACGGGAAATGACAAAATAGCTTTAAGAATTAAATAAGTTGTGATTTTTTTCATTATGTGTAAACAGGCATGATTATTTTAGACAAGATATATGTATACATTTACGTGAGATTATATTCATATAGCTATGCGTACTGATATATTTTGAAAAACTTTATATTTTGCTTGTTCGGTGTCCTGTTGGTGCTTTGGGATTTTTGTAGATTGACTGCGGACTTTCTCTGGTGTCCGGCAAAAAAAAGGATCGATTCTATTTTTGGCGAAACGGTGGCTGGCGCCCTGCGCTGCTCGGCGGCAGAAGTGAAAATGCTCTAATTCACTACAATGGGATCGTTTTTGGGATGAGACTTCCCTTTACATCTGCACTAAAGTTCTTCTGAAGCATGTCCCACCCAGAAAATATTTGTTCTTGTTCTTCCCTTCTTGAGTAAGACAAATGTCTCTGTTCTTGTGGTAATGACATCTAATGGTTTAGAAGGGATGCAATGTCATTGCTAACATTTTGGGACTCTACTGAACCATATTGACAGCCATTCTTGAAAAACACCTGATGACAATTGTTGCTACTAAGTGTTGCATGAGAAGTTGTTTGGGTTAGGGTGCAAACATTTTTTTTTTCTTAATAAATCGAATTATAATTTTGAAAAAAAAAAAGTTTTATATTTCCTATCTCTGTCAGATATAAAAATGTGCCAAAAATTGGGTGTGGATATTTTTGTAACACCGTAAAAGCATGAATGAAACAGCATCAAGAACAATAAGTTAAAACATTAATTGAACTCCATTCCTCTGTACTTCATTTTTATACTTCTGTCTATTAAACTCAATTACTTCCTGTGTGAACTTGGCCTTGATGGAAAAAAGACCCATAATTCTGTCCTGGAGTAAAAAAAAATAACAACATGAAAAAACAAAAACATTGCGACATGCCCGGTTTTTTTTTTAGGAAGAAACTTTTAATACCCACAACTCTTAATGACGGCACTGCAATTAGAGTGGCTGCATTTTTGCTCTAGCCGCGAGTCAAAGGAAAACAAATAAAGCAGCTCGATTTAGAAACCTTATTAGACTTTGAGTCCCTGAGCAATTAAAGTATTACAGCTGAAGTGCTTCTGTGAACCCAGCGATGGAAAGCATTTATAGGTGGTCTTAACTTTACTGGTGGTCTGTTACTGTTGCTTTTTTGTTTGTTTTTTGCTTCTTTATTTGTGGCATTCAGTTTTGCAGACGCTCAAGTGTTTATATGTAAGTACGTTCTGAAAAGGTATTGGACAATGAAAGCTGTTGAAATTACAGTGTCTTTCAAAGGCAAATTACACACATGCAAACTTTTACGGCCCATGCTCGCTATTCATGCTCCGGTTTATGGCAAAATATTACGATGCAAGTCACAGATTTACACAAACTGTAATTATTTAGGGCCTAATTCCAGCAGGAAAAATGATTAAAATGAAACACATCTCATCTATTTTATCATTCATTCTTTAATCTTCTCGCTGCAGCATTCGCCCCACGCGGTGTCTAAATTGGCTTGGCTGTGATGATGCCCTTTGCAACGCAATCTCTCCAATTTGATGCCTTATCAAATTACTAACCCAGAGGAAATTAATGGTATCATCTATGTCAAGGCATTGATGTAGTTTCACTTAGCCTGAAACACTGAGGTCCTAATTGAAAGATTAGATTCCTTTAGATTTTCTATCCATCTTTGTACTAATTACAATTGAATAGGAAAAGTGGCTGCCCCACATGTCAATTTAACAAATAAAACCAGGTAAAGATTAAAGGAAAAAAAAAATGTTTCACTCACTCAAAAATTCAATAACACATTAATGTAATTGGCTGTAATTGGAGTAGAAGTGCTCTGCAGACAGGCAGAATTTCATTTTCTTAGATATATTTTATTTTAATGAGTTGTAATACATATCTGGACTATAAACATTGACTGAAACCGGCAGTGCCACTAGGGGGGGTGGTGATGCTTTATGGACTGCTGCTAAGCACATGGCTCGCTACGAGGCAACATTCAAGAGTTGTTTCTCATTCACACACACAAACATGCAGACAGAGGGGAGGTGCCGATGAGGAAAAATGAGTGAAAAAATGTGGAGAAAAAAAAACTCACATCTGACCACAGGAGTGCCTGCGTTGCTGCTGCTGCGCCTTCTCGAGTAACACCGGTGTGCAGTGTCACCCCTCAGCCTGTTAATACCATAATCCCGCCACTGCGATGACCTTCGCCTCCTCGGACTACTTCCGACACCCCCAGTTCAGCCACCTCTGCCCTTATCCCCCCTCCCTCTCGATCACCCAGCGAGAATCCCCCACCTTACCAACACAACCACCAGCATAATTGACTAATGACCCCATATCAATATTTGACTGTGGTCACAGGCTTTCAGTACTGTTGTAATTTAAAGTGGATTAGTGTTCGCCTCAGCACGTTTCTTTTGGCAGCAAGCCAGTGGGACGAGCTTTTGATAACAGGTTCCTTCTTGCGTGAGTGTGTGTTTCCAGAGTTAGTGACTGTGTGTGTGTGACTGGGAGTGAATACCTGTCTTGATGTGAACTAAATAAGCTGCCCATTGCCCCACGGGACATAGAGACACCAAAGCAACTAAAAAAATGCTGCAGTGTTTCCTGAAGATGGGAAAACACACACACACACATACACATTTGCGGTCACAGGTTGACTAACTAACTGCCTGAGCCTGTTCCTGAGAAATGTCCTTGCCCAGTTTTTGTTGCTCTCTGAGAATGACACATGAAGGCCAAGACTATACTGAAAAAACATAGAAGACCATCCTACTGCTGACAAATGATCAAAAAAAGCATAAACTCTGTTATTTTTGTGGATTATCAATACTTCCAACTTATTTTTTCTAACTCTGTTGATTTAGTGTTACACATAATCAAGCTGAGCACTGTGTAAATACAGAAGCCTCAAAAATATTCATACCCTTAAAACTACAGTTATTAGCTTTTTATTTTATTTTATGTGATATACCTTCAGTAAGTAGTTTATAGGTGTGTAACGTGTCCTAGGTCAGTTCCATATTATATTAAAAATAACAAAGTATGTGTGCCACTAAAAAAAAATCCAGTGCAACCAGTTTTTTTTTTCAGAAATCACAAAATTACAAAAGGGTAAGAAAATCTATTGACAGGACAACCATAAGCAAGGCTCAAATCTGGGTTCTGTCAAAAATTGTGGACAAAAACAAACAAGGAGTCAGCAGTTTTCTACAAGTCGAGTTGGGGATACAGGAACTGTGTGTAAGAAGATGTTCTGGTCAGATAAGGTCAAAATTAAACCTTTCAGCCTGCATGTAAAATTCTGAAGTGAGAAGGAGCAATACCAATGTACAGTACATTACCCCACAGGGATGCTTTTTGTGATAAAACCAGCTAAAGCCTGAAAAATACAGCAAGAGCCACAAGATAACGGTATTCAGGGCGTCAAACTGTGTCCTGCAACTTTTAGATGTGTCCTGAGTCCCACACACATGAATAATGTGATTTAATTACCTTCTCATACAGTCAGGTTATAGCAAGTCCTGCTAATGATCAAATTACTGTATGTCACTCGGATGTGTTGACACAGGGACACATTTAAAAGTTACAGGACTTTTGGACACACAAAAAAAGCATGTTAATGTGTTCAAATGGGCCAGTCAAGGTCCAGGGACAAATTCGACTAATAGTCTGTGGAAAGACTTGAAAGTTGATGTTCACAGACATTGTGTATTGAATCTGAATGAGACTTTGCTGATTTGCTAAGTCTTGTTCCAGAGATCAGAAAGGCTCATAACAGCTAGAAAAGCACAGACCGTCCAGTCAGCTCAGTTAACCCCTCGATGGTGATTCAGATCACCCCCCAAATTCTAATCACTTGTTCCCGGTCCCAATGGATCTCATTTTCAGCCCTTGAGTTCTATACCTCAGACCAGCCTACTCTATATCACAAATTATTATTAAGATCATGTATTTAGAACCTTAAATGATAAAGCTACAACGGCACACTGTAAAGCCTCAGAGTATTTAAAGAAGTTAATTTCAGGGCAAATAAAGGTTAATTGCTTCACAATGTACTTTAGCATGTGTTTATATCTACATTATTCTTCTCCCTTTTCTCACTACCTCCAGTTTCCCTAAGATCACCTGCTGCACATGTGTCACAAGAAAAATAATAATCTAAAAAAGCTTTAATGCATTTGATCTAGAAAACACATTCGACTTAACCAATTAAGATATTTCCAATAAGAAAATATGCCAGGTTATTTTATAAGACTTTCATTTTATTCTCTTTCAAATGTGGGCTTTGTGTATTTGTGGTCCTATTTTTATAGAAAAAAAATATAACAGGTCACTCTGTTATTTGGGCATAGCAAGTGGTTTCGTGGAACTAATGCCTGCCTGTTCACACATCTGTTCCTTTCATAGTGAAAAGAGAAATTCCCTTGTCACTGCTGAAATTAATCACTTATAAAAATTGTCATAATTTTCAGCACAAATCTCCGAATTTTCAAAGCCTCTGATTAATTCACATCAGGTTTATCATTGTAGCGCTGAATCAGCTAGCACAGTGCTTTTCATATGGAGCCGGTCTACACCATGCTCTTCATTATATTAATACTAATAATATTCACTCAATAAGTAATACGGCCAACTCTGGAACTGTGGTTTTATATTGATTGATGCTGGATTTTTCCTTCTAACTCTGAGGAGCTACAACACAAAGCTTCCCAGTTATTTAGCATTAATATTGAAATTGTATGTAGGCTAGTTGCTACAACATTAACTGGAATGTTGCAGGCAAAGTTCAACATCCTCAGTTGTCCCAAACCACAAGGTTTTTCAATGAAACAGTTGCCCATTTTAGCAAAAAAATTTAAACATCACCGACTGAGTGCTCAAATAAAAATAATACATTGAACCGCCAATGGAGGCGGCCAGGCCGTTTTGTTAAAAACTCGATATCCGTCATATCAATTGTTGTGTTTGCCAACTGCTTTCTAACTAAACGGAACAAGGTAAACATTTTTCCCTTCTACGTTGTTTAAACTTTTGTCAAACCAGTTCAAAAAATACCGTACTACTGTAGTAATTCATTTTTGCCTAGTTGTACCTTTGAGACAGTAATATGACTTGGCTTGCCGTAGAACACCAGTAATGCACCAACCCTTGTGGCCCATACATCAGACCGGCCCAAAAATAATCATCCCAGTTCTCCTGATTACCCATTTCGGGTAATTGCAGACAATTCCTAAAAATGTAATCACAATCAACCTATAACTTTTTTTAATTATGTTGGTACAGGCAGATAACAAACAAACCTCCTTGGTGGAGGTAATAAAAGATGATTCTGCAAAGTAAAGACTTGACAAAGTACTGATTTATGAAACATTTTGAAAATTATGTATCAGTTTCTTTTCACATGACAATTATGTTCTAAATTTGGCCGGTCTGTCACAGAAAATCCTAATAAAATAAATTGACCATATGTCGTTATAATGTGACAAAGTGTGAAAAAGTCAAAGGTGTATGAAAACTTTTGTCAAGAACTGATGATTTATTCAAACCTCTTAAATTATGTTAATGAGAGCAATTTTTAACTGAATTATGACTTGATTTATCTATCTTCACTCTATTAAGATTTATAGACTCCTCTCCCCTTATTTTTTGTCTGCATTGCTGGTCCAGACTTGTCAGGATCCACTGTCTGCCTTTCCGCTGTGCAAAACAAGCCAGTTGAACTATGGCTGAGATACACAGACAAGACAAACAGAAGGGGGAAAAAAAGACTCTTAGTCTTACTTTGTACCTTACGCCGGTGCTTTGTGCATGCCGAGCACGCGGGCGGTGTTTATCTCGCTTGCCAGTGGAATGTTTGTGTAACCGAACCTTACGCTGATCGAGTTCAAATCACGGGAAGGATAATTAAAAACACGTTGATCCCTTCAGTCACGGCGAAAGGGGGCAGATGTATTAATGATACTCTTGCGGCATTCACGGACTGCATGCAGCAGCTGAAGAGATGGCGACATCACTGGGAATCATTGGTTAGATTGTCGTTTACCTGGAGGCCTGTGCCGGCATGAGTGGTCTTTCATGTAAATGAATTTGTCTAGAGAATGAGAGAAACAAGAGAGAGAGAAGGAGGAGTGTGAGATTGAATTAATAGCTTCGGGTCATGGGTGGGGGGTGAGATAATGATTTCTTCATGGACATAGTCAGAGTCAAATGGCCTGGGCATCTTGTTGTGTTCTTTGAAGGAGGAATGAATGAAAGGGTGAAACATTACATTGAACAGGGGCATTTACTGAATATGTAAATGTGTATTGTTTTAAGACACGGCCTACATGCCAATAACGCTTCCAAATGACTCACTTTGCATTCGTACAATGCAAATTTTCCCACCATACCGTTCGATCTTGTTGATTGAGTGGCGCTGCCATATGCTGAACAAAAGTAAGTGTACTTTCCGCACAACATCAAAACATTATGAGTTGTGGAGGTGAAAGAGTTCTTTCAGGACATCTTCGTTAGTCGGTCCAGTAAAGCTTTAGCTCAGTCAAATGCATTTTCTTCTTTCAAAACAGGCGTGACCCTCAAGCATTAACTGTAAACTCCCTCATCCAAAGATCCAGGTGTTTTAGAGGCTGCCTCAAAACCTGGCGGTCAATGTCTTTCTGCATTATTTTGAGAAGTGAGCCTCCATGGACACGTGAACATAAAAGGCATACCTTCCACCAATGGCCCATGCTGAAAGAGCCCTGTGGGGCTCTGTAAGCGAGGAGGGATCCAGGAGAGAGGGTCCAGTTCAGGGCCTAATGGTTTGAACAGTGCCGAGGTAAAGCCTTCTTTTTGTTCATTCTGGATAAAGGGGACTTTTGAGAGGCAGCGTGCGTTTTTGTTCCGCGGAGGGGCAACGAAAGCTGCAGGCCATGCTTGTTCTGAGCTGTGTTGTTTTGGTGTGTGGGGGGTGCAGGAGTTTGGACACAGACAGGGGACAGAGTTACTCGCTCCAGGGAAAGAAATATGCTGTTGCAAGAATGTCGGAAGCAAGACGGCATATCATCTGTCTGTGATATGAGAGAGAGAGAAAGACAGAGAGAGAGAGAGAGAGAGAGAGACAGAGAGAGAGACAGAGAGAGAGAGGGAGAGAGATGGGGCAATAAAAGAAAAACAGATGGACCGAGGGCAGAAAGTGAAACAGAGAAGGGAAGGTGCGAAGGTGCTTTATGGGGTACTTAATGGCTCATGTATCCAGGCTACTGTCATTCCACGACATCCATTGTGATGTCTGCGACTGAATAGTCCAGAATTTTACCTCTGAAATTATTCAGAAAGTGTTTCAATTTTTAATTATTAAAACAACTGAGTAAGTGACTCAACATCTCAATGACAAGAGCCTGCTGTTTAACGTGACCGAGATATGGCCTCAGGCAGCCTGTAGGGAACTCTCCATGCTCTCAGACCTGTCTGACCTGTCCAGCAGTTCCACTTCCACAGAGCGGTCCTGATTGATGGACCTCCAGAAACCCTAGGTCGCCCCTCTTCTCCTGTGCAGAGGGTGAACAAGAATTTGGCAATTACTAACTGACAACTAATCATTACAAAGGTTTGATGAAGTTGTGGATCATTGCTGCAATGAACACAGGCAACACAGGGCCATTAAAAAAGTCACAAAAACTTCACTATTTAATTTAATTTAATTAATTTTGTTTTTTTATAGTTTAGATTTCAGGAAACATATTTCATTTGAAATTACTGGTTGAGAAGGATTAGCAAGTTGCACCTTGCCTGGACAAAAAGCTTCCGTCATTATTCAGCCTGCATGTTAGACCACTCTTCCAGGCTGAATGTGGGTGGTTTTTATGTCATGGACCCAATGTTCATACAAAGTCACAAATGTATCCTCAAGGTTGATTTTGAGCCTTCGGAAGAGACTAGGAAACTTAATGTAAACTCTTGTATCTTGTGGGGTTTTTTAATCAGTGGCTTGTTGGCATCCCAAAGTTCTGTCATCTGACCTCGTCTTTTCCATCAGATAAAAAGAAATTATCTCAAGGTTTATTTGCCGTTCAGGAACCACCATATTCAATAACAAACTGCCGGAACACCAGTGTCACAGTGCACAATGAAACAAGCTTTACATTGCCATTGCCTGATATGGCAGCAACCAAAGCCTGAAGCCAAATAGACACGTTCAAACTTTAATTACCAAATGGCTTCAGCCCAAAGATCAAGTTTTATAACACTACCTCATCTGTGAAGCATGGTGGCGCTAGCATTACGCTGGGTTATTCAATGAAGACTGGACAGTGTTTTTTTATAAATTTTCCAAAAGTTGTTATGAAGTGGGTTAATGGTAATCTTCTACAAGGGTAATAACCAGTGATGGGAAGTAACGCCTTAAAAGTGATGCATTACTGCAAACCATTTACGTTTTCTATGGATGGCAAGTAAAGTAAGGTATTTAAATATCAAAAAAGTAATCAGATTACTTCCCCGCAAACAGATCTCCTTGCTAGACTGCAAATTTGTGAGTGTTTAAAGATAATCGTGTATGAGCGCATGACGTAAGCAGTACTAACAGACAAGTGTACAGATCAGCACGAGGTGGAAAAGGGGACTCACTAAAGGTGGCAAAAAAAATTAACATCCATTGTACACTGTGTGGGAAGAAAACTTTTATATAGGTTTCCACAAAAAAATCCACCTCAAATCTGGGTAAGCATCTATAAAGTTAGCACAGGAATGTAAAACTCATTGAGAAACCTTGGGTTTCCCCACTGGCATGACCCCTGTGGCTACCACAGGGGTCATGCCAGCCTATACCACAAAAGTCTGATGGCTCCCCTCTGCTTAACAGATGAAAATTATTTATTTTAACTCGTTATTACTCATCTCTGCCCGTTAATGATAACCTAGCAAATGTCAGATTTATGTTTAGAGCAGCTCCGTGTCGCGTCTACACATCAATCTGGAACTTCTCCTGTACAAAGCATCTGAAAAAGGGAGGCCCATCTAGTACAACAGTTTGAGCTGACTGGAGCAGGCGCCAGCAAGTGTCCGCCTACGATGATTTGTTTTAAGACAATCACAATAACGACTCATAGTAGCAATGCAAGCTGGTAAATTAAGCTCTTGCCAAATCTAATCGAGAGAAAGCATACACATTTCTACAATCAATAAATGCATAAAGTCCTTACCTTTGCCTTTTTTTCAATGAAGAAATTGTCTCTAGCTCTCCTAAAACAGACAACTGTGCGGCCATGTTTGTTTTGGTTTGTCTGGGGATTTGATGCTATCGTCATAACTGAACACCTGCCAAAATGGGGAGCGCAAGTGACGCCCTTCCACTTCTCGTCCATGTGTCTCCTACTGCCCAAAAAATTGAATGCCAGTCGATGAAAAAGTTATTTTCTGATCCCATTTTAAGTGTGCCGTGGATTGAACGTATGATGTCCATGAATTTTAAGGACACATTTTGATGTAGAGAAAACGCTAATTTGCGAATGGCAGCAAAAGTTACTGTTCAGAATCCATCTGAATGGCATGCTCAATTAATTTTGAGTTTGATTTGGGTGCTCTTCGGTCCAAGTTAGAACATCTAAAATGCAGTGCAGAGAAGAAATTATCTGATAGCCGAGGCACTCTTTAATTTATTACAAAAATGACAAAACCTAATTGGACAACTTTAAAATACCCAAGCGTAGCTGCATGGGGCCTTCTTCAGGCATTTTTGATCAAGGAGTGCTTCGACTATCTGATAAGTCCTTCTCAGCAGCAAAAGTTACTTTAGATTTTGTGCAAAAACACTTAGTGGACTTAAACTGGAGAAGAAGAAAGAGACAATGAGCCCTACCATCCAGGACGAAGGAATGAGCATTAAACGCGGAGAAAACCACCATAAATCTGACCATGTGGATAGTGGCAGCTATGCCAGGGATAAAGCCAGTGGAGTGAGAGGCAGCATGGGGGAGAAGCTCTACAAGGTTTCGTGAGTGTTTCACGTGCTATAGCTAATGCTAGCTCGTGTTATATGCGACTTCTGACTTCTGATTTGTAGGCAAATTAATTGCGACGTTTTACAATCAAATAAATCCCAAATCACTTGACAAACACAGTCGAAATGCACATCATTAGTTATCATTTAAACTGAGGTACAACATATGTGTGATTCAGGACTTAAGACAAAGCAGACCAAAAAATAACTTGCTCCATTGACTTTTGTTCATTATTTTTCGGCCATGGGACCCATGGGCCGACCGGAAGGGGAGGAGACTTAGGCTCCCCATGAATACCCCAAAGAACAGTACTAACAAATGATTTGTCCACACCAACAGTAGTGTTGATTCTCACAGTTTAGTTGGTGCAGTACAAGATGGATTTTTTTGTGGGTTTGGAAAACTCAAAATCTTATAAGAATCCAGCTTGTAGCTCAAGGTTACTTCACCAACTGTTATACGATATAAATATTAACAATTTGGAATACAGTTAGGAGAGACTTTGATTTTAATCTCATTGTTGTATTTCATTAATGAAATGTCCAGAAAATAGGTTAAAATATTAAACAAAAATGTTCAAATCAGTGACTATTGTTTTTAATTTAATTTTTGCTTGATTTGATGTGCATACAGCAAAAAAAAACTATTAAAAGAATTTAAAAAAGAGATAGTTTCACTTTATTAAATAAAAGTTGCAGATAGAAAAGAGTTAAGCTGAGAGGAGGATTGTTTTATAGCATATTCACTTTGGTTCATAATGTTTCTTGAAATTAAGAAAAGTAATTCTTAAGGTAACTAACTACTTTTTGAAATAAGTAAACAGTAAAATAATGGGATTACTTTCTTGAAGAAGTAATCAGTAATTAGTAATTGATTACTATTCAAAGTAACCTGACCAATACTGGTTCTGACTTTAACCCTATGGTTAAAAAGGCTGTTTTCTACAAGGACACTAATTGACATTACAGAACTCTGCAAACCAGGGTACACAAATACTCAGCCAGAATGGTGGTAGGACTATGCCAATGGCTACAAAAAGGATGTGATTTCTCTGCAACTCCATATCATACATTTATTAGTTGGAGTGCATGTTTACATTAGGGCCTGTATGTATACATTTTACATTGTGGAATAGAGAACATATACCTCACTCTTCATGAAAATCATTAAGCACACAAATTACATGAGATTCATGTCAACGATGAGTTTCTGTACATTACCGACCTTAACCTTTCAACATTTTTCTAGTACTTTCTGTAATTTTGAATCCATTTCTAAGGGTTTAATATGGAGGTAGTAAATAAATAAATGAACAAACTAAATTACTTATTTTACCATCACATGTTTAACATTGCACCTGCACTACACAACAGACCTGAGAGCCTTGCACTGGTGTAGCTGTTAAATGACCCTGCTGGGATTTTTCTTTGGTCTTTTAACTTTTCAATTGATAGTCAAGCCTCTAAGCTCTTAAAGCATTCATTAATTTGTGAGTGAGCACGGGTGTCTTCTACAGCTCATTGCAATTGATTGGATCACGTGGCTTCTTGAAATGACAGAGCCACACAGCTTGTTTGGAAATAAGGGGTGAGATCCCCGTAAAGCAGTCTGTCTTGTTATAACGGGTTTCTCAATTATTTAAAAAATAAAATGTGGTACATTTTGTATACATCTACTTAGATTTCAAAGTGAGTTTTTAATTCAACTTTGAACAATTTGCTAAATGAATGTCTTCACAATGTGTTTTACGTGGAAGTACAAGTACAAGGAAATGTTGATTTATTGTATGTAACTCTCTATTGCTGTATCAAAAAAACAGCAAAGCTTAGTTGTGTGGTGTGGTTTGTAAATACAAATACATAAAAAGGAGGAGACAATAGCCAATGAAGTAGGTACGGACTTTCTGAAGCCATTGGTGATGATCATTTTAATCTTGCACTTCATTCATGCTGTGTAAATCTTCATTCAAAGGACATAACAATGCACACAGTCATCTGTAAAAGGCAAATTAACTCTAATAATAGCTTTGATTTAAGCGCTAATTGCTGTAATCCATAAAGCATCCTGGCAGATGACATCATGTGAAGGCTGTCAAGTATCCAAGATGCATGAAAGAGATTCAGAAAGAGCTAATAACCTCTGACAAAGTATATGAAATGATTGAATGACTCCTCTATACATGAAGCTAAGGTGTGGATAAGCTTAAACATGCAGGGAAGAACCCGAGCATGCTTTCCTGCTATGTCTGTGTGTTCAGTTGCGTACAGAAACATTCATTTAGCTTTTCTCATTTTAGGGTTCTTACAAAAACATAACTCTCCCATTTGTACCTGCAGGACCCCTGTTAACATGACACTAAATTACATTAAGGGTTTCCCTTAAAAAAAATATTGCAATTCATTTTGCTTTCCTCCACCTATAATTATTTATCACGTGTAAAATAGGCCAGGACACGGTGATGTATGTTATTGGCAGTGACAATGATAACCAGGACAATAATTGCACGAAGCCCAGCTCATCCATCACAGTCACTTATCACTTAAACAATCAGGAGTTAAACAGACGAAGGCGTGGAGACGAAAGGAGAGATCCAGGACCGGGACTATGCGTTGCCCCGTACCTCTGTCAAAGCACTTTTGGTTTGCTTATTGTGCAGTTTCATGAGATGATTTGTGAGAAAGAAACACTTTTCTTGTCAAAGATTTAAGGATTTGTTGTTTTCATCTGGTTAAAAGCCTTGAAAAGTAAACAAGTAGGTGAGATTCAATTTAAAAAATGGAAAGCTTCTAAGCTGCCATAAAAAGAATCGACCTACCGAATAACATATTCCAAAATAAAGAGCGATATGATGGAAGTTTGGATAATGTAACAAGAAAACATCAAAGAAAAAAATTCCATCATTTAGGCCTATTATCAACAGTTGAAAGTCCTGTAAATGAGAAGCCAGAGAAAATTCCGGATTGACTGACAATTTCTCTTCTAGTAAGGAGTAACGCAATCCTGCCCCTCATCCTTTATTGGGTTCAGGTCTGACCTGTTTGCTGGTCATTCAGGCGCAGTAAAATAAAATCAGCATCTCCATAAAGTTTGTCACCAGAGTTAAATGTGAAGTGTTCTAAACCATCACCTCTGAGGACTCAGTTTCATCTTATTTTTAGAAGACTTTGTTATTTTCTGTGATAATACTGGTACAGCATATGTCTGCATTGTCTGTGGACTTCAGAAAACCCAGCAGACCAACACCAGCAGATGACATGGCACCATAAATCATCATTAACTGTGGAAGCTTTACGCTGGACTTTGTGAAAGAACTTCCCCACTCTTCCTCCAGGCTCTGGGACCTTGATTTCCAAATAAAAATCACATTTGACTGTAATCTAAAAAGAGGACTTTGGACCACTGATCAACTGTCTAAGTCTTATTATCCTTAGTTCAGGAACACTCAAAAAAATAAATATTGACTTTAATTAAATTCATTTTGTCAACAGGTTCCACTAAATTGAATTAGACTAGTTTAAAGTAAAATTGTTAAGTCAGTCTAACATGGCGATGGCCACAATAATTTAGGGCGGATTGCACGGGGAGGTACAGAAGGACACGATCTGAATCTCTTTACACCAAGCACCTGCACTAACCACTTTGCTACACAATCACTCAAAAATTATATGCTTATGACTTTATTTCCAGTGCAAAGTCATATTCCTTGTTTAAATACAACAGTTTTTAGTGCTAGTCTTTTGGGCAGCTAAACTCAGAATGCCAAATAAAAGCTTGGTTTCTTCGTCCATGTTTACTGAGTATAAACGTCCAAACAAAAGTTCATCCCAGTTAAAGGGAAGTTGCATAATGAAAATAATCTCTAATTTAGAGTTATTTGAAAACCAAAGGACAGGACCAAAAGAAGTGGATGTGCATTACTGATTGGGCCCCACAATATCTCGAGCAGCTGGAGGAGTTGGAATAATTTTTACTTTGTGCAGGTGTGATAAAATAAATCTGCAAAGACTCTTCCAGCCAAAACACCTCTGTATATTAGAGCTAGAGATTTTCCACTGAAACGCACAGATTACCGTATTTGTTTCCCGTTCCCATTTTTTTAAAATATAAATTGTATTCAAATTCTTAACCTCTTAGTTTATTTACTACTTATCGAAACTACCCTTTACTAATCGTGTTTTAACTTAATGCGTAGATATTCAACAGTTTTTATTTCTGTGTACATCTATTGGATTGTCTGGACATGTCACTGATCATGAACTTGAACCCCAAAGCCCACGGCCACAGAGCGAAAGAGACAGAAACTGGAGAATGCACAGCTTGAGTGACAGAAAGAGTGAGCTTCTCTAGCTGCAAGAGGTCAAAGGTTACCTAAATACTCAGAACGCCCCCTGGGCTGGGTTGATCCACTCCGGGGTAATGAGGTTGACACCTCGTGGGACTTGTAACCCTTCAACCCCAGGCCGTCGACGTATTGGCCTGCCGGGAGAAAAAAGGAAATGTATCCAATGAGACAGCCAGAACTGAAGTAAGGCAGAGACACAAGGCATCTGACCTTTTGCCCAGTGCTGTGAAATATAGAAAGCTGAAAAGCTGAATGACCCAAAGGAGATAATGTGGTGAAAAACTACATGCAAAATAAGAGTGAAGAGCAAACGTCTGCTCATGCAAGTAAAAAAAAAAGAAATGTTTTTTTTCCATCAGAGTTTTATTCCCTTGTTTATTGCTGAAGGATTGTGAATAAGTTTCCTTTGAACATGATGGATCATTAAAGTAATGGTGTACTGTGGTTTTGTTCTTTTTCTGCTTAGATGTTTCTTCTTTTTGATACAAATTTCTATCTGTGTCTTTGTCTCTCCTGAGAGCTGCTTTTGCTCTACTTACCAGGAAACACTTTCTAGATATGCAAATGTATTGAAACAAGAAAGAGTGAAAAAGTGACTATGGGTGCATGGGGGAGACACAGAGAGGCACATTGCTTGGTTTGTTTTAACACTGGAAAATCAGGGACATCATGTGTATCTCTGAGAACATACATGTAATGTAAAAGCAGTGTTGTTTTTCTGTTCGTGTACATATGTGCATTATATCCATTCTGATAACATTAAATTGGTGAAAAACAGTTGACAGGGTTGCCTTTTTGCAGTAAGTATTCTAATATTGCTCATTTAAACTGCAACTTTATGTATTTGTCTAGCTTGAATATTTAATTTTTTACACCATAATCTTTAATGAAAATAAAAAAAACCAAATATTTATTTACCAGCTTATCCAAAAAAACGTAACTACATTTTTTCAACAGAAGGAAAATGATATATGCTGTGTACAATCATTCGATAAATATATACATAAATGTGTGGCCAGAAGATGTATTTAATGACATTTACTCTGATACCCTTAAATATAAAAATATTGCCACTTCAAAAGTCCGCTTATACGCAAACAGTCTGTTTGTAAATTAATCTCAGTGTAATTGCAGCTGGTCTCTGACACCATCATGAAGACCAAGGAGTACATCAGACAGGTAATGGAGGAAGTTATGGAAAAGGTTAAAGTGGTTTCAGGTTATAGCCCAAGGTTTGAACTACCGTTACAATTAATCAGACAAGCAGTCGATGGCCCTTTTCCACCAGGGGCTGCTTGGCCTGGGCCGGCACAGGTCTGCCAGCACCAGCACGACTTGGTTGTGTATCCATTGTCATCTCAGGAACCTGGAAATCCGCGCGGACATGGGCGGGCAAAGTGGTGATAAAGGCTGAGATTTCTTTCATGACCGCTACAAGTCTTGTAAACATTTCCCGTTGGATTGTATCCTCTGCAAGCAGCAGTCAGGCGCTATTCTGTGACATTACTTTGCACACACACCACAATGCCTATCAGTGGCTACCACTACGTAGGTAGGTGTGGAAGTGAAATCACTTAACCAGATTAATCAGTCCACAGGTGGGTGTGTTAGGTTGCCGCAGCCCTCTTCAGAAGTCCGATGAAAGGCCCAGACAACGCCAGTGGACATGTGCTAAATACGGGCTGACCTGACCCGGCCCGAGTCGGGCCAACCCTCCTGGGAAAGGAGCACAGGTGACTTATGTTAACTCTGGTGGAGCTATAGAGCTCATATGGAAGAATCTGTTGAAAGGTTAGTTGTGTACTCCCAAATGTTGCATTATGTGTAAAAAGAAGAAAAGAATGTTGAAAGAGAGCCTTCAAAAATCCTTTTCTAGTGATTTACAAGTTATGTAAGTCACATACGTAACCAACATGTAGAGGAAGGTACTTTAGCCAGATAAGACTATGGTTGAGGTTTTGTGTTTAATTACCACAGTGGTGGCAGCATCATCCAAGGGGGACGTTTTTCTTTTTGTTGTGCAAAAGAGGCTGTTTGAAGTAGATGGCATTATAGTATGTATGGATTTAAATCTAATAATTCTGAGTGTATACAATAAATAAATAAATAAACAAATAAAAATCAGAGTTTCACCTTTAAGGAGGTTAAAGACCTTACTCATACAACTAGAGATAGAATGAAATAGCTTGCATTGAAGCATATTTATGTGTTAATAATTGCCTAGTCAAAACCCATACTTAAATCCAGATTTGTGGCAGGGCTTAAAACGGAAGCACCGTTTTTTGTAACCTTAATCTTTTTTTTTGGCCATGTATTACATTCATTTACTCCCCCAGACAAGTTTGGAGCCACTTGGAGTCCTTTGGGAGAAGGTTATATCACTTTGCGATCAGCGTACATCCATATAATGGGAGTTAATGGGGTAACCAAAGCGCACCCCCGTAAACATCCAACCGATTGCAACCTACACTAACCAGCGATTTAAATTACATCCATTGCACCTGTAGTCTAAGCATGTTGCAGGCCGAACTTGGTCATTTTGTCTGTGCAATTTGGAAATACGCATCAACATGAAACATGATGATGCTTGCAGTAGCAAGTTTTGTCTAACCGAACGATGTCAAGCACAAACTGAAACCTTGCTCAAGACTACAACCGGGATGCTGCACAGCAGTGATGTAATTGAAATCATGCGTTAGTGTAGTTGGATTAAAAGCCTGTAAAACACCCCTTCAGACAACAACAAATCCCCTCCAAGACGCTCCAAACTCAGGTAAATAGCGCTAGCGATTCATAAGAAAACGTTGGTGAAATGAAGGGGTTTTGTGTCAGATAATGCCTTGTTTAGAGCCTGCATGTCGTTTGGCCCATTAAAGGGGAAGATCTTTTTTTTTTTTCAACCTGGACCTTATTTTTAGTGTTTCTCATGTTCATTTGCTCACCAACCCAAGTGGGGAGCCACTTGGAGTCCTTCGGGAGAAGTTATGTCCAGTCGCCATCAGCATATAGCAATATAAAGGGAGTTGTGGAGGCACGCAAAGTGCCTCTAAATAAGGCATTTTCCTCCACAAAACTCCTTGATTTAACCAATGTCTTGTTTTTTATTGCTAGATCTATTCTTCTCTGAGTTCAGGACATCTTGGAAATGCTTCTTTGCTGTGTGCAGGGCTGTTTTTTGCTGGCTTTTATTCCAACTACATTAACCAAAAGCTCAATGATAATCCTGCCGTCTGCCATGACAGTTGTAGTCTGAGCAGGGCTTTTACTCTATGCTCTACAGCCGCAGTTGGTCAGAGGGAACTTGCTACGGCAAACATCAACGTGGTTCACGCTTGCTTGTTTCCGAATTGCACGAAAAAAAATGACCAAGTGGACTAAGACTAAACGTCCTGCTAAGTATGCAATGACCATGGGGCACCGCAGCAATGTCACTGAAATGGCAGCTTGTTGTAAGTTGGAATCAACCCTACAATAACACCCCTGTAGTCAACAAAGAAGCACTTCCAAGACGCCCCAAATTCATGGGGAATAGTGCTACCAATTCATAACAAAACATTGGTGAAATGAAGGAGTTTTGTGGCCGAGGATGCCTTGTTTAGAGGCAGCACTTTGAATGCCCCCATGACTCCTATTACATGAAATGCATAATATAAATAAGATTAAGGTTGAAAAAAATTGGACTGCTCTTTTAACTCCCATTATATGGATATACACTGATCACGAATGGATGTAAACTTCTCCTGAAGGAGTCCAAGTAGCTCCCCACTCTGCTTGGTGAGTAAATGAAAGTAATGCATGCTAACAATTAGGTATAGGTTGCAAAAAACTATTACCTTTTGAATCCAGATTAGAATCTGTGACAGGGCTAAAAAGTGATATTCACAGACATTCCCCATTCAATATGACTTGATAAGGAATTACTCTCCCCAACGACCCCCTGCCCCCGAAATGTGACAAAATGTGAAAAAAACTCAAAGGGTGTGAATGATTTTGCAAGCACTGTATAATTATTGACAGGAAATCAAATCTGTTTCCCCCAAACACATTTATAGACAGATGGACACAACATGTTTGTAAGTAGCAACCATCCCCCATGAAAGATCTCTGCGGCATCAGAATTGCTGTGTTTCAAGAGGCATCAACACAAGCTTATATGTTACCTAAGTAGTTCTCTGAGCCCTCACCTTAGTGACCAGTGTCAGAAAGTCAATAACCAGATATACAGCGCTCTTCACTGGAGGCCCAGCATACCACTTTAGAAGCCAATTTTCTTGACAGTCATTAGCTAACTGCTAAATCACTACCCAGACACAGCTAAATAACAGAGCCTGATTAAAGCACAAAAGCAGGTGATTAGAAATTACAGGAAACGTGTTGTATTTTTTACACAAACTCGTTTCCGAGTGGAAAGTGAGCATATGTTTCAAAATGAGCCTGTAAAGTGATTTTGGATTTCTCCCATCACCCCTCAACAGCGCTGGCAGCGAGTGTCATTCAAGATGTGGCCTTTCCACACTCATAAAGAACACATAAAACACACATTGTGCACTCGTTAAGCACTTACAGAGGTGAGATTTATGTCCCAAGGTCTGGTTTTCCAAATAAAATCCAGAACTGTCTATTGAAATGCCTGTGATATATCTAAAAAGTGCTCCGGCATGAATGCCAATACAATCACGCAAAAGTAGGAAATTGTGGGGTTTTTTTCTTTTCTTTTTTTTTTCTACACAAGGAAGAGTGTGAATTAAGAGGATCCCAACGCAGAATACAGTTTATGCAACTGCAGTGGATATAAAAAGTCTACACACCCCTGTTAGGAAAATTTTTGCGATGCAATGAGACTAGTATAAATGATTTCAGATTTCTCCAACTCATGAAATATTTCTCCAACTCATGAAATATATAATCTACTATTTAACTAAAAACAAACAACAAAGAAATCTGGAAAAAAAAATTAAACTATTTTTATTAAATTCTACAATACTTAGTAATTTCCACCAACCCTCACCCAATCACACATCAACGTTCTCTTTATCTCGCAGAACGGGAGGATATCTCCTTTCAATAGCCATCTTCAGGTGACTCCACTAAACGTCTTTGACTTTTTAGTTCTGGTCTACAAGTGAGACATTTCAAAACTGTAATTGTCTTCTCTGTAAGCCATTCTTTTACTGTTTTGCATGCATACTTTGAATCACTTAGTGCATTTACATGCATTAAGAAAAAGCCAAACTATTGCTTTAGCCGGACTGAAGTCGGACTTTTGAAATGTATGCATGTATACAACTTACTCTGGCTGGAGTCGAACAAAACACATTTTTTCTTAATTGGACCAATGCACCCAGATACGGAAGTTAGAAAATCTAATTTTGTCTCCATGTAAACTTCGGCTTATCCTGGCCTAGCTTTTCATAAGATTTGACGAGATTGCCGAAGCAGGAACAGCAACACCAGCATGAAACATCAGCAATGGGTGTAACGCAATCAAACAGTACAGCACCTACAAAAGCTTCTGTACTGCAGCATTATTTCCCATTTCTTTGCTCATTGTGCAAGTCCAGGATTTATTCTGTCTGATTTGCTGCTGATAACATTTGTGTACTATCTGTGTGAATGTCTAGGCCAACCGGTAGAATGCCAGCACGAAAGGGTGCCTGTCGCCACCTATCGTTGCGAAAGCGCTTCATTTAACATCATCGATTTTCTGAGTGACGTGTAAACTGGGGTAAAAGACATTCATTCCGGTTATGCTACTAGTTCAATTATTGGCAAAATTCTATTTGTTGTGCGTGTAAATATATTTCTATGGTTCTAGAAAACACCACCTCTATTTTATTCATCTTTCTGGCAAACGTGGGTCAAAACTGTCTAGTATTTAAAGCTGTTCAGGAAATTCATTCATTTCATCAAATTGACAAAAATAATCATAAATTCTGATCAATCTGGGGAAAAGATAGTGTTGGTTTAGTGCAGAACTTACCTCCTGGAACTGCTGTGAAAAGCTGTGGTTTGTGTTCTATAGAACAGAACACATTCTTAATATGTTGGGGGTAATTCAGTGCTGAAGTAATTCAATTCACTCTCTACTTAATCTAGCTAGATTTTGGCCATACATACAGTACACTACTAGCACTAACCTGAAGACCATTCAGTGGTACAGTCAGGCTATTGGCAGCCTCTCTGATCAGTTAGTATAATTGTTTTGTTTTTTTAGCTTTGGAGAAAAGTCCAACTTTATTTGCATCACTGTTATTTAATATTCTTTTCAATTATTAATGCCTATTTTAAGTGATAAATCACAGTGGATTTTGTATCCCCTTCTGCTGACTTATAATTTCATACAATTAGATCATGTTGATCCATTGTAACCTTTCTACAAGCGTTAGCTTTGTCTAATGCATGCGATTGAGGAACATGAAAGAAAAGCCTGCTAGGATAACTCAACTTTATTTACAGTTAACTGATTTACAATAACTGACGGCAGATGTGCATCAAAGAAGACTGAATACAGGGAATCAATTAATACATGATAAACATAGGATTACTTTAAAGGAATGCACTATTCTCCTAGTTATTTCATCTTATGTTGTCTTAGTTTACCCCTTTTCCTTTTCATTTATATACTGAATACAAAGAAGTTGTTTTATAACAGAATGCAATTAAAGGGGTGGACTAAATTTCATTAACTGATGTGTGGTGTAATTGACAACTGACAACATCCAGAAATAAAAATTTCTGGATTGATATTTTAGCAAAAAGGAGGCATGCGTCATGGTGGGTAACTACTATTTCAAAAACAACCACAATGTTTTACATTTCAGTGTGTTTCACGAATGCAGCCTGATTTACAGACTTCTACAAACGTCTTCCTGGTTACTTCAACCCCCCCTTAAAAAAAGAAATTCAAGCTATCCCTTTAAAACACTGCAAGGCATGCAGTGAAGAAAAAGCTACCAGGAATCCAAGAAGAGTCCAGAGAACAGGTACTGGCATGACAAAAACTAAACAGAAGGTGAAGAAAACCGATACAACAGAAAGTAGGCAGTATATACACAGCAGGAGCTAATAATGATGAACAAGAGTTGTGCGATTCATAAAGATGAGATGAATGACGAGTGAGGAAAACTTCCACTACACAAGAGAACAAGTAGTGCAAACTAAAAGTGAAAAAAAACAACCTGATCAATACTAACTTAACCTTGTTTGAACAGTTCATTTGAAAAGAATTGTTGACTGTAGGTGTATAAAAGTACATGTAAGTTGGCTTTGAGATCATAAAAGATGCATAAAAGAGGTTAAAAAAAAATGGTCCCACCTGCCATTGGATGCTTCCATACCCACCATCCATACCCATCAGTGTGACGTTTTGTACCCTTTCTGGCAACCGATGACTTACTTTTCTATACTGTTCTACAAAAGAAAGTACTTTCATAGCTCCACCTAGCAGCAGGAGTTCGCTCAAGGATAGTTTGGTTTGATCATGGGTCATAATCACTCACCTTTTATAACCAAATGAAGATCTAAAGTAAAATAATTTGGAAGAGAGACTTGTATGACCCATTCTAGCTGAAATGTAAAGACATTTTTAATGACTCCAGCATATTAATAAGGGTGTAATCAGCGATTCATGTCCTTAGATATAGTTTGTACCCCGATGTTTGGAACTGTTTCAGCTAGATTGATCGCAACTCGCTCATCCACTCCAAAACAAAGTCTCCAAAGAATAAAGTTACATTTTGGAAGGTGAAACAAGTAAGCAATTGTGAAATGGATCGAAATATCATATGTTCCTGTGACCTTCTAGGTCTCATTCTAGTGGCAGAAGAGGTGGGACTCATATTGTCATGGGGATAATGTATCACAAATCTCTGCATCACATAATTTTATACATCATGTAGGCTTAATAGTAACATATGTTGTATGGCTCAAAAGAAACGTTCAATTACAGGCTTGTGTGAACTTGCAGAGATTTAACGTCTACTAATACACCACGATGTGTGCACTCACTAAAGAGTTTTCTGAATTTGCGGCACCAAAAAGGCAGAATGCATCTCAAAATTCTTGGCTTTAGAGATCACAAGTTATACCCTCATCTTATGCTTATCAAATGATGAAATCCCTCTCCAAGAGGAGGTGTCACTGCTGATCCTAATGTGTCTTTAATGCAGCCAGTTACACCCTTAGACGTTAAAATCAAAACGTTTAAGCAGACCTACTCACTGGAGGCAGAAGCGAACCTTGTAAAAATGAATTATTGATGCCGTACGAGGCTCCTTTTTGACTGGGAACAATGTACCCAGCACATCTGAGCTCTTTAAAATGAAGGTCTCTGTGCTCCCTTTCATGTTCAGACGAGAGCTCAGCCTCCAAGCCACAAGACATTCCTTGATTAACCGGTGATGTCCAAGTCTCTTTCTCGGAGGCACCGTGGTCCTGTTGGGACAGAGCACGTTATTGTTGGGATACCTGCATAGCTGCATGATTGGTGTCAAATAAACATGGTGCTAAAGCTGCAGTGCTAGAGGTCTTTTTACCTGTAATTATTGCATGGCTAGCTTTCTACTGTGGGACGGCTGCCAGCTTGCTTTGGCTTTTATGGGGCTTCTGGTCTTTTCTTGTGGTTGTCATGCTGCAATTAAAACTGTCTCCAATCGCTGGGTGGCAAAAGGCACAGAGACAGACTCTTGTCTCTCTCTCACACAGACACACAGACAATATGCATGTGTACCAGCGCGCACACACACACAAACACACAGCGGAGTCTCTGGCTGGAGGCAATGGGAAAGCGTATGATATAGGAAAAACATAGTTAATTACATTTGACAGGTATCTATTAAAGTGCATTCTTAGACCTTAGAGGCCTTCACACATCTAATGGAAACACACACTCAACTGCTGCCCATGAATAATAGAGCTTCCAAGCCAAAAGCTTTGCCCCCCTTTCCTCCCCTTATCTCACCAACATCAAGCATCTGTCAGCGAATAGACAAATCACCACTAATCAAATCCACAAAAGTATAAACCAAGGTTTTACACTGGTATTCAGGTGCTTTTTAATTAGTTATTCAGGGATTCTTTTCACTTTTGAGTTACACACTTGAATCCCTCATGAGAAGGAGCAAAAGCTCTCCTGTTTATTACAGACAATAGTGGTATGATTATAATCACGACACTTTCCTCCCAATTCCGCCATCAAAGAGAAGATGCATGGACTGCATAAATGCTGGAGTTGGGACCTGCAGGGGGAAATGTCCACATGCACGGGTAGGTGTACCTGTGCATTGAGGTAGTATCTACTTTTTCTTTGTTCACTCTCAGACTGTTTGCCTGTTGACATTTTTGTCCAGTCGTTTATTCTTTCATCTAATACGCATGAAGTCTGTCAGATCATTTATCTTTGAAATCCAATTTGAGCAACTGATTAAAAATTTCCCCAGACTGGATTTAAAATAACACAAAAGTAAAAAAAGACATTATAAATCCAATGTGTGTCACTATGATGCATACTGTCAAATATTATTAGAAGAATATTGCAATTTGTATCCATTTCATTAAGATAACATAGATAACAGAGACAGAGAAGGAAAATCTCTGTCGAAAATATATATATTTTTTTTACATATATACTGTATGTGTGTGTGTGTTTCGGTACCTGTGCCAAAACAGACCCCACCCCAGTTAGAGATGCATAAAAAAGTACATACATCAATCAATGCAGTAGTATACTGTAATCTCACACTGATTGTTTTAAAATATTTATCCTTTATTTTCTGTATATTTAGTTACTTTGAAAAAGTTGAGGTTACAAGGCAAGGCAATTTCATTTGAATAGTACACTTTCAACACAAGGCAATTCAATATGCTTTATATGATTTGATGGTAAAGTAATAGTGTTCAAACATATGATAAAAGTATAGAAGGTAAAAACAGCAAAAACGTGATAAAACCATAGTCGTAAAGGTATAAAAATTAAAAACACAAATTAAGTTAAAAAACATGTGAATCAATAAAAGAAAACATTTAGCATTTGATTTAAAAAAGCAATGTAGGAAAAGCATAAAAATAAAATGTATGTCCAAAACTTTTATTAGAACATTATTCAAAAGCAGCTCTAAACAGTAGAGTTATAATCTTTGATCTAAAAGAGCCTAACGATTTAGCAGTTTTGCGGTCGTCTGGAAGTTTGTTCCAGATTTGTGGGGCATAGAAACGGAAAGCTGCTTCGTCCATATTTGGTTCGAATTCTAAGGATGTTTGGTAAACTACAATCGGAGGACCTGAGTGGTCTGCTGGATTGGTATAGTAACAACATGTCTTCAACATACTTTGGTGCTAAACCATTTAGGGATTTATAAAGTAAAAACAATGATTTTGAAAAACATTACAGGTAATACAATTATTCACTCACATTTCCACTAAATCATCATAGCTATAACATTTCTATAATTTTGCCTTTACTGTTTAAGCTCACCAGACTTTTTGGAACATTTTTTACATAATTTCATGTTTCCCCTAAGGTCTGAATAATGGGTAAAAGAAAGGTCCCTTTCTGCTGATCACTCGTCATGATGGACAAGATGAAATAAAATGCTAGTCATGCAACAAGAAACCCACTACAACCCTAATACACTCACTCTAATCTTCCATTTATAGTCAAACAGCCCTAAACGCAGGTCTCCCTGGTTTAATTCCTGGTACTGGGCCATTTGCTTCATGTCTTCATATACTCTCTCTCTCTGTTCTCATTCCTCATGTTCAGCTACTGTTGAATAAAGGTCAATAAAGACATAACAAATGTTTTGAAAAAGTTACAATACAGGTAAGTGAGTTTCTAGACCATGTCAGACTGATGGAATTAAGTCTGAATTTGAAATTTACATTTGAGGGTGTTTTTTTATTTTACACAAAGAGTTGATTGCTCTCATATGGAACCTTTTTATCATGAAAATGTTTAGAGTTATCTAGAATCTTTAGACATGTTCAACAAACATTGATCCAATTTCAATAGGTAGGTAATTTTGAAATTGGACTGTTACTATATTTTATATGCTAACCAAAAGATTATATACTTTTTTAGTTTACGAATGTTGGGAAAAAAACGGAAAAGTGGTGGAACTGGTGGAAAGTGGAATTTTTGATTTAGTTTGCTATGTATCGGTGGGTTTCACTTTCTGTGGTTTTTACATCAGTTATGTGTATGAAAGATAATAACGTTGACCAGGTTTTGATATAGAATTCTTTTGTCATGATGCTTTAGTGTAAAAATTGAGAGAAACTTATGCTGCATTCAGACCAAGGACTTTTTCAGTGTCAGCAACATCAAGATTACATGTTAAGTCTATGGCGGAGGCCGTTGGAGGAGCGTCACGGTCTCTGCGGCACTTTGTGAGGTTTGGCTCCGTCAACTTTTCAAGCTTTTCCTGCTTTTCATGCTTCAAAGCTCATAAAGCCAGCAGCGCAGAAGTTCAGCAAGTTGAACTTTTGACGGTGCTGACGGCCCTGAAGCGGCACGTTAACAAATTTAGAGCTTATAATTGTAGCGATGTCACTACACGTATTTTGAATGTAGCGGGAGCAGGAAAAAACCTACATTTAAGTCTAGAAAACGCAGATTTAAAAAATCATAAATAACACTTACCGAAGACAGATGGACAGGCGCTCTTCGGGAGGAATAGAGAACCTGTAGTTGGTGTCCTGCTAGGCGATTCGAGCTCCGATGTGGCCCAGGAGGTCGTAAAATTGGGCGCGGGACAGACTGAATTAACGCTGAAAGCGAACCTCATCCATACGTAGCTCCTGGAGCAAATGGTTAAACTCCCTAAACTCAGAATGCATCCATAGAATAGGGTGTATCCACAAACGGCGCTGATGTTGCCGAAGTCGACGTTGTCTAGCTTTATTTAGCAAATAAAGCCAAGGCACTCTCTCAATACTATACGCCATAGTTCAGAATGTCCGGCAACAGAAGAAGCCCCGTCATTCGCTCTTTTTTGCTCAGAAGAGGCAGACTTTGCAAGCTTCAACATAGAAGCGTCAAACTAGATGCTTTGTGAGCTTTGCCTGACGCTGATAAAGTCTGCGGTCTGAATGCAGCAATAGGGTCATGAAAAAAATGACATATACACAGGTACGCATAAAGTGCCATCGCTGTTGCTTGTAAGTTTGAAGGATATTTAGCAAAATATACTTGCTGCTCAATAGGCAGATTGTTCCAGACCTTTGGCTTCATATAAATCGGATTTGTATTTAAGTATTTAAAGTCCTGCTAAAATGCTTGATTTTAGTTATGTAAAAAATGAGACAGCAATAAGTAGTTTTCAGAAAAACAGTGCATATATTTGAATTATTTAACAGAAAAAAGCTTGTTATGGCACATATTGCAAAAAATAAAAAGATCCTCCAATATCCTGGTTTAGTAAGACAGTATACAGTATTCAGAGTGGCCTTTTATTGTGGCCAGTCTAAGGCACACCTGTGCAATAATCATGCTGTCTAATCAGCATCTTGATAAGGAAAAGTGCTCATTATCACAGATTTAGACAGATTTGTGAACAATATTTGAGAGTAATTGTTATTTTGTGCATGTAGAAAATATTTCAGATCTTTGAGTTTATCTCATAAAAAATGGGAAAAAAAAGAAAAATGTTGTGTTTATATTTTTGTTCAGTGTACTGGGTCATGTACTGCTATGTGGCCTAAAAAGGCCACAATAGTTTAAGAAACTCCCGGACAGGCCCCCAGTTTGTCAAGACCGACCACAACAGTCATGGGAAAACATGGAAAGACATGGTTGAAGGTCTAGTCTTAATCCTGCAGCATACATCTAGAACAAAAAGATGTTTAATTGCATACATTGCCAAGCAAATCATGCATTGAACCATCTTTGGAATCAATTCCAGCAATAAGTCTTCTTTGACAGTTGCCATTGCTTATTGAGAATCTGATTTAACCAAAGATCAAGATTTTCCCATTTTTATGCTTTAGCAAAAGCCAGTATTTGTAGAGAAGCTTCAAAGGGAAATACAATATAACTATAAAAAGGCATGAGCTAGGAGAAAGGTACTAAACCACCTCTCAGTATTATAGTTAGAGTACTGTAGAAAAGACAGCCATCACTTTTTAAAGAAATATGGAAAAACACTTATAAAACTGAAGGTTTTTCATAACGTTTTCGTTAAAAAAAGATGTGATGGAGACTGTTCCAGGAGGATTAGCATCCGGGTGAGTCACAATTAAGGGATAAATTCAAGTTAATTAAAGAATTGATTCACCGGCAGAAAATCCAACTTTTGCAGTTATATAGTCAAAGTCTGAACTAACGGTTGTTGATCCAGGTCACCTGAAGAGGGCTATGGACAAGATTCATGCAGACCAGAACGAGCAGATATTAAGTCAAAACGTGGGATGAAGACAGACAGAAGACGAAACGGAATCAAAAGATAATTGAACTTCATTGTAACTTAAAGGTATGTACACTGATGGAACCACATTGAGACTTATTAGTACATTCTTTGTCACATTTAGACTGAAAAGAAATTTTAGTATAAATTATAATTTTATTGGGGTTTTGTTTTCAGGAGATATGTACACTCTGTGTTTTACATGAGGCATTCAGGAATGTATAATTTACCATGACAAAGAATTCACTTGCATCAGATGAATGGCTTTGCGGTAAATCATTAACAGTAAAAGCCAGGAATCATATAGTAGTGACCATTTTTTTCTGTCTTGACTTAATCTACTTAGAGTAATAATTTTATCCTAAATGCTTCCAATTTGGTAAAGCACAGGTGATAGTGTGGGAATTTCTTCTCTGAACTGATCGGTGACATTGTTTTAGGGGTTTTTTTCACACTGTTTCTGAGTTTTATTTTCATAAAACATCCCCTCCCACAGCTCCAGGTTTCTCCCTGTCCAATCTCCTATCATTATGAGGGCTAAAGGATCACACACAAAGCCAGGAAAAGATTATGATGATAGTTTTGCTGCCTGCCCCCCTTTGTCCGCATTCCTCTGAAATGAAAGGCGGTGAAAATTAACAGAGGGTTTGATGCTTCGAGTCTTTTGACATTTACCTGGTGGAACAGGTCTGTTCTTCGTGGTTGCAGGGGGTTCTTTTTTGTAGCAACAGTCCAAGAGAAAGAAGGGTAAAGGAACAGGGAGTGCCCAGTTTCTATATGAAGTTACAAACATTTATGAGCCAATGTTTATTGGCATGAAGAGCTGTTCCTCATGTACTTGCCAACATTTCACAGAACCGACAAGTGCTCCAAGTGTTAGTTACAGTCATGGACAGCCAGTCAGGATTCACCCAAAATACCACGGCAGGTCAGGGGAAAAGAAGCGTGTAGGTATTAAAATAGGCCATACATCAAAACATTTTAGAGTGACATGTGTGTGTGCGGAAAGTACTAATACTCCCCCCGAGCTGATTCCATCCACCCTGCTGCCAATGTCAGAATCCAGCTGAATTTGCTTTGCAAGATGTTCTTCTGAGGTGAAAGCCAGCAGTCAGTTGTAGCTCCGCTGGTAGCCGTTTCCGACGCTTTGGTAGTGTAGCATCAAAGTTGCGGGGCACACATATATTCCGCAGGATTAGAGCGCCGTAAAAGGACAGCCCCAGCCCATTCACTGTTGGCACGGCCGCCACAGCCTCGGCACAAGTGAGTTTTTAATGCATTCCATTTAACTTTAATTACTCCAATCTCTGCGAGGGCACACAGGAAGAAAAGGCCTGGGCGTTTGTGCCGAGCAGATTACCCCACTGCCCTGCCAAGTCCGCGGTGCGCTGCATCCTAAGATAGAATTCAAATTCAAATGTGGGCTAAAGAAAGTGCAGCTGTCACCCCTCTGGCCTGCGAAGCCCCAGCCGGATCAAAGATGAGCTGTCCTCCTCCCCTGCCCGTGTAAAAATGAGCTGTCCTGGCCGTGCCAGTGTCTCGTCCCCCTGGGGCACCTAATCCTCCTCTCCTGACTCCACACTGACAGTCTGAATAAAGGCATTAAACCCTGCAAAATAATTACCAATTAAAACGGATGGAGAAGTCATCAGGTAGTGACTGAGGGGGGATTGCAAGCTGAAGCTGCTGGAGCTGTGGTGGGTTCCTTTCCTTACTGCCAAGAACAACCTGTATTCCTCCTTTTACGGGTTATGCTTATACATTTCTGGATGAGTGAGTGACCTTACAGAGTCGTATCAGACCGGGAACAGATTTCTCAAAGCTTTCAGGATGTCAAGGAAAATGTTTGTGAGGCATCCCAACTGAACCAAAGCTAGAACTAAGTGTATAAGTTTTATAAGCCGCTTTTTGTAGGAGTAGTTGTCTTATCGGGTGCTACTCCGTCTGGGCAACTTCTGCACATGCTCTGGATATTGTGAAATTGAAGAGATCAGTGGGTATTTGTTTGCAGGGCTCAGCGTATGGATGTGTGTTGCAGGTATACCAGTGGGTGCGTTCAGTAGTGAAGTCCACTGCGCTGTGAATAAGCATGTGTGTGCTCGTACGTGTTGTAGGGTGTTATGGGGGTGTTTGCAGACTAGCGTGCCATGAGGCCTGAGGCACTAATCCACCAGCGCCGCGCTGCCGAATCCAGGTAAAGTGATCCTAAAGCCTTCTTACCTCTCTCCCCCCCCTGTTCTCCTTGCTCCCCTTTGAGCTCTGACTATTAGCAATGGCAGAGATCAGACTAGAGAATATCCACTCAGCAGACCAGTCTGGACCTAGACCCACAGTTTGACAACTTAATCTCCTCTTTGACGGCAGGAAAATAAAATTGCAGGGTATTTGTGCGACAAAGGGGTTCAGACTTGACCATGTTCCTCAGAGACTCCTTCCACTGTTTTGTGAAATAGACTGTATTCCTCTTTATGACTAACTATGATTATTTTAGTTCCTTCTTCAGGTTACAACCAATATATATATATATATATATATATATATATATATATATATATATATATATATATATATATACACAGTTGTTGAGAATGACACAAATATTAGTTTTCACAAAGTTTGATGCTAAACTGCTTTTAGATCCTTGTTTCAGTTGTTTCTGTGATGTACTGAAATATAATGACAAGCATTTCACACGTTTCAAAGGCTTTTATCGACAATTACATGACATTTATGCAAAGAGTCAGTATTTGCAGTGTTGGCCCTTCTTTTTCAGGACCTCTGCAACTCCACTGGGCATGCTCTCAATCAACTTCTGGGCCAAATCGTGACTGATAGCAACCCATTCTTTCATAATCACTTCTTGCAGTTTGTCAGAATTATTGGGTTTTTGTTTGTCCACCCGCCTCTTGAGGATTGACCACAAATTCTCAATGGTAGTAAGATCTGGTGAGTTTCCAGGCCATGGACCCAAAATTCCAACAGTTTGGTCCCCGAGCCACTTAGTTATCACTTTTGCCTCATGCCTCATGCCTCCATCGTGCTGTAAAATGCATTGTTCTTCACCAAACTGTTGTTGGATTGTTGGAAGAAGTTGCTGTTGGAGGGTGTTTTGGTACCATTCTTTATTCATGGCTGTGTTTTTGGGCTAAATGGTAAGTGAGCCCACTCACTTGGATGAGAAGCAACCCCACACATGAATGGTCTCAGGATGCTTTACTGTTAGCATGACACAGGATTGATGGTAGCGCTCACCTTTTCTCTCCGGACAAGCCTTTTTACAGATGCCCCAAACAATCAGAAAGAGGCCTCATGGGAGAATATGACTTTGCCTCAGTCCTCAGCAGTCCATTCACCATACTTTCTGCAGAAGATCAATCTGTTCCTGATGGGGGTTTTTTTTGAGACAAGTGGCTTCTTTGCTGCCCTTCTTGAAACCAGGACATCTTCCAAAAGTGTTCGCCTCGCTGTGCATGCAGATCTACTCACAACTGCCTGTTGCCATTCCTGAGCAAACTCTGCACTGGTGGCACTCCGATCTTGCAGCTGAATCCTCTTTAGGAGACGATCCTGTCGCTTGCTGGACTTTCTTGGACGCCCTTAAGCCTTCTTCACAAGAATTGAATCTCTTTCCTTGAAGTTCTTGATAATCCTATAAATTGTTGATTTAGGTGCAATCTTAGAAGCCACAATATCCTTGCCTGCGAACTAATTTTTATGCAACGCAATGATGGCTGAACGCGTTTCTTTGCAGGTCACCATG
This sequence comes from Apricaphanius iberus, assembly GCA_028564705.1. Lineage (NCBI taxonomy): Eukaryota > Metazoa > Chordata > Actinopteri > Cyprinodontiformes > Aphaniidae > Apricaphanius > Apricaphanius iberus. The sequence goes on from JAPXFQ010000990.1 coordinate 178,703, forward strand.
GTTAACAATGGAAGAACAATGACTTCAAGCATCACCCTCCTCTTAACAGGTCAATTCTGCCATTCTAACCCAATAGGCCTGACTTAATGATCTCAATACATCACAGAAACAACTGAGACAAAGATCTGAAAGCAGCTTAGCAGCAAACTTTATCAAAACTAATATTTGTGTCATTCTCAAAACTTTTGGCCTCGACTGTAAATATATATATATTATTAAAATCTAAAGAAGAAAGTAATACATACTGATAACTTCTATATTTATTTATTTTCATCCTTACAAAATACACACTTATCTCAAGTGTTTCATCACTAACTTACACAATTGCTTCCCCCCTTTCCTTACTCTCTATTGACTGATTTCTCTTTAACTCTTGAATTCTTTATTGTTTTATAACCAATAATTACTATGTGTCTGTTTACTTGATTTAAACCCTTTAATGAATTCACTGTGTGTTTCTAGTGGTAAAATGTCTCCCTTTTAACATCTGTAAAGCACTTAGTGTTACACCTGAATGACCAAAAAGTGCTCATAAAATAAAAATTGAGGCTGATTGATATTTTATAAAATGTTTGACCTTAATTTTGTCATTTTTAGACTGGCTGTACATTTAGAGACATGATGCTGGAGGTAAACCTCTACCAAAAGTTTCAAGACTTTCCAGCTTCTAAAAGGTTTTCTACCCGAAATGCCTTGCAGCTTCACAATCGCTGTTAAATAAGCTTTCCCACAGCATGATGCCACCACCACTGTGTTTCATCATAGACATGGTGTGTTAAGGGAGATTTAACATGGTTTTGGCCACACATACAGTAACAGTTTGCTTGTGGGCCAAAAGGTTCGGTTATGGTCATTTCTTACATCAAAAAAAGCACACATATCATTAAAAAAAAACATCTTCATTTATTTATCGATTTCATAAACTGGCAAAAGAAAACTAAAATACATTCAAGTTTGTGACTTTAATTTGACAGAATGTGAACAAATTCAAAGGTATTAATATTTTCCACTGAGACTAATGACTAAGATTCTGGTTTCACTCTAAAAAACTATGCACCATAAATCACAGTTAAAATGCAAATGTCTATTTTCTTTTTACCACGCTTTGTTTCATAACCTTGATTGAGCAAGGTGGATCACTGCAGCTTTTGAAGCTTATAACTCTGTTAGTAACCTGCTCCGGCACTGTAGTGATGTTGATCACTTTTGACCGGAGGGATGGTTTGCAGTGCTGATGTGACTTGTCTTTGGTTATTGTACCTGTGCCAGAACGTTCCTGGGCTAAGTACACTTGGACCGTGGGTGTATGTGATGTGAGTGCATGTACATGTATATGAGTAAGTGTGAGCTGAAGAGTGGGTTTTCTTGTTTTTATTGTGCAGTTCTCTGGAACCCATAATTATATCTAGAGTTAGCCACCCAGTCAAGCATATTTTTTGCTTTCTGTATGCATCCAGTTCACAGGCTACATTTACCTTCGGCAGGAATTTATAGAAGATGCCACAGAGTGTTTTATTCTTTCATTTACTCTCTGTGATTAAGCTGACAATCAGTTTATATCTGCTCTTGCTTCATCCAGCTATCATGCAATTATCATCTCCTGGTCATATTATAATCTTGATTTATTGACTTAGCTCTGCAACTGTGGGGCAAAGTCAGCTAAAAGGTGCATCTTTTTGTCAAGTTATTGTCAAGGGAAGCCCCAGGCATTTAAGACTTAAAACCTTGATTCAGAGTCATCCCTTATCTATCATGCCTTAGTTTTCATTACATTTGTATTTGCCAACTGACAAAGTGTACATGCAGGTGCAAGAGAGTAAAAATTTGCATAATCTTGGTGACATTTTTCACACAAGCACTACAGCTCTGGGGGTTCAATATAATTAATCACAACTGTATGTAATAGACCAACACCATAGGTATACTTGTTAAGTTGGAGGAAAATGTTAGATTTTCCGCAGTTTGTCTCAAGCGACGAAGAGGGCAAAGGAAAATGCGGAAGATAGTGCTCAGCTTGGATAAGCCCAAAATTAAACCTTTTGACCAACCGGAAAATATACTATATATTGTGTAAAATTACCTTTCTACATCTCACTAATCATCAATTTAAAACTGTGAAACATGGTGGTGGTGGCATCATGCTGTGTGGATGCTGTGTTGAGATGAGAAAAATTGTGAAAATTGATTGACAACACTAAACACTACTAAGTCGTAGAAGAAAAGCTGTTTGATGCATCAAAAGACTTGGCCTGGTCAAAGTTACTGAAATCCAAATTGAAATACTTTGCCATGGCATGATAAATGTCGTTCGCAGATCCTCAATGCAAACTGACTGAGTTCAAGCTATTTTGCAAGAACAAATGAGCAAAAAATTCATTCACTATAAAGCAGGTCGAGACGTAGCATGGAGTTGCAGGAAACGCTGGTTTTATAAAGTATTGACACAGAGTGCACACTGTAAAAACTGTGAGTAGAGGTTACTTAAAAACATCATGGCAACAAAGTGACAAGTAATATAATTAAGTAGATTCAAATTGCAAAAGATTTAGGTGAAATCTAATTAAATTTAAATTAAAAACATAAGTAGATATTGATCACATTCAACTGTGTTGGATTTATGGATAAAATCTCAAACTGATTAAAATAGCTTTCTAACACATAAAATTATTTGAAATTAAAAAAATATATGTAAAAAATTACTTTGAAGTGAACAATAATCTGGGAAAAGTCGAGTAAAATACTTAAATATACTTTACAAAGAAAAAAATCTTTTGGTTTTCAAGTAAAACTCAAATTGTATTCGCTCATTTTTAAAATAAACTTCATACATTTTCACTGATTTATAAGTTAACTACATTGATTGACATTATTCTTTGAATAAAATGATTAATTTGACAAAGAAAAGATTGAAACATTAATTGATTTTACTGTGCAAAATAAAACATGTGAATTTATAATGGTAAATTGCCTGTACTTATCCAGAGGACCCCAAAGTGTGTCACACTACATTTTACATAAATCTTTTGCAATTTAAATCTACTTAATTATATTACGTCTCGATTTGTTGCCATAATATTTTCAGTAACCTCTATATAGTGTTTAACAATGTGTGGTTTTCTTTCCTCTTCACATTTCCATAGTATTTTGTGATGATCTGTCACTTAAAAGCTCAATAAAGTACATATTAACTGTTTTTGGTTGCAAAGTTCAAGGGGACACAATACTCTGACAGCAAATCATGTTTTTAATTTGAATGACCTTAGGCACCAGCCCCACCTTGCGACCCTGCAAGGATAAGTGGATGAAGTCAATAGATGGATGGACCTCAGTATTGCTTTCCCCTTACTGTTCAAGTACTTTGTATTTAGTAGAAACCTGGGATGCACAAAGTTGCCCTATGGATACTCTAACATGCAAGTAAGTGGCAGAAAACTGGATCAAAGTATGAACTTTCCAGTTGACAAACAAACCACGGTTCCTCTTGATTTCACATCAATCTTTCTGTGAAAAACAATTGTTGAAAAGTTCTGGACAACACAGATAATCAAACCCAACCTATAAAAACTGTTAAAAAACAGTTTAGAAATGTAAAAAAAAACAACTGATATGAGGTTGGAAGCCAATGTTGACCATTGGAGGCTTCATTCCGCAACCCACTGTTCTTAAAACATCAGCAATCCCTCGTCTCATGCACAACTGCCTCTGTTGGTTTTCCTATGAAGTATCATTTGCACCGGTTGCAGAATTAATAATGAGTTTAATGAATTCCCTGTTCGTCATGTAAAACAAACTGGTGGAGCAGCTTTTGTGCAACTGCAAAGCAGATGTGTAGGGTAACCCGAGACCTGCAGAACGTAAGGATCAACAACTAGTGTAAACATATCTGAATTTAATATATTTTGCATCTTAAGCCCAAAGACTGAGAAAAAAATAATTTTACACAGTTGCCAACAAAAGTTTTTCCTTCAATATCTCTGATGCAATGATGCCAATTCTGCTTAACACTTTCAACCAGATTTTCTCTCAACAATTTCATGTTGACATGGCCATCATCCAAGAGCTTGATATTAGCATGTTATTGTTTCAAAAATCAGCTAAGACCACTTTCCATTCCTGCTCTCCATTAAGTCTGAATAGAAAGGCCTCTCAAATCAAACATGGCACTTAAGCAAATCCAGCGTTCACAGTGTTTAAAAGTGCCTTTGATAAGGAGGTGAGAAACTTTGTGATATACTAAGGTCGAAGGACAACTTGATCATTTAAGGAGGGCAAGGAATTCTGTTTTCATCAAAAGAAAGCATTTGTTAATAGGAAGAGAAGACCTTCGAGCCTTGTCAAACATCTTCATTAGAAGCGCCACTTTAGTCTTAATGCATCAGTCATTATCTGTGTACAATATGTCACAATCCTCTCCAGCAGGAAAAAAATACATACACCTTTTCAAATAATTACTCTGTGAAGGGCAAACAAGCAGCTCATAGAAAAGTGTCATTATTTAGGCGCAATCTCAGGCAAGGCCTCCGAGGCCTTTGCTCTACTGTGCCATTGTTGTAGAAGGCCACTCGATGCCCACGTGCCCAAGTCATTCGACAAAAAGCAGCATGAGGGCTAATGCAGGCCTACACCGTGCTTAATGAGAGCGGCTACTGGAATTAATACTTAAAGGTTCGCAAGTCTTCGCTTAAATCTAACAGGGCGCTTTGATTCAGACCAATGCTGTTAACTGTCAGCACACAAAACTCTGATACCCTTCATGAACACCACCCTCCTGGTTGTCAATCAGCTGTTGTCAGTCTCAGGTTTTTTTTTAATTAATATGCATAGTTAATTAGCGTCTTTCTGTCAGGCAATGGTAAATGACAGCTTGCAGAGCTAACCAACATCACTATGCTTGGATGGCTGCCATATTGTCTTCTTTATTATAGTTACTCTCTCCTGATGTCAAATTTAGAATCAGCTATGATGAGGTGGAGAATTAGTAATCTCCCCTACCAGGCAACAAAGCTCTTTAAAAAAAAAATCCACTGGATATATCTTGTGCATGTTTTGTGACATGTTTAAACATGCAAGCTATAAAACTCCTCAGTAGTGCCGAACGAGACAGGTTGTGCAATGAGATACTAAGTTAGACAGCACAGTTAGAAAATTGGTAGCAGTTTTAAACATGGGCGATATTTTTAAATAAATGATCCCAGGAGGTGACCTTGTTAAAATCAAGACCTAATTTTATTGACGACTGTGTAAAACTGTCTATAGTAAAACTGAACTTGAGTAATTTTTTTGAAAAGAATTGAAGAGAATGGGATTGGTGTAAATTGTATTCATTCCTCAAATCTGTATAGTTGTTTGGATGTTTATTTGGATATGCCAGTGTGCCACTGTTATTCTTATACACTTACACATATTATTATTTATTTTTTTTATTAAAAAAATATGATAAACTTGATTGTACAAAAATGTACAACTTTTTTGTTGGATTGGGTGTGTGTTTGGTGTGCAACGCTCATCCTGGGTTCCATTCCTGCAAGAAACGCCACCGTTAGAAATATTTCAGCAGATTACAACTAGTTGAAAATCAAAAGTAAAATATGTGAGAATACCCACTTCTTCGAGCAAAAACAAAAAGAAAAAAAGGATCAGGGCAAAACTACATACACATACATAATTATCATTTTAGAAAGGAGTGGACAGAAAATTTATCAAACTGATGGAAAGTAGCAGGAGAAAGTTTATTCCAAACATATTAACAAAGTAACGTTGAAAATTTTGTTTAAAATATATTTATGTATTCATTTCATTTTATGCAGGCCTTGCACACTGATCACATGGTGAAATGTACATCTTAGATCAGGCCTACACTAGATCACAAAAGTTGCTGTTTAATTTGCTGTAAACTATTTGTTTTGCGAAATTATTCAAAACAAACTCCTGGCCAATTTTTTAACAGACATGCGTACAATTTTTTAAAAGCGCACAAAACCAATGTTAAGGGATTTCTGTTTGGGTTTTCCATCTTGGTTTTGATCTGCGTTTTGAGACTCTATCTGTCCATGCATGCAGAAATAAGTCTAGCAGACCTGGAATCTATTCCTCACTTTAGTTTTTTTTTTTAAATCGCACTCAATCTTTACTCCGTATACATTTATATAAGAATGATTTAAGAAGCAGGGTGAATATTTAGACATGAAGTTAATACCCACGCAGTGTCTGCCAAAACAGGAAAAGCAAGGGTAAAATAGGACACATTTCTTTGGCAGCCCTTCATCTAAAGCATAAAGCAGTGGCCACAAGGGGAGAAGTAAACAGATTAGGAAAGCTATTGACATTTCCCTGTAGCAATGAAGGGGTGTCGAATGGCAGCATGGATGATAAGGTGTACAGGCATTCAGCCCCCCCAAACACCCCCTGCACCCCTCATGTTTTATGTATCTACGATCACAACCGATCGTGAGAGAAATTAATCAATACCAACGCTGCCGCGATGTGTGGATGACACATGCCGTTGCCCACCCCCCCCCTGCTGCCTCCTGCGCCCACCACCGCCACCCCTCAACCTTGCCACACTCTCCCGGCTAAACCCCCCCCCCCCCACACACACACTTTCATTCTCCTCGCCCCATCCATTTTGATTCGGGGGGCTTGTTGTTCGCCCACGTCTAGGTGAGGGATTTTTACATCCCCGGCGTGCTTGGAGGAACTCCATATGGCCGGGATCAAAGGTGTTGCTGGGTGCATGGTTCTGCTTGGTTGCCAGCCACCGCCGTTAATTAGAAAACAAGATCAGAGGCGGTATTAAAATCCAATTAAGCCCGTATGAACAGATTGCCAAGTGATGTTCACTAATGCATTACTGAGCACCATGCAAATTTTAGTGGCAGCATTTGGCTTTATGTTATGTGTTTGTGTCATTAGGAGTGTGCGCGTGTGTATTGGGGAGTGTACTTGAACACGTGCCCGAGTGTTTCTGTGCACGCGTCACTTGCCGGCTATTCAAGGCTCTGTGACATTGCTTGATCTTTTCCCTGATACACAGCACTAATCTCATATAAACAATCAGCTAAAGCTCTGCAGAGCAACAACACCTATCCTCCCAATAAGATTGGATGATATTGCTTCTCACAATTAAAGCATAATTGAGAATGCTGAATTATTGATCCATCATAATTGAGTTCTCGTCATTTGATTTGTGCAAGAAACTAATATGATGCACAGAAAATCCTGCGGATTTGGACGAACAGCTTTGGACTATTTGAGTTTTTCCGCCTTGCCATTTGGTCTTTACTGTCCACTTAAGGAGAGAAATCCCAACTGGGACAGTAGCCTTCCATTCAGATGATTCTTCTAATCTGAGGTAGTTGTAGGCAGACAAAATTAAACATGTTAAGGAATTGGATGAGGCGCATTGAAATGCACGCATAAAAATCATTCTGCACAATAAGTGCAAATTTAGTCCATGAGTTTCATTCACAGCACAGACAGACAGGGCATCTGTACCAAAGAGTGACAAGTGGATGCAGCTGGTGGCCTATGGCCCGAAGCATCCACATTATCACAGACGAGGGCTGTTAATGGTTGGCTGAATAGGAGCCCCTTTTGAGTTACAAAATAGCATTCTGATTAGAAAGCCAGGAAATACACATGTGAAGAGCCGGAAATTGTCACAATGCAGAACTATGGCCCATTTGGCACCGTCTCAAGCAGAGTATGGAGGAGCGAGATCCTAAGAAAGGGATATGCTCAATTAAACATATTGAGCTTACTTATATACTTGTTTTGGTTCATTTATGAGACGTTTTTCATTTTCATTCATTCATTTTCTTCTTCATTTTTAAGACCCTGATGCTAAAAACTGAAGTAGCACACTTACAGGTTTACATGCTGGACATTTTTCCCACAGTTTTTTTATTTATTATATATTTTTTAAAGATTTAAAATTCCAAAAGGTGAAAATCAATGCTTCACATTTTAATCATAGATACAAAGATTCACTCTAAATTTACAGGTGATTTCAGGGCAGGGTGTAAAAATGTAATCAGAATAAAATCTGCTGATATTGATAACTCATCTCCTCTCCTCTCACAATTTTCTTATAATAAAAAAACAGAAACTGAAAGTTTTGTATCTTATATTTTTGCACAGAATGTCAGAAGGTATTTTAGAGTTAAAGTTCATATCAAAGATATTTAAAGGAGACATATTATAACTATTTTTCCACAATTTAAAATAGGTTTATGAGTTCCAGAAAACATGTTTCCGAAGTTGTTTGCTGGAAATAGCTTGTAGGAAACAATTGCTGCCGACCTGCATTTCCCTCTGTTTCAGTCCCTTGCAGATTGTGCTGTTTCTGCTGCTCATTACATATTGCATGAGCTGCTGCTAACTTGGCCACGCCCAACGCTTCTACACTCTTTGCTCACGCCCACCACTCACATAGTGACTGTTACCACTATGTGTGAAAGTTACAGACATGGCTGCAATCGTGCAAAAAAAAATACAAAAAAAGTAGGTTAACCATACATGTTTGAACCAGAATCTGCTCCCGTAGGAGGGGAATCTCCTGAGAACCCGATACTCAGAGAATTCAGCAAGAACCTTCTGAATGGTTATTGAAGAAATTACTTAAAGTTAGAAGAATATATTTAACTGCTTACCTGGCACTCTGATATCTCCCTGAGATGCCGACTCTAAAGCCTTCCAGCTGGATCTTGCTGACTCCAGTTCTCTAGCACTGCGGAGACCACGCTCTTTGAGCTCCATGTGGCTGCATGTCCTCAGTCTTTCCGCGGGTTGGAGTAGCTCAGATCAGCGGCTCGTCTATCGCCTTCCGCCCGGAGTTTGAGTAGCCCTTTGCGGCGGCAGGTCTTCCGTACCCCACCACCACACACACACACACACCCCAGCTCCAACCACCAGCTTCTTACCATAAAAAATACAGCCAATCTATGCCGCTCTTTGGCGGCAGATCTCTCGTCTTCTTCCTGGTTTTCACCAGCTCAGTTCGGTGGCAGATCTCCCGTTTTTCCCACCCTTACCGCCAGCATCATACCATAAAAAATTTTATTCAACCCATGCCGCTCTTCTGTCCTCTTCGACTGGGACCTGATGAAGTGTTTTTTCAGATTTGTATGCATGTATATGCACCAGAGACACACAATAACACCCCAAATCCCAGGAAAATAGATTTTTTCATAATATGTCTCATTTAATTTTTTAGCCTAAATAGGGAATTAAAGCAAAACTAAAAGGTTAATAAAAAATCATTGTCAAACCAAATGTTGAAATGCTTTGAAAGGAATGGTAAACACTCATGGTAAACATCCACCCTCTGTAAAAGTTACAAAAATAACCCTTTGGTTGGATTTAGAGCTACTTTTTTCTGTATAGATAAAGAAACTGAAAAATGAGTGTAAGAATAGTTTGTTTCTCCCTCATTTGATTTAAGAAGCAGTTCAGCATGTGAGTTTACACTTTTTATCACTAAGTTTTAAATTTTGCTCAATATAAAAAAAGTAAATTAGATAATTATTTAGCCTACATGAAAGAAGCAAGGGATCCATATCTGGATTTTCATTTCAAACTGAGCCTCCAGCTTCGTTAGGATTAATGACTAGCAGCTGTTTACTGTTAACTTATGATGCTGTGATTGGCCGATGAAAGTCCCTTGCAACTATAATCAGTGATTTGCAATGTTATGTAACTCATGCACTAAGGCAGCTCGTCAAATATGATGGCTGACTTGGCCACTTCAGGGTAAGAACTTGTTTGTGGTTTTGACCATTTTATTTTTTTCTCTGCTTAAACAACTGTAGATTTAGCCTGCTAACCCCCCCCCCCCCCCACCCCCCCCCCCCCCTCCCCCCCCCAATAGGTTGTTGCTGTTTGGGCTTCTGACTGGTGTAATTAATGGGTACCCTGCAAAGAAAGGTAAGCCAACTTTTTGACCCACCTTAACACACCTGGAAATATTTCTGTTTTCTTAGTTAAAATGTCTTAACTCCTCACTGTGCAGCCTTGGAGCCTCTTGGAGCTTCTAGTACAAACCCTTTTGGTTCCAGCAGGAAGAAACCCGGGCCTGGATTTTCTTATGCAGAGTCTGCTTTCCCAACTGCACCAAAACAAGCTGTTCTGTTTCATACAGATGAGCAACCTAGAAACACTCATCCCAGGGCTCAGATGAGACCAGTTCCTGCTCTTTATGATGCCAATGTATATTCTCCATCTGTAAATCGAGGATTTGATGGTGGCTTTCCAGTAGGCTCAACGCAACCTAGATTTCAGTTGCCACAAAATCAAGGTAGGTGATTTACTATGTTGTTTCTGTTACTTTTTGGAATGTAAACTGCATGTGTTTTTGTGTTTAGGTCAGTGGGCAGTTGATCCTCCCACTTTCTCCAGTAAAACTTCCCCTGCTGGTGAGCCCAGATTTGTCTCTGAAAGTTCTAGCTATCAGAGTGCTCCAGGCCCATTTCCTCAATTCCAGCCAGGTGATGCTTCCTATGAAGAGAGAATCTATGAACAGGGAGACTATGACTCTGAATCTGAAGACAAAGGCCCTCCTGCCCATTATCTTCCAGTCCTGCCCCTAAATGAGCTTAACGTTGGTAGTCCACTGGCACTAGGCATACTTGTAGATAGATTTCGGAATGGCTATCCCCTTATGGAGTACCTGTTGCTGAGGAGGAGGTATCCTCCAGGCACATACACATTATCTGCCAATCAACTTGACCATCGAAACAACCAGTGGCATGACAGTCGCCAGTTTGGTGATCCTTACAGGTCCAGTCACAAGCAACTGGAAACCTTCCCCTACTTGTATGGTAAAAGGCATCCTATCGGACCCATGAAAACCAGCATTGGACATGGTGGCTATGGCATTTTTGACCATTTTGGATGAGTCTAAGGGTGCTAACCTGCAAGATTAACTTATCAGCTTGTTAATGTTTTATCCAGGTTGCTCTGCTGATTGCAGCGTAACTCTGGTAAAGTCTGTTTTAATTTATTTTTCAACTACTGCTTGACTTTAAATGCTACAACCAGCTGTGTGCTTTAGGCTCTGTCATTACTTCAATAAAAAGCCAATGCCTTTCTGTCTCCAGTGTAAGATTAGTTTCTGTGGCATTAAGTGCTACTTTAATATTGGCGTACGTTGCAAGACCTATGAGTGATTTATAAAAAATTAAAGATGGGCCTTCTAGATGAAACCAAATAAAACTTGGAAATCAAGGAATACTAAACGTGATTGTCAGTCTCACTGTTCATTTAAAATCTTGTATTTGCCCAAACACGCACACTTATTTTCACCATGGTAACATGATTTGGAGGGCTATTGGAAAGCTTATTGGTCTAAAATTATCTTTAATGCATACCTAGTTGTTTATTTTGAGTAAATTCTCAAATCAAAGTTTGATTCTTATGCTCTGTAGAAGTTCCAGTCAATGGAACTCAATGTGTTTAGTTTTCCTCACTGGAATCTGAAAAATGTGCCTTGAACTGGGGTTGTCTGAAAGTTGAAGATGCCAAACTGAATGTCTTTGTGCTGATTTTTATCATAGGAATGTGATTCTTCAGAAATTGAAGTGTACAATTCTTTAAAACTCAAACTAGCATTTGGTAAACTGCCAGAAATGGTTTAAAGATTCTTTACCTCTGCTTAAATGTTGAGTTATGCAAATAAAAACCTAATTTGAATATTGTAATATCAAGTATTGTAGTACAACTGTCAAAGATCTGTGTGCTGGTGAGCAGCCAAATTGTCCTTTTCAACCACTACTGTGTGGATTGGAAAGCCCCTTTTTATTTAGCTGAAAGTCTACATTTTTATTTGTCCATGTTTGGAGAGTTTTTTTTAACTCTGTCAACTTGGTATGTCTGGTTCAATCAGTCCTTTAGAAACCATCTACACCGAGAGGAAACCAGGTGTACCGGCAAAGATTAATAAAATAGGTATCTTTATAAGGAGCTGGTGTTCCAGAACATCGCAAACAATTGTTGAAATTGGGTCCCAAAATGGAGAAATCTCATGCCGGCTTACTTGTCTGATAATGAGCACTCAAACATTTTTTTTCAGAGTGGATATTACCACCCCATGCCTATATTTAATGTGCATGAGCAATTCTGTGATTAAAATATACAAACCTTGCCCTATATAGTGTTGCAGTCCTAATGAGGTAAATGCTGACCTTATGAAATGCCAAATGGCCTGCATTGTATAGCAGCCTATTCTCTCATACATTTACATGCTGATTGTGGCAAGCTATTACACTGTAGCCACAGCTGCCCTGGGGTACACCGACAGAGATGAGGCCACCGTACACAGGCGCTACCAGGCCCTTTGTACACCACCAGCATTATGGATCCTAGAGTATGATTTACTGTCCCTCTACCGACAGCGGCAAAAAAAAATATTCGGAGAACCACAGACACCATGTTCTTTTTAATAAAGCTCTTATTTGAAGCTAGATTTTTCATGTTTGCCACTGGGCTGCTTGTGCCTGCCCAGCTTTGTTTCTCTGGCAGTGTCACTGCATACAATCGGCCTGGCACAGGTACAGCTGTTTTAGCAGCCGTGTGCACGGAATTTATTTTTATTTTGGTGCCGATGGTACAGACTCCGTTTTTGGAACTTTATCCGTTTTGTCTCTTTGTAAACGGAGCCTAATGCTGCATTCAGACTGCAGGCTTTGTCAGAGTCAGGCAACGCTCATAAAGCGACTTGTTTGATGCATATACACAGAAGATACATTTTTAAGCTGAAGCTCGTACGTGGGCCTTTCTCTGCTGGATGTTTTAAACACTCCCAGATCGTGGTTGGCTAGACAGCGTTGACGTCGGGCAACGCCACTACAGTGAGAAGCTCTGATTGGTTGCCGTGCTGCGTCAACAGCGTTGGGACCGTCAAAAGTTCAACTAGCTGAATTTCTGCGTTGCAGCCGTTATGCTTGAAAAGTTAATGGAGCCAATGCTCACAAAGCACTGCAGAGACTGTGACACTCTAAAGGCCTCCACCATAGACTTGACATGTAATCTTGACGTTGCTGACGCTGACAAAGCCTGCAGTCTGAACGCAGCATTAGACTGAAGTCAGAATCATGTCTGGTTTCTTCAGTCCACTGGCATTTTTACTGATTTCCACCATTTATACATATTGTCACTCTAATATTGGAATTTTTGAACCACAAAAATTACTCCCACCTGATCATATGCATTCTTTGCAGTAGTGTGAATGCATACAACGAATATGTTGTATTAATGTATCTGACCGGAAAATTTAAGTTTTGACTCCATGATCTTCAAGATCTACAATTGCTTCTGATACTTTCTACTTTGTGACTGATTGTGGTACTGTTTGACTGAGTCATTTCCTTTGGCCACCAAGTTTAAGTGATATTCTGGTTTGATAATTGAATTGAGCATTTATAGATGCGAAGTATCATGAAGCTTACTCTTGTCTGTGTTTCCTAGACATAACTGCATTTAGTAGTTTAAAATGCACCAGAAATTAGTCACAAAACCTGTTTATATGACAGTTGACAATTTCCACCATAGGATTCGATTTTTTTATCAGCTTCCCAAATACTTAAATCTGACTCTATCTAGATCCTGCCTGCATAAATTGTTTACATGAGCATTTTTAAAATTCATAACTATCATTTCATTTCTCAATCTTCACCTTTTCACACACCTTCATGTCTTTTGTCATAAAGGTAAATAGTGGTCACACAATACAGCTGATTTTATTTGAGTCTTCTATCTTTACTAGCATTTGGCTTTGAGATAAAAGATTTTTTAATAGGCTACAATTTACTCTCATCTTGTTAAGTTTTATTTTTTTTTTAAATCAACATTTTGTAGCATTTTTTTTTCTAAATAAAAACACACTGCTATTATACAATGGAGCTCTATATTAAGTGTGGGTATAAAACATTATGAAAGTCCATGGAACTGGCCTAAGTTTTGTATGGGACTTAAAATATTCTAGCACACCAAAAGGTCAATTACAGTTGTGATATATATATTGAAATTGTGAAGATTAAGATTCCAAATGTTTATCAGCTCTAATTTTTAAAGGATAAAGAAAAACCTAAGGTGAGCCCAGGATTTGCCATCAGACCCTTAACAGGATGAAATGTACACATAAAATGGATGGAAAAATGGAAAGATCCAACCTAATCACGAATAATGCCTAGCAGCTGTGCATCATTAACTTGTTGTGTTCTGATTGGACAGTACTGCTTACTTAAAATGTTTATGAGCCTTTCACAGTGCATCCTTAATAGCAGTAGTATAGAAGCTCCTTCAACATGATGACTGGCTCATTGGCCTCAGGGTAAGGAGTGGGTGTCTGTACTGGTTAGTTTCTGTTGTAATCATAATCATCTGTTTTTTTTTTTTTTGTTTTTAAATAGGGTGTGGCTCCTTATCATGCTGACTGGTGTGAATCACACTTATCACACAAAGAAAGGAAAAAAATAAAATCCCCCTCCCCCAGCTTTGATGACTCTATATATGCTAAAATTGTCTTTAATGCTTTGCTGTTATATGCTACTGAAGAGGTACCTGTTAGTGGATTTATTATTATTTTTTTCTTCAGCTGATGCAAAGCCATTTTTTTTTTTAAGTCTGTTCAAAGCCTACCTCACTGTTGCTCTTGTTGTAGCCTGTTCATATCTGTTTTGTTCAAAACTGTAACGGCTACTTCACTGAAATCAGCAATGTTCTTCTACGATGACTAATTTCTTTCTAAAATCTTGTAGCTAACTTGAAAGCCAAACGTCATAGTCGTACATCAAGAGGAGCTCCATCCGACGATGATCTGGAGTTTGTTCCAGAATCAATAGGATTCGAGTTTCATTAACTTGTGAGCCCATAAAATAAATTTCTTCCAGAACTCCTGCCAGGTCTAATGTCCTATGTAGAAAAGATGTATGAACATTGTACCTGCAACTCCGAATCTGAAGGAAACCCCCCCCTCTCACACATGTTGAAGCTCTGAACCGATTCTGTTGTGGTAGACCTCTGAGAGCCTTCCATCCTATGGGTAGCCTTTGGTTTGGCTATTCTCAGTATTACTTGTTTCTGCCTCCAATACTAGGACTCCGAGGTTGGCATTCTTCCTGGTTTCTTGGAGGATGATTCAAGAACTCTGTGAAATTGTTTGGAAACATAGTGGCAAAAAATGTGAGCAGTTAAAGAAAAGACTTGATCCAAGGACTTTTAAAGCTTGTTTTGATTTGTACTTTTTCAGTTATCTCTGGTATGAAAGAATGCCGTCTGAGTTTGTTTCTGTCAAAAAAATATATTCCCAGTCTATTTCAGTTTATGCCAGTTCATTGTGGGAGTGGGCGTGGAGAAGCGTTTGGAACTTGCTCATGAATATTAATGATATGCAAGTTTCTGTCCTCTGGCTAACTGCAACACTACTCTTACACTTTCTCTGTTTACTAAAATCAGTAACATGAGACACAAATGGTACTGGTATTTAGGCTTGGATGAAGTCTACCACCCAGTTTAGGCAGCATGGCCAAGCAAGACCGGACTCCAACGTGCGAATGGCTGCGGTATGACTCCAGCACTAGAGCTACAGTCTTTGGTATGCCACACGCCTGCCTGCCAGACAGGTATTCAGCACCACGCTCTTCCATCTTTGCTACTGCATTACTCCTTGATAATTTACTATCCTCCACTTAGCAATATACTGAAATTCCGTGAATTGTCACATCAGATTTAAGCTAATAGTCTGTTTGGAACAAGCACCGCCGGCGCATCTCCCCACATACAAACACACCTCCCAGTCTAGCGGTCAGTTGAATGCCCGACCTGAGCCCATTGACAATGATAGAAATTGATGTTCAGCTCTAAGTCGTATTATGAAATACTGTTTGCATGTATCTTAAAATGTATACAGTGTCGGAATGTAATTGCTGAGCTGTTTCTATCTACAATTATCATTCTCTTGTTCAGATTAGTTAACATTATTTTTGGCCCTTTTATGCAAGCCTGGAATATTATGTGTGGGGTTTTTTTGGAGTTTTTTTTTTTCTAGCAGACACTTGATCAACACTTGTTGTTGTCTAGATCTTTGATTAACCACCACATGTACTACTATAATGCATTTGGCCTCATTCGAACTTTCTTCTTAGATAACCTTTACAACTAACATTTATCAAATCTTCAAGTGGGGTAGTTTACACCAACTACGTTGTCAACCAGGTCTCCCCTAAGTGTCAACTCTTGGTCATCTCTCTCTGAGACTCATCAACTTCCATCTCTCCTCCTCTGCTGCACTTAGTCTGAGGAAACATGAACCTATTGCTGTACAAATATGTACATAGCTCAGTCTCCTATCTGAATTTTTTTACTGTCTCCAGTTTTCCCATGTGACTTTAAGAATACAGAAAACTGGTCCGTTTACAAAGTTATCCCACCCGTACTTGTGACAAGAAAGTCACCTGACCAAAAAATTTTTGTTTTCCAAAAAAGTGTTTTGTTTTTCTCAATAGGGAGGTTTTGTATTTCTGCCATCGATATTCAAAGTCGAATGACTCGGAGGCAAAAAAAAAAAAGGTTGAGACATCCTTTATTGATAGTCAACTCACCTCTGCTCTTGCTCATCAACTTTAATCTCTCCCTCACCTAATCCAGCACTATGTTGTTCCATTTTGTTAAAATAAAAATTTGATTGGGGCAGCAAAACCTGATATTTTTAGCCATGTTTCTGGTGACCAATGCAGAAATGTTACTTTTTTTTTCTTCTTGTTTCTGGCAACAAAACCAGTTGATTTAACTGTAGCCATTTTATTTATTCATTTTTCTGGTGACAAGACCACATTATTTTAGCCAAAGTCAAACTGATTAACAAGACAAGTCTAATATGCATGTTTCCTCAATAATGTCCTTCAGCTGTTAGTACACATTGTGGCATTGTTTAAGTTGTTTGCTTTTCAATTGGCTTCATAGCTAACATTCAGAATTAGCTTCACAGCTAATACCCCAGTTTGTTTATGTAGCATTGGTGCTGGTATGCTTTTATTAGGGGGAAAAAAGATTACACATTATAGTAAACATTCGAAATATCGTTAGCGACTCATTGACCACAGAAGCGCATAGCCTAGACCCCGCACTCCAAAACCCGGTCATTCTGTGCTAATGCTCGCAGAAGGGTTACCTCGTCACACCTGCAATTCTACAACAAGGCTGAATTACGGCAAGCGATCCTTTGTTATAGTATTAAGGTACTTAGAGTGTGGCTAAAACGGGCCAAAACTTTGCGATGAATTTCATGCCAGTTCTACTTTAAATCTCAGAAGTGTTTTATTTTCTTTTTTTAATTATTCTTGGTGACATTTTTATCGGGGCAAAATCAAGACTGAGGCATGTGCCCAGTGGAATCTGTCTGGCGATGCGGCTAGTCTTTACTTGTGCTAATTCTACAATAAGGTATTTTAGCAAAAGTAATCAGGACTTTTTCTATGCCTCTTAAATTAATTTTCATGATTAAATTATACATTAAAATGTTCAATTATAAACTTTGGGTGGCTGTACATAGTCTGAATTCCTAATGCAATTTTTAAGACTTGGACTACTGTGAGTGTATTGACTTGGATTCGGAGAAAGGATTTGTAAGAATCTCTGCGAGATTTCAAAACTAAAGGCTCTTCAAAAACGACTGTGGCTTATATTCATCAAAAGTTTCTAAAATTTTAACAGCTTCCTCCCAATGTTTGTGGTTTCATTTAAAAAAACTCAGGACATACAGTATATTGGTGGGCAGCTTGTGTTATGTCGTCTATGACACAGAGGGTTGGAGTGGGCATGCTCAAAGTAGGCTTCCACATAATTATTTTTGAAAGTTCTCATCCATCCAATTTACATGCATATTCCAGGTGTCTAGTAAATTCTAATGTACACTCTCAAGACATCACAACTGTTTTACTCTGATTTATCAATATTCTAAAACAATTTAAAAATGGCTTTGAGATAATTCCACTTGGATTGGTTTCTTTTAGACTTCTGATTATTGAAAACTTAACCCTATAACAATTATCTATGAAACTGCTAATCTTCCCACAACTCAACTAAATTGGCTGACTCATGGTTGAACATTGGTATGCTTTCCACATCTGTGTATGGTGGAGCTGGTGACCAGTATGAGGAGGTGCTTTTTCTCAGAGAAAAGAGCATTTAAAGAGAGATGTCTCAATATTATGGGGTAAAAAAATTGAATAAATTGAGTATAGAAATCAAGAATGCAAAAACAATATGTACTTTTAAAAAGCTTATTAATTGTGAAATGCTGAACTTGCATAGGTATGTTATATAAATGAGAAAAGAAAGATGGGATGGGGAGGAAAATTTTTTTATTGTCTGATTTCTTTCTCTGAAATTGTTATCCAACAGGTCCAGAATTCTCATTTTTCTAAGTTGGTTCACAATTAGTTTATTTTATTTAAATACATTTTTTTTTGTTTAAAAGGGGCATGTTTGTGGTTAAAATGGGCAGATAACATAAGTAGTAGTTCTTTCTTTTCCCTTTTCATTTTAGTTTTTTTATTCAGTGTTGTTGATGATTATAATGTGAATTAATAAAAAGAAAGTTCAGATTTTGAGGAAAAACGAAATAAAAATAGCTTAGATTACTTAAATTAAACGTAGCCATTTAAGTATTGAATTGAATGCTTATATCAAGGATATGTTTTGTGATGCACATTAAAAATACTTTTCTGTTTATTGGTGTAAAAAATAAAATAAAAATAAGTGTCTTGGCACTGAATGGTGGATCTATTTCATCGGGTCTTTATTTATAGCCACACTTCTCATGGAGAAGCTGTCCATGGCTGAAATATGTTGCTTTATTTTGCATCACCTTAAAAAGGAGAGATTACTAGTGGGAGAAACGGTATGCCAAAAGTCTTGGGTCCTTTTTACCAAATACTTATTTACTCTTGAACAATTTTTTTGGATTGCTACGTTAGGGTTTGGTCGGTCGGCACACTTTAGACGTTGTACTGACATACGGCATTGAGTGTGATAAAGTAACAGTACTCCCACATAACCCAGTCCTATCTACCTATTAATAAATCATATTTATCATCATTAACAGAGGTAAATAAAAACAATCCTAGGTTTCTTTTTAGTACAGTTGCCAAACTTAAGTCATAGCTCTGTTGAGCCAACTATTCCCACTTCTCTCAGTAGTGATGACTTTACTGGCTTCTTCATAAGTAAAATAAACTCTATTAAAAATAAAATCATTGGCTTTCTCCCAAACATGATTAACTCTTTCAGTAAATGAGGCTATATCAGAGAGAACTGTATAACCATGTTTATGTCTGTACCATTTTGATTCCGTTTTGGAATAATCACAAATAATAGCTTCATCTAAACCTTCAAATTGTATGTTAGACCCAATACCAACCAAATTATTTAAGGAAGTGTTCCCTCTGGTTAGTGTCCCTATTCTAGACATGATGAATCTATCTTTAATAAATGGATATGTACCACAGGAATTTAAGGTTGCTGTAATTAGGCCATTACTTAAGAAACCCTCCCTCGATCAAGATTACTTAGCTAACTACAGACCTATATCTAACCTTCCTTTCTTATCCAAAATTCTTGAGAAAATAGTTGCCAATCAAGTATGTGAGTATCTAAAAAGCAACAACCTGTTTGAGGAATTTCAGTCAAGGTTTTAGAGCTCATCATAGCACTGAAACAGCACTGGTAAAAGTTACTAATGATTCTAATGGTCTATGATAATGGATTTGTGACTGTTCTGGTCTTGTTAGATCTAAGTGCTGCTTTTGACACAGTTGATCATAATATTCTCTTAGACAGGCTTGGACTGCAACCTTTAAAAAAGAAACTGCTCTGGTTTGATTTTTTTTAATTTTTTTATTCCACTGTTCCTACCTAATTCCAGTCCTGGGCATTGCTCTCCCTCTGAGAGCCAACCCCAGTAGGGCCTGCACTGAGCTCAAGCCTCCTTCTTGCCTGAGGAGTGAGCAAGCCCTTCTTGTTAACCCATCAGACGCCCCGGTCAGCCAGGAGGAGGCCGTATACAACCCAGGACTGGTGCATTTTTTTGTGGGAGTACCTAACATCAGCTGCTCATGGGAACACGGGGAGAACATGCAAACTCCACCCAAGGTGTGGGTCCCTCTCTGTTTAATTTTTGACCAAGACATGACATTTAAATCCGATATTAAACAGGTGTCTAAGATTTCTTTCTTTCACCTCCGGAATATCGCTAAAATTAGAAACATGCTGTCCAGGATTGCTGCGGAGAAACTAGTCCATGCATTTGTTACTTCAAGGCTGGACTAGTGCAATTTCTTATTATCAGGAAGTCCACAAAATGCAATTAAAAGCCTTCAGTTGACCCAAAATGCTGCAGTAAGAGTTCTGATGAATATTAAATAGGGAGATTTAATGTCTCCTGTTTTGGCTTCTCTCCATTGGCTCCCTGTTAAATCCAGAATAGAGTTTAAGATCCTCCTCCTTACGTATAAAGCCCTTAATAATCAAGCTCCATCGTACATCAGAGATCCGATTGTTCCATATGTTCCTAACAGAGCACTTTGTTATCAGAATGCAGGTATAATGGTATTTCCTAGGATTTTTATAAATAGAATGGGAGGCAGATCTTTTATCAGGCTCCTCTCCTGTGGAACCAGCATACATTGCTGTATTACTGTAAAGTGCCTTGAGATTACATTTGTTGTGAATTGGCGCTATATAAATAAAAGTGAATTGAATTGAATTATGTTATGTGGATTATCCCCTACACAAAACAGCTGGGTGTTGTGTCACAATATTGTGTTTTCTTACCTTGGATTAATATGGCTTTTTTTGTTTATGGTGAACTGAAACTCCCCGATTCGAGTTTCTGGAAAAATCTGTATTCTAAAAACGTTGATAAAGCTCATTCTACATATAAATCAAACATATTATGAATGCACTTAATGTTCTGAGACAGTAAACACCATAATTCAAAAGCAAAACACCAGGAATGTCCTTACACTTCCTCAACAAGAACTTAAAATCCCTTTTTGATACTCTACCTAGTTGCACTAGTAGTTTGGTTGAAGCAGCAGAATTCTGAGTAAAATGAATAGTAGGTAGCTTAGATTTTGCTTTGATTCTATACCTTTTATACAGTACCTATACTAATTTCCAATCAGGAAGAAATAAATATGTCATTCAAGAAACATAGAAAAGTGGGATGCTTCTTATTCTTGCTCTGCTGCAGTATCAACTATAAAAACTTCACTTGCTGATAGTATTTTGAGGCCAGGGGACAATGTGTGACCCACAGGGGAGAAGTGGCAATTACAGCCAGTTAGATGGCCACTTCATACACCTGTCACAATTCAGATGAACCCATCACAAGAGGCTGGTGGGTGAGGACAAAAGTGAGGAAATTCCCCAACTGTAACCCTCCAGCCTTCTCCTCTCACCTTCTCTTTAACTATTAAGTCTAAAAAGGGATAAATCCCCAGATAATTTCATCGTTTATCCCTACCGCTGCTTTTTGGATCTTGTCATAGTTTAATGTCTGTAGACATCACTGTTTGTTCCTATGAATTCAAACTTCAATGAGTAGTCCTTGTGGGATTAAAATTATTTTAATTCAGCAGTCAAACTTTTTTTTCTTTTTTGCCTATAACATTATACAAATAATTTTTAAAGATTTCATGATTTCTACACCTTTTTGGGGTTGTAGATCATGATAGTTACCTTTTATTTTCATGTCTGAATTGAACAAAAAATAAAACAAGTAGCACACAGGTGAACTTCACTGAAGAGTGAAGGAGTGATTTACATGACACTAAACTCAGATATCGGTGCACTACAAATGATCTGCCTGAAACAGATATATAGATAGAAATAAATACAATTCTGGGAGTATTCAGATGGACATACTTTGTCTTATTCTTCTGAAAATCATCACTGTGTTGTAGAATACTTTTCTTTCCAACAATGCAGTGAATGGAAACAGCTAAACATCTTACTTTCCCCACATTAGTCTGTTTTTTACTGGTGAAAGTTTGACAGCATTTTAGTAATGTAGTTGGCAAAACATATTTTCAGTAAATTGTTGATCCAAGTACTCAGTGTTTCTATTTAGAGTGCTTTAGATGTTATTGGGTGGTAAGAAGTAATTTCAAGTTTTATGTTGTACCTAGTATTATAAAATACGCAGTAAATAGAGCAAAATTCCAGAATTTCCAAAAAAAGGTTATCAATATTAATTTACACCCTCAAA
The DNA here is from genome assembly GCA_028564705.1 of Apricaphanius iberus. Classification (NCBI taxonomy): domain Eukaryota; kingdom Metazoa; phylum Chordata; class Actinopteri; order Cyprinodontiformes; family Aphaniidae; genus Apricaphanius; species Apricaphanius iberus. The sequence continues at coordinate 200,967 of JAPXFQ010000990.1, forward strand.
CAATATACTACATCTTTAAGAAATGCTATAGTTTTTCCGTATTACAACTAAATATCTCAATTCCTAATTGGAATTCTACGTGACAAGCTGACACAAAGTGGTACAATTTTTACCTCGCCTGGAGGTAATGTTTTCTTGCCCGTCTGTTAGCTACATAACTCAAAAACCTATGGACAGATTTCGATTAACTTTTCAGGTAATGTCTGCAATGTGACCAGGAAGAACTGATTACATTTTAGGGTTGATCAGACATGCGTATACTCCTCTCCCATCTAAGAGGGCATACAGACGGCTGACCTTGTGCAGCAGCCCCGCTATGGTTAGAAAATATGCACAGCAAATTAATCGCGCATGTGCAAATCTCCCCTCCCCTTGAACCACTGCTTCCCTCCAGCCTCTTTTTGATTGTCTACAGCAGTGTTTCCCAACCTTTTTTGATTTGTGTACCCCAGAGCCAAGTACCCCCTCAGTCAAATGTGTTGATTATCCAGAAGCAGATCCTAGAACTGATAGATTAATGGAAATCACTTTAATAAATCAAATCCAACTTTATTAATGAAGTGCTTTTCATACAAAATTGCATCTCAAAGTGCTTCCCAGGTAAATATTGACCCCACATAAACCACCCATCCCTCCACACAGAATTAAAAGCATGATGTCAATTATACCCCCCCTCCCCCAACCAAACCAATGTACGAATACAAGAGCAACGGTGAAAAAATACATTGGGCTGAGTACAGATGAGTCAAGTCAGGCAAGGAAATGCCATCAGAGGAGCCATCTGCATCGGATCAACAGCAGCAGCCAAGGCACTGACACAGGGCATCCAGATGAGGGGCGGCTGGGACCCCCACCTCCACCCAAGTGCTACCTAGAGAGCAGCCTGAGAGCAGCCACAGCCGACGACTGCTCCCGAGGCAGAGGACTCCCAAAGAGGAAACGCCGGAAGGAAGATTAAAATGGCAGGTAAAAATATAACAGTGGATAAATATAAAATTAAATAGTAAGTCGGGGATAATATTTAATCAAGTAAAACATGCAGAGAAATTAGATAACTAATAATCAGTTAAATGCTCAGCTAAAAAGATGAGAGTTGAGCCAGCTCTCAAAAACATGAACGTTCTCTGCTGCCCTGAGGTCCTCGGCAGTCTGTTCCAGAAGTGAGGGCCATAATAATGGAAAGACGCCTCACCATAGGCATGTGTCCAGACTTCTGGGACGACAAGGAGACGGTTGCCAGAGGGACAAAAAGACTGCATAGGTTCATATGGTAAAAGCTGTTTAGAAAGATAAGAAGGCCCAAGACCATACCCTCAATTAAATTGTTTAAAATGAAAAATTTAAACCCAAGAATGTTATTTTGGCATATGTCAAAACTGTTCTTATGTTGTTGCACAAGAGTATATGGGAGAACACAGATAAAACCCTTGATAACTCATTAAAATGCATATAAAATACCATAGAACATAATGAAATACTTTAAAATAGTCTAGTAAAATGAATGTAGAAATTTTTAGAATGTAGTAAAGAATCTTACATATATAAAATATATTTTATAACAATATAGAATAGTTTATAACCTTTTGAATGTTTTCATAATATTACTGAAATAGAATAAAACAGAACAAAATGTTTCAAACACAGTATGACCAGTATAAACATGTCTAACTTGATGAATTGGGCTTCTTTCTAAAAATAGACTTAGTAAATGGTGGTCTGTTGTCAATTGAGCAGGGCATATGATCAAATATGGTGCCTCAAATTTTGTGCTAGAACTTCACCTATTTCTTGAAGTTTAACATGTACAGCACATACAGTATATCCTTATTTAGCAAGACTAGTTAAGTATGTAATGTGAGAGTTTCATAAATTTACCATCGTTAGTTTTAGAGATCCAACAGCAACATGACACAACAGTAAGAAACGGGATCAAACTGGTTCAGGGAGAGGACTGTTTGGCTGTTTGGTCACAGACCTGTGCTGAATGGTTGAGTGCCGCAATGGTGTGAACTTTGACAAGCATGATCTCTGCTGATTGTTTCGGTGAAATAACGTGATTGTAAAGGTCTGTGAAAAGCCACAGTGACAAAAACATATGAGGAAGTTACTAAATACAATTACTTGCCCTGTAAAGGGTTAAGACACTTAAAAACCATTAAAAGAACCTTAAAATCGATCCTAAAACATACAGCTATCCTGATGTGGAGGACCTGGGTGGAGAAAAAGTATCCAGTTCCTCTACAACTGATTCAATAGCCGCTTCTACTGTATGCGAGCGTCAACCGGCGCTGCCATTTTTGTTTCACTTAGCTGGGCAGTAGATACTATCGTCACAACGGAACTCCCACCTAAAGCACAATGCTGACAAACGATTGGCCTGGTCAAATATGGGTCAGAGATCACACAGTTTAGATTAGAGCGGTCCAAGATGGATTCTCCTGAGTTTGGAAAACTCCAAATATCTCGAGAATCCATCTTGCAGAGCAAGGTTATCCGAGTAGAAGAGGATTCAACAGATGTACACTGAACTTCTCAGGTTTTTAATTGAGAAGTGTTTTCTTATATTTTTAATCCACTTCCGTTATTCCCTACTTTGTGTGAGTGTGTCATATAAAATCTTTAATTAAATGTTACACTTATTACATGTTAAAACATTTTTAAAAACTTCAAGAGGTAATGGCATTTAGCTTAGTATGATTTACTTTTAATAAAATTGGGTCTTTTGTCAGATCTAACATCACACCCTCAATTTGAGGCACATGCAGAAAAGCAGCTCCTTTAGTCACCGAAAGCGTTTGTGCGCTATTAGGAAGAAAAACAGGAGCTATCAGGTCCAACTGTCATGTTCATCTACTTAATTCTGGACTTAGAATATAAATACACAGGATGTGTGGAGACCAGTGTTCAAATCTACCCTCCGCCATAGCAAACACACCAATTGCCTTGTGATTAACACACAGTAAAAAATAAAAAAAAAGTGATGGCTTAAAGAAGCTGGGGGAAAAGCTGCCCAGTGAAAGATGGGTGTAAGGCGCACTCTGTAATTAAGCCAGTCTGCACTTGATGAAAGCAGATCACACTGGCGGGCCATGGCTTCACAGCCAGTTTGTTTTTACGACATAATTACAGTCCAAATCCAATGAGAAGATTTAATATCGCACCGCAATGAACATGTGTCCAATGTCAACAATGATACTGACCTCCCCAGGGAAAGGTGTGCACGCATGTGTGGGGTGGGGGAGCCGATCTGGGGCGTCAGGAAGCCTAGAGAAGAGAATCCCCCCCACCACCAGCACCACCACCGTAGCGACCTACCTGCGTCTGCACCCACCTGGGAGGTCTGACACTGATGGAATCATATGGACAGAAAGAAGGGGACTTTGGAGAAAGAAATGGCAAATAAAGGGATCAAAAAGCTGGGAAAAGTGAGGTAAGGATACGGAGAAGCAGCAGGCTCAAATGTGCAGACAGGGAGGGTGTGGCTGCAGCGCAAAGATAAATAAAAGTTTTGCTTGATGTTGTCTCCACGGCGGGGCAGTGGCCGTCAGTGAGGAGGGCTTGTGCAGTCACAGCCGACTGAGCCGTTGCAGCAATAACAAAATCACTGCATAGAAAATCACTTTTCATCACTTCAGGTGTTTTTTCTGTTCACTTCATTTACTTTGACTCATACGCACAATTCCAGAAGCTAAAAAACATACAAGAATCCGTACAGCCTAAATGGCAACATTGTTATCATCCAGATTAGGGACGGTCTAAATATAAAGAGGAGTTTGTGAAAACAAACTGAACGTTTCTGTTTTGAGATGGGAGCTGCTTTGATGCTTTGTGACATGACTCTGCTGTAAATGACCAAAACCTCCCAGAAAGTGGCTTCAGTGTTCTCCTCAATCTAAAGAATTCTCTGTTTCTTGTGCTTTACTTCCATGCGCAATGTGACCACAAAGCCTTTGTTCCTCTTGGTCAGATTCTACCAGAAGAGAGAATAGTCCCAGGCGACAGCTGTTGAATGACCATGATCGACCACACTGCTCTCTGTTTCCTGACCACCCTTCTAAGTGGCGCTTCATGATCTCCAACCACTCCTGCCTCTTCCCACTTTTTCCCCCAGTGTTCCCAGGAGCAGCCAGCTGGGCCAGATTTACTCTGGTGGCTATGTCGCCGGGCGAAGCCCAGTCTGCTCTTTGGGCGGGCAGCGTCATATGACTGAGTACTGGTCAGGGCCTGTAGATTAGTAACTGGATATCTACAGAGAGGCCATGAGGCCTGAGCCCTGTGATCCAGTGGAAAGAAGGGTCTCCGTGGTGACTTTGTGGTCCCATGCGGCCCAGAATGTGAACCACAATCCCTGCTGACACCCTCTTTCCCCCGAGGACGTGGTTTTACTCCAAATCATGATTTCCCATCTCCACGACTCTCTGTCTGTGATTGTAGGTCTCTGTCCAGGACTTTCTAGTGAAGACGATGCAGCACCTTGTCAGCAATGCTTACTGGGGCTACTTTTCTCACGTGGAGGACAAACAGAGGTTATTAAAAATACCTCCAAGCGGAAACAATGGTTAGAGAGCCAAAAGTAACCAACTGGTGTTTTTGAACAGATACATTTTTGGTCACAAGTTTACATGCAGTCTTCAAGGTAATCCACGACAAATTAATTTGAGGCTTTATAACACGGGCCACCGACGTGGTGCCCACGGGCAACAAGTTGCTCTCGGGTAGAGCATAAGGTGCTCTCTGGACATGTTTTAAAAATAGTATAAAATTGAAAAATAAAGTGTTGCACGTTGAAATGCATCAGTTTCCTGTCTAAAATCATTAACATTTGTGCGGAAATGACATGCGATCAGACATGGCATATCAACATCGAATTATTATTATCATAAAACTAAAGATGAGCCATACAACTGCGTACAGGTAGCCCGTAGTATTGCACAGCACCCTTTAAGTAGCTCTCAGTATCAAAAAGGTTGGTGACACCTGCTTTATAACGACGTATTTGAACCATTGTTTTTTCTAGATTAACGGGATTAGATGGCATTAGGTCATTTCTTTTAAAAATAAACACATTGAGTACACGTCTGAATTTGTTATGGACTTTTTTTCAACCCTTGCAGGATAAAATTAGCCACCATTGTACCGTCATAGTTGGTGCTTGCATTTTCGTTACCACTGATGACAGGGCCAGTTAACATCACATTTATCTATTCTCATGAAATTTCAATCCGTTTGGGTACGTTATCCAGCTGGAAAACAAAACTTTGTACCAACCATTCAACCCAAACTGTCACCCTGTAAAAATATTTTCTTTAAGATGTTGAAGACCAACAGCATAAATATGAATAATGTTTGTACATCAGTATCATTGTCTGGAACAGGGACGGAAGAAAATGCAAAGCGGTCGCCTTCAAACACCACTGCATTTTACAGCTGCCCACTGGGAGAAAAAAAAAAAAAGCCTTCCAGAGGCAGTGTGGTGTTCTGGTGAGACAAAGATTGGGCTATTTGGCCACATATACACAGGGAAAGATTGGAGGAATCAAGGGGGAGACTTGTAAACCTGAGAACACTCGGTACGTTTACATTTAGCAAGAGAAATTCGAATTATTACCTCAGTCCAACAATTTCGGACTTTTAAAATGCATGTATACATCTTAGTCTGGCTTGAATTGAACTGAGCTGGAGTTTTAGAAGCTCGACTGAGCTACCCAGATAATGTGATTTAGAATCGGACTACTCTAAAACCGACCCACTCGCACGTACCTGCATACCCCCCACGGGAAGTTAGGTGACACGGAATGATTATCAGCAACAACATAGTAGTAGTATAAGATGAATATGGCGTCTAAGACAAACGTAAGCGGCCGATCAGTGCATGTTTGGACTGACGAAGAGACGGTGCGTTGTGATTGTGAATATCCTGCTTTGACTCTGTCTGCATCACTCCCGTTAGCCTCTGTTTACTGCCTGAGTGCAGCTTGAAGCTAACTGCTATAAGGCTAACACGTAGGGGCACATGTCGCCATCTATCGTCAGGGAGTGGAACGTACTTAATCTAATAATTCAGTTTACTGAGTGACATATAAACTGGGACTCAGCTCTCAAAAGGGGGCAAGCCCTTAGTCCGGTTACTTCAAAAAGCTCAATTTAGATGTGCATTTAAACGTACCGACTGTCAACTCTCAAGTGGTGACAGTATCATGTTCTGAGGCATCATGTTTCATCAGCAGCAGTACCACTGTCTGTCAAAAAAAATGGGTAGAATAATAAGAAAATTCTCTATTTCTAAGATCTTGAACTTAACATCAAATCAGCCAGATTGCTGGAACCTTAACACAATGGGGTGTTCCAAAAGAGCCATGATCTCAAACACACAACCCTGGTTTGGGAACAAGATTAACATTTAGTATCTGAGTCCTGAACTCAACACCAAAGAAAATTTGTGGAGAATGCTTAAAAGTCCAGTTTGTGTCTAAACTGTGTAAAGGAACTCTGCATTCACAGTGGGTATGTATTTATACATTGGAGCCCACATATATAACGTAATCTCTATTTGAATTAGAAGACATAATAAATTCAAACTTGTGCATCAATTTGAAATGAAATGAGTGTATGCTAGCTGTAGTTGTGTTGCCTTTATTATTTGTACAGCAACTCTGCACAATGTTCTTAAATGTTGTGCCAAAGCTCAAGAACCTGAGCAGCAAAAACAACCTAAAGCACACAACAGAGTGTACCACACTTTGCAAAAAAATTGAATTATGCATGAGCAATCTCAGTTTTTTCTCTCACTTGTTTTCAGTTATTAAAAACATCAGTCAACACTCAGCCAGTGGAATTTTATGCCAGCCTTCAAATTTAGTGCTTTTGCTTGGATAAAAGCTACAGTAACTTTGCAGTTTTATTTTTGTTTTTTTTATGTGCACATTTCTGCTGACCAGAACCCCAAAATCATCAACATGGAGTCCAGATGATGCCCTCAGGCACAAACCTATATACACAGGGAGACAAAGAGAGTTGGAAAAGTTGCACAAGTTTCCCTACAAATGCTTTTAACATCATCTATGTAATTTATACCAGATACTTTTGAAGACATTTCTTTTTAAATTTCCATTCTGTGGGACTTCCTGGGTTGTTGTTCATGGAAAGAGCTGGCAAGCATGGAGAACCTCTCCTGACTCACCTTGAAAAGGCCTTGCATGAGCCTCCTCTCTTTTCTTTCCCCTCTGTCTACACCATATTGTAGTCTTCTCTCACTCCTCTTGAACTTTCTCCTCGCACAAGCGCAACACCCATCCCACGCTAGCGTGCACGGTTTCTGCAATCCTATCCAATGGCCTGCGGGCTTTAGTGAGGACAGACTTGACTGCTTTTGGCCTCAACTCACCAAATACCTGATGGCTCCCTATACTCATGCCAGGACTCATTGTTGAAGCATGAAGCAGTCAGGAACTACTTTCAGGAACCAATCGTATAAAGTCAAATGTTTTTTGGGTTGTTTTTTTTTTTTGGGGTGGGGGGGGGGTTAACACAAGAGCAAAGAAGTTGTAGAAAGATCACTCTTTGTTGTTTAATGTACCAGAATGCTTCTGTTTATTTTGTCTTTTAGCTAAAGGGCTAGTACAAAATTAAATGAGTTGGTAGATACTGATTCTGATATTTCACTGTAAAAACTCATTCCTCAATAACAAACAATGTGAGAATGTATTAAGCATTAAAAATCAAATCATCAGTTCAGCTATCACCTTTGACAATTCCAATAGAGACAATTAATGCTTTCATCTTGTCTGCGCCGTCTGATTTTTTTTAATCTATTATTTTTGCAGAAATCTTGACATAAACCTTAATTAAGTTATATAATTATTCACTTTTATTTTCTATTAAATTCCTATTTAGCTATTATTTCCTATTTCAATTAATTACATTTAAATGATAGTACATTTCTAAAGCAAATGTTTAAGGTTCTATATTTTAATTCGCTCTTGCCTGCTTAAAGGACCTTTTTAGAATGTATAAGTTTGGTTCTGTGGAAATATTTTAAGTAGTTTGTATATTACCTGCAGTAGCAGGTATTATATATTTAATTATAAATCCAGTTAAATTGGTTCCTTATAAAAAAAAATGTTAATAGCTAATCTATATAGAAGTGTGAAACAATGTGGTTTTCTATTATTTAAAAAATAACTCAGATCTGAAAACAATATAACTTTTTATTCAAAGGCAATTTAATGAACCCTTTTAAGCAGTTGCATTGGTTATTTACAGAGAAACCAAATACTTTTTAAAAGGGAAATTGAGGTTGGAGACAGTGCACCAATAATAGTCTTCCTGTGAGGAACAGATAAAGGGACTGTGTTTCACTCTCTGCACCTGTTTTTTTGCACTGATCATCACCTGCACTCATGTATATATAATTCTGGTTATTATGTTTTATTTTTGTTTATTGCCTGCCCCGAAAGGGTTTGTCTTATTGTATGTTTGCAGAAAGTACCACAGCAATTTCCTAATGTTGTAAATCTGCTCAACATTTGGCAATAAACCCTTTCTGATGTCCAGTAGAACAAACTGTCTGAAAGAACTGCAAAATTAGAACATATTATTTTAGTTATCCTAAATAAACATGCTTTGTGTATTCCATTATTATGTATGTCACACAGGAACACAATTGGTGATTCATTGCCTTTCGCTTTCAGGTTTCTATGTAAGTACCCTCCTTATTAAAGGTTGATAAAATGGCAATTATTATAGGTTCAAGCAGTCAGTTTTGGTCTTGGCCCCATTTGAACTATTCATTTTATTTGATGGTCCTTCAGAACCAACTTGACTGAATTCATTCTAACAGATGCACCGATAAAAACAACTTGTAGTATTTACTTTTTAAAAATTATCGTTAGTATTTGCACTCAATTTGTTTAAGTAAATTGTAATTCTGTGATATCAAGTACAACTTACTTGCCAGTATCAAGTAAAATGTACTTAACTCTTAAAGCAACATTTGTGAAGAAATTAAGAAAATGTTACTTAATTATATGTAATTTATGTAAACGTAAATGCCCAAATTACAATAAAGCATGTCACTGCCTAGAATTGAACAAACAACTTCCAGATTCACAAGCCAGTGCTCAGTCACTGAGCTACAGATACTCCAAAATCTAAGTGAAGTACAGTGCTCTGCATAAATGAGTACACACCACTACGCTTGTCAGAAAACCTTTAGCTTCCTTTCAGAATCAACATTTTGTATGATATACTATACTACAGAATACTCCCACAAATGTGGGCCATTGATTGCAAACAAGATTTGTTCATTTGCACACACAAAAAAGTGATTTGCCTAACAAATTCATTCAAGCCCATGTCGCAAAAATGAGTACACCCCAATTATAGTCCTAGGAGAAAAGCCACACGTAAGACTACAAACTTCTAATTAACAGGCATTCAAACACAGGTGGGTCTAATGATTCATTTAAGAGGTGTCCAGCAGACAGGTGACAATAAAAGGGCATTACTTAACAAAGAAAAGCCCTTCCCATTTCATGCTGTCGGTAATGGCTCCCCATGGAAAGGAAATCTAAGAAAGGAAATCATTTCTTTACACAAAAAAGGTGAGGGCTACAAGAAGATCAGCAAAGATTTACATATCAGTCAAAATACTGTAGCAAAAGTGATCAAAAAATTTGAGAGAGATGGAAGTGCAACCATCCTACAAGGGCGTCCAGGCCGTCCACCAAAGTTAACATTTCGACAGGAGCGTCTTCTGATGAGAAGGGTTGAAGAAAATTGCCATGCAAGTTCACTGCAGTTAGCTAAAGCAGTAGAAAGCCAAGCTGGGGTGACCGTTTTCCGGGACACCATACGGCGCACACTGCAAAGGAATGGCATGCATGGGTATCGTCCATGAAGGAAGCCTCTTCTAAAGCCCATGCACAAAAAAATCATGCCTAGAATTTACTATTCTGGAGTGATGAGACCAAGATCACTGTTTTTGGAACTAATGGTTTAAAAACTGTATGGTGTCGTAAAGGTGAGGATTTCAAAGAAAAATGCTAAAAGTGCCTACAGTAAAACATGGTGGTGGCAGTGTCCTTATGTGGGGCTGCATGAGTGCTGCTGGTGTTGGGGAGCTGCATTTCATTGATGGCATCATGAACTTAACAATGTACTGCTCTATACCGAAGGAGAAGATATACTGCCATCACTCCGAGCACTTGTCGTCGTGCACTTTTCCAACACAATGATCCAAGAACACACATCTAAAGCTACACTTGCATTTCTGAAGCTGAACAGGGTGAAGGTGATTGAATGGCCAAGTTTATCTCTTGATTTGAACCCAATTGAACACCTGTGAAGAATTCCGAAGCGACAAGTTGAGAATCCCTCTCCATCCAGCATCCAGGCTCTAAAATAGGTTATTCTTGAAGAAAGGAAAAAGATAGATGTTGTTTAGATTGCCTAGACCATGCCTAGAAGACTTGGTGCTGTCCTTAAAAATCATGGTGCTCATAAAAAATACTAGATGTAGTAGTTTTTGTTGCAGGGTGTTTTCATTATTGCTTCAACCAATTTGAGTAAAACTGAAGATGTTGTGATCTAAATTATATTATTAACCTTAATTTCATGTTATGGAATTAAATAAGTGTTCAATAAAACTCGGCCCTGTGGAAAGTTTGGAAATTGTTCTTTTGTTCATTCAGCTACTGATTAAATTCATACTTTTTAAAGGAGCAGAGCACTTATATATATATATATATTATATATATTTTATATATATTTTTTTTTTTCCCAATTAAAATCTTAACAGCATTCAAAATGTCACTAAAAATTATTTAAACCTTGACACATAAAACATTGAAAATGTTCAAAAGTTAACAGTAGTCAAAAGTTCTAGATCAATTCTTCCTTTGGCCTTTTCCTCTAATAAACAGTACCAGAAAAATCAGGTCATAATTGTTTGCATTTCTCGACAGGAGTGTGAGCAGGACAACATCACTAAAGTCAACTACTTTTTCCTTTTTTACTCTACTGATTTACATATTAATGCGGTCAGCTGACGTTTTTATTCCACGGTGGTCTTTTTTTATATCTTTTACCAGCAAAATACATCCGAAACCGCTGAACAAGCTCTTAAAAAAAAAAAGTGCACTGATTAAAATGCACTTTGCTTTCCATATTAAAATGTACTTAGTATTTTTAGGTAAATTTGCTGTGACTATAAAACATTAAATAGTATTTGTAAATATCTGATAGAACTTACTCTTTCTTCTCATTTAAGTTATTACATAAATGCATTGTGTACATATTTCTTTTGGTATTGTAGTTCCAACTTAAATGTGATTTTATAATGTGAATTAATTTAATAGATTTTAGTATACCACAAAGTCATTATTTTCAGTGTGGTTCCAAGGTAGCTAGCCACTGTGGGTGGAAGATTGACCATTTCGGACATATTTGAGGAACCTCAGGTTAAACTCCTCAACCTTCTCTTCAGTTTTTGGGCTAAAGTGGAGGCTGGGGCATATCCAGCCTTCACTTTAGCCCGAAAACTTGTCCACTGTGAGGTAAGACTGGAGGTTGGCTCCACATACATTTTAGGATTGACTTTAAGGTTCTTTTAATTGTCTTTAAGTGTCTCAATGGTCTTGGGCCTTCTTATCTTTCTGAACTGCTTTTATCATATGAACCCTCAAGGTCTCTGTACTACTCTGACAGCTGTCTCCTTGTCATCCCTAAAGTCAGGACACGCACTTATGGTGAGGCGTCATTCAATTATTATGGCCCTCATCTCTGGAACAGGCTGTCGGAGGACCTCGGGGGGGTCATTTAAATCTGTAGAGCAATTTGAGATGCATTTCTTGTATGTATTTTTGTTCAGCAATGTAAATGTTGTGCTGATGTTTCTGTTTTTTATTCTTTTTTTACATCTAGAAATTGTGGAGTTTTAATGAACTGAAGAAATTCAAGTTAATGTCCAATGTCCTGATCAAAGTACAGATGACCCTCTCCCACTAATGGTTCAGTATATGCAGATTTACGTAATCATATATTTGTTTGTGAAACATAACTCCAATTCTGACTTGTGTATTTTTTTCGTTGAGCATATCTAAAATATATGAAAGAAAATGTAGCTTTGGAGGCTTAGATACTTAAGCACAATGCTCCTGACATGCTATTGGCCTGTGTTTGCAAAGCAGTCAATGGGCACCCTAAGTCTCCTCCCTTTTCGGTCGGCCCATGGGTCCCCCAAATATGCTGTATCTCAATTTGAATACCTAATGATTTGTGTTTCGAGTGTGTTTGTCATGTGATTTCTGATCAACTTTCTTATCAAAATTTATAATTAAAATGAATACAGATCAGAGGTCGTATATACAACATCACAGAGCTACCACTAGCTAGCCTTTCAAACACTCACAGACACCTCGTAGAGCTTCTCCCCCATACTGACTCTCACTCAACCGACTATTTGTCCCCCAGTATTGCTGCCACTTTCCACATGGCCAGATTTATAGTGGTTTTAACCATGTTTAATGCGCCTTCCTTCATCCTAGAGCGGGGATGTCCAAAGTGCGCCCGAAGGCCATTTATGGCCCTTGACCACCATTTAAGGTTGGTACTTTCTGCAACTCAGCAACCACAACACAAATGCTTGATGCAGATGGAGACTTTCTTTTATAAGGGCATACTTTTGTTGATAAATTAAAAGAAAATTAAAAGAAAATTATCCATTTTGACAAAACTAATTATTCATCTTTTAATGATCATATTCTTGCTTTCTTTCTTATTTCATTGCGTAAACTATTAACGCAAAAGCAGATGTAGAGACAAATATGGCTAAAAATAACATATTTTCCAAGAAAGACTGACACAAACCATGTTCTTTCTGCTGAGATTTTTTTAACCTCTCTGAAATATTTGAAAACTATTTAAAAATTGTTTATTTTATAACAACAAACTTTAAAAGCCCTGTGTTTTCAATCTACAATCCTTGAATATCTCATTTTTTACAAGAATTCCTAGTTTATGTTTTATTTTAATATTATCAGTTTAATTTATTGTTGAGCAGGTAAAAAACCCACAATTTTTTTTTACATTTAAAATTAAATTTCTTTTGTGGGCCATGGGCTTGCTAATCTCACTACCATTTTTTTCCTTCTACAGTTGTAGTCCACTTCGTGTTTTCACACAACACTTTTTGTAACTTTTGTCGCCGTTGGAAAATTGCCGTTTTCTCTTTCTGTTCTCACAGTAAGGAACCAATGGAGCGGAAATAGAGGGTGTGACTAAGGTTCTCCATCTAGTAGATCCATTTATTTTCCTTGCTCCTTACTGGTTGTACCCGAAAAAAGTAGAAAAAAACTGTAGACATTAACTTGTGCAGTAATGCTCATATTGTTTCCACTCATCTTATAAATGTATAATAAAATATCATGGTCTATTAACTATTTAATCAGGCAGATAAAAGTGTTTTTAAAGGAGGTGGGTAGTATTTTGTGTCCCCAACTCCCACAAATACCACAGTTCCACTGTATTATAGAATCCATGCTTAACAGGGATACATCTGTTTGGCTTTAACATTTTAGTGCACCTAGTGCTCATCATGTGCTCATTTTTATTTATGATTTTTCAATATTTAAATCAATCAATTCTTTGGCAGTTTTTTTTTTCTAAATAACACTAAAAAAGCTTACATTTGACAATAAAATGTTTTTGCTCCGAATAAATACTCATGAAGGAATCCACAAGCAGTTGCTTCTTGGTTGAGCCATAACACGTTTCTACTAAAATCATCCCAAAATCGTTCAATTTGATGTTAATTAAAATAGCGTGCCAAAGGTTCATAACTGATTCTTTCTGATTTTGTAAATTAGGCATCTTGCAGTAGGCTAGACATATGTCAAATAATCATGAGTTTGCAGAAAAGTGAGGAAATCTTAAAAGTGGGGGTAGTTTATCAGTCACACTAATCCTCCCGCTCCTCCATTTGATTCAGCATATTTTCACTATTTAAAACAGGGGTGTTCAAAGTATGGCCTGCAGGCCATTTGCAGCCCTTGAAATGATGTTGTGTGGCCAATCATCCTTTTTATTGCAGCTAAGGGAACATTTACTGCCAATAACTTCAGAGAACCACACATTAAAAAAATCTGATCTACTCATTTGCAGAGCGGATGGTGGATGGCTGAAGTAAAAAAAAAAAAAAATCATGCTGGGAGCAATATGTAAACTTAGAAAAAGGACCGGATGAGGCTTACAGGAAGCCTTGTTTTAATGCAACAGCACTGACTACCCCCCAGTTTCTACTGTATTGGAAATAAATATTTAACTAGTACTGACCTGATGTACTGTCCTAAAGGCCAGATGAATATTTCAACATATTGCACAGTCTTGTTTGATTATATTTCATTGATTTAATGAACATAACATTCTCTTACGAAAAAATGAGTATGGTCTAAATAACAAAAGATAGTGCTGTCATAGAGCAATTGCAACATTTATTGAAGTGTTGGCTTTCTTGTATTGATTTTTCAACACATTACAAAAATACATATATGTTCAAAACAGCAGATGTGTACTGTTCTGAAAACACTTTTTTTTCACAATGATGCACTCCCTCCCTCAAAACAAAAACCAAAATAAAAAGGAGCAATGGTTTTATTTTATACAAAGAGTGTAGGTGAAAGTCTTGAAAAGTGAAATATGAAAATGTATCCAAAATTACAGTTGTTAAGTGCCATCACAAGACCTTCAACCAAACATGAGGAGAAGACCATGAAAGTCCATGAAAGTCCTTGAAAATTGATTTGGAGAAAAATTCCCTCACAAAACCACTTTATTCGCCTAAAGGATTTTTCTTCTGCTTTATTTTCCTCATTTTTTTTTTCTATCATTTTGTTTTATATCCACTAAGGATAACTCAAGAAAAGGAAAATAGTTTTTAAGTGGAAAAAAAAATATATATAAAATCAAATAGCTGGAGTCAAAAGTGACATCACTGTTGTTCTAAAAAAAAAAAAGAAAAAAAAAACTGAAAATATCTGCCATGACTGAGCATTTACATAAAGAAATTTCCATACAGTGAACAAGCAATCATACAAAAACACATTAATGTAGATAAAACCCCTCCACCAGGAAAACAATACAAAACTGCCAAATCATCTGAGAGAACATTGGAGAAAAAAAATAGTTTAGCATCATTTTCAACACTAACACAGAGTATTTTCTAAATGGCATACTTCAACACTGTAAACATATTGTAAGACTGAATGTCTGTGTGTGATCTGGGTCTCTGTGAGCTTTCCACTGTTCGTCGTCCGAGTGCGTCTGCTTGGCTCGTCATGGCCTCACTCTGGACGGGGGGGGAAATAATACACGACGTGTTTAAAAAATAAGCACCTTGATTTCTTTTTTTTTTCTCTTTTCTTTTGCATTCATGCAAAACCACATGTAAAGCAAGCTCTCTTCCGCCAGTCTCTCTTTTGTGTTAATTCACCAAAATATACCTAACTACGTAGCTTATGCAGCGCTCATTGTGACTGCGAAATGTTCTTTCTCAGATTCGCCAGGAAAAAAAACACAGAAGTGAAATTGCATTTAAAGCACAGCATATCTTTTTGTTCTATCAAAGCAAAGTGGTGCAGATAAAACCTGACAATAGGCCAAAATGGTAGGTCAAACTTTCAAGTGATTATGATTTTGATGGCTGAGGATTGCAGCGCTAAAATGAAAGATGTAGCCTCATTCTCTCTTCATGTGGCTCTGCTGTCTCCCTCTCACGCTCTCTCTGTCTCACTCTGATGGTCTGTTATAAGATGTGGCCAGTAGATGTGCATTTGGGTACAAAAAAAAAAAATAGATGTTTCATATGCTTCCAATTTCATTTGAATGACTACTCTCCCCAGTCAAGGTCTTGCTCTCTTTCCCTCTATTTCTTTCTCACACATCTTCATTTCTCAGCGCCAATCTTTCATTTTTGCCATAAGAATAGCCTCTACTCAAGGTCGCTCGACCATCCCCTAGTGCAGCTGTGCTCCAAATTATCATAACTCATATGTTTTTTTTTTTTATTCCACGAGATTCATTTTAGGATGAACGATGCAGAAAAAAAAAATGTAATCCCCAAAAGAAACGTACGGGCACACTGTCTCAATATCTGTTACAGGGAGTTAAACCCCACTCTAACTGTGTGAGGCGAATGAACAAGCTTCCCTTTTAAAATGCAGCTCTAATGCATGAATCTGAGCCGGTGAACTGTGAAAAGACACCATCAGAGAGAGACTCAGAGCATGCCGTGAAGAGGGTGGGAACGCAAAGTAACACGAATTTCATTTAAGAACCATTTTTTTTGGGTCATCATTGGATACAGGAAGTCAGCTTGGGTCGTCAAGAAATTCAACATCAGACACAGGAGGGAGTGGTTTGGAAAGGAAAGTAAATTTTCCTTAAAAAATGACAATGAACTAGAAATGGGCTTAATAAACATAAGGGATGGATGGTAGTTACATGTCAGATAAGTAAGCAGCTGGTCTTTTGATTGTGTAGATTTAGGCCATCTTTCATTTACAGTCAGGGCTACTTTAACATATAAAAAAGAATATTTACAAACCAAAAAAAGGACTGTTCCCGTTCTCACATTAATCACAAGTAGTCTTAACTTATTCAACATATTAAATATGGTGGTTTACTCCTACATTAGGAATGTACTGAGCATCAGTTTAAGGGCATCTCTGTTAAGTGCAACCTTTATTTACGTCCTTTTTTGCAGCAAGGACACCGATACAGTAACTGCATTTTGAAATTTTTCCAATTTTTTGCATTTTTTTTCAAAAGGAAAATGCTCCCTGAATAAATTAACACCAACTTACCAGATCTCTAAGATAATGTCGGATTTTTAAAATCCAGAATGGATATTTTATTGTCAGGCAGACATTCAGTGCTTTAGGCCTGTATGAGTGAATGGATTGTAATCCGCTGCTGCAGGTAATTTGAAAACAAATCTTTTTTTTTATATAGTTTTTTAGTTTTTTACTTTTAAAAGCTTACTGCTTCACACAAATTTACTCTCACAGGATAACAAGCTTCCTTGAAGGAAAAAGTAAAACATTGTATTATTGGTGACGTCTTTCTCAGTTATAGCATTTTAGAAAAAAAAAATGTTTTTTAGAACATTTCAAAACTAACTCCATATGAAATCCCACAAAGATTTACCTGCACATGCCAAATATCATTACAAAAATCCAATAAATACAGAAATTATTGCACAGTAGAAAGGCTCCATAGATTCCTAACTGATAAAATCCTCAGACTGTTTGCCATAAAAAGCCCAGTTGAGCATTTCAGACAAGTTATTAAAGTTTCCATTTGGTAATATTCTCAGGTGGCAGTTTCTGTGACAAGAAAAAAATGATAAACATCAATCAATCTTAATTTTTTTTCCAAGAGAGTGATAATCCAGCCAAGCCCCGTCTCTGAAGAAGTGGTGTTAGGATTTGTGTGCATGTATGTGTGCACAGTGTGTGTGTGTGTATGCGTGGGAGAGAAAGAGGATGTGTGTGTGTACTGTATAACATATGCTTTATAACTTATCACTGGTGGCTTAACCTCTGTCCGCTTGCTCGAGTTTGACCTCACTGGCCATCAAATGTTCACCATGCCATTTCTTCATGTGTTTCTCCAGTGTGCTGTAGACACTGAAGGGCATGTGGCAAATGTCGCATCGATATACCTCCTTCCCGAACTGGCCGTGGGTCTTCATGTGGCGAGTCAGCTTTGAGCTCTGGGCGCAGGCGTAGCTGCACAGGTCGCACTTGTACGGTCGCTCCCCCGTGTGGCTGCGCCGGTGGACTGTCAGATTGCTGCAGTTCTTGAACACCTTTCCGCAGTACTCGCAGGTGTCATTTCTCCTCTCTTTCGAACTGGGAGGCCGGCCGGGTCCTGGTCCACGCAGGAGGTGAGGGGTGCTGCTTCCGCTGCGCCCTGACGCACTACCGCCTTCAATCAGCTCCCCGGGCGGAGTGGAGAATCGGAGGCTTCCTGTTTCTGAGGAGGAGTGGTCAGAGGAGGTGGCGAACGGTGACTGGCGGGAGTCTGTAAACCCCAAGAAAGGTTCTCTAATGAAGTGGCGTGAAGCAGCGTAGCCAGCCAGAAGCTGGGAGTAGACGTTTTCTGGGGATATCAGAGGTAATGCTGGAGGAATATCCAGCTGCTCCTTCTCTATCTTGATCCTCTTGTTGTTGGAGGGGCTTGAG
Organism: Apricaphanius iberus; assembly: GCA_028564705.1. Classification (NCBI taxonomy): domain Eukaryota; kingdom Metazoa; phylum Chordata; class Actinopteri; order Cyprinodontiformes; family Aphaniidae; genus Apricaphanius; species Apricaphanius iberus. The sequence goes on from JAPXFQ010000990.1 coordinate 219,209, forward strand.
CTGGTGATGGGAGTGGGCCTACGCTGAAAGAGACCAGGAAAGGACTCGGCTTCACTGACACTGATCCTGCCATTCATCATAGGCCTAATATCCTCTTGCTCCTCACGCTCTCTGTCTTGTTCCCTGTCATTTTCTCTTTCAGCTTCATTCCTCGCTCCACTGTCTCCATTAGGTTGCCTCTCCAAGGTTCTTTTGTTAGGGTTAAGTCTAAGGTGATTGTCCAGGTGGTTGTATGGGTGCATGATGCCCACCCCGCCATTGTCATTAACTCTGTCCCCACTCATGGGTTTCTCCTCAGGGGACTGTCTTGGGCCGTTTTCTCTGTTCTGACTGAATTCCTGGGAGTCCTCACTTAAGTTGGAATCTGGTCGATTTCCATTTCTTAGCTCTTCCTCCTCCTCCTCTTCTTCCTCTTCCTCTTCTTCCTCCTCTTCCTCCTCTTCCTCATTCTCCATCTCCATAACCCTTCCATCTCCCTCTCTATTTTTTCCTTCACCTTCTCCTTCTTCACCCCGACTTCCCTGTTCTGGAGAGCCAGTCATGTTCCCAGACTTGTTGTGCATATGTGTTTTCATGTGCCTTTTAAGTTTGCTGGCCTGGGAGCAGGCATGATCACATAGATGACACTTGTAGGGTCTCTCTCCTGTGTGACTGCGTCTGTGGACGATTAGATTGCTCTGAAACTTGAAGATCTTGCCACAGAACTCACAGGATTTGGACTTTCCAGGGGCCTGATTCTGACCCTGTGTGTCTGGAGGGCTGGATGAGCCATGTCCCCCCTGAGATGTGGGTGGCTGTGGGGGATAGGTGAGAAATGTTGGGGGCTTGGCACTAGGCTGGAAAAGCGTTGGACTCAGCAGGCGGTGCATGGGTGGCACGCGGTTTGGTGACAGAGGAGGTGTGGGCCCACCGTTATTGGTTGTGTTACCTGCTAGTTCTCTCAGTCGACGTGAGAAGTCCATGGAAGGAGGCTCCATGGGAGTCATTCTCATCACTCTCTCAAAGGCACTGGGGTGCTGTGACAGCAGCCCCATTTCCTCTGGGCCCAGTCGCTCTAGAGGTGGTCTAGGAGGAGGTGGAGGGCTGACAAAGGGTGGTGTTGCAGGCAGCCGGGTCTCCATGTACCCCGGAGGGTGGGGGTGTTCCCTGAGCAAGGGCGCAGCCATGCGGAGGAGGTGAAATGGGTTGTTGGTGTCACCAAGAAAAGTAGGGAGAGGGGAGCGAGGCAAGGCGTCGGCTCCTGGGGGTGGAGGCAGAGCCATGCGAGGAGTGAGAGAGCAGTTGGCCAGATGGTTGTCGAGATAGATGCGGATGCCATGAATGTGCTGGGCATGCTGAAGCAGGAACCAAGCGCTGGTGAAGGTCTGCTTGCAGGTTGTACAGATGTAGCTGGATGGTTCGTCTTTATCTGTAGGATCAAGAAAAAAAGAAAAACCATTGTAAAAACACAAGGCTTTCTCAAATCATGTAGAAAAAAAATTCTATTCAGCTACCAAACCAAACTTTACATCGGTGTAGATTTTTAGCCAACAAGGACATGGCATTCACAGTAGCTAAACAGAAGGAAGATAAACTTTTTCCTTTTTTTATATTTCACATTTTAGCCTAAAGACTTCTAAGTATAAGCAAAGTGTAGCAGTTCCAAGCTCATGAATACTAATAAATTCCCAAACCATGGTCAGAACTGTAGAAGCATTTTGGACAAGAGCTAACATGTCTTCAAGAAAAAAATCTGGTTGCACTGTTTCAGTGCCCCGGAAAAACAGACCTTTGCATTTGGAATTATTTTGTGTACGAACATGTGAGGCATTTGGGAAAATTTATTGCACTGAGACTGAAGCGTAAGATGAGCTTTCTGTTTGTGGGTTATGTTATGAGGCTTCATAAGAAAGGGTGTGTTTCTACAGGCTAATATAGGTGGCAGGTATTGCCCTTAGGCTGTGACACATTATGCAAATTCTAATGTCAGCAGGGCTTTAATATACAGATCCATCTCGTCAACTCTGTCATTTCCATATGGAGACCTGGGAGCAAACAATGGGTGAAAAACTGAAGATATTAGTGGTGGGGGTAGTGGATGCAGATGGAAAGTGAGACAAAGAGAGAAACTTGAAAGCACACAGTAGAGAAGAGATAGAGCTGATGAGTAAATAAAAATTCTGCTGGTTTTAAAACGGTGGACTGCAACGAGATTTGATGGGGCTCCACACTGTGAGACCTGAGCGTCACTCGTTGACAAATTACCCCTTTAAATGCTGTGACTTAATAATGCCAAATGAATCTATCATTCACTGTGGCATGGCGCAGTCAGCCTGCTTTTGACTCATGAAAAAGAAAGAACCTAGGTTCATCTAATTGAACACAGGCTTGTCCTGAAGAGGCATTTCCTTGGTCTTGTGTTTGCTTGCGAGGCATCTGAATCTACTTTATGATCAGTGACTACCGCAAGTGGAGTCAAGTTGGTACAGTCGTCCCAGAGCTTGAAGCCCGGAGGGGCCAACACAAAGCCAGGGAAGTTAGGCTTGGCCAGAGTTTTATGCGATCAACAAAAGAGTCCTTAAGATGGCTGACTGCCTCAAAGCCACCCTTTGTTATGGAATGTAAAACACACATGCAGACACTCATACATGCTCAAGAATATGTTCTCTCTGCTCCACAGTCTACATCTTTTTCGTACACAAATTCACATGCTCTCACTTTGCACTGAGGAGAGCAGCTGAGCGAAAGCTGATGTTGGATCAGTGTCTGGTACAGGAAGCTGATTTGGCGCTGTGATTGGTTTGGCTTGCCTCTAGGGAGAAAGGGTCAGAAAAAGTTAATGAGGGGCTCATTTACTGATTCTGTCGGTTTTTCTCTGCTATTAGCAGTGCTCTGGTGCAGCCGTCACTTTCACTATTTGTGTGGGTTGGGACGCGACCTGACTCTCACTCCTGATATGGGTAGCGTATTTGCGCGCGCGCGTGTGTGTGTTCAGAGCCCCCATTCGTGCGCTTGCACACGCACGACTGCGTGCACGTGTTCGGCGAGTGGCGGGCTGCCTGCCCGTGTTTAGTTTGGCTAAGCTTCACACGGCCGCTTGGCAGCGGAAAGCTGGACAGCTTAACAGCTTGGATGGCGAGAAGAGAGCCAGGGAGGGGAAAGGGAGGAGTGGAGGGGTAAGAAGAGGGGTGGGGGGGCTTTTAGGGACCCGATGGGCTTGCTCGCACACACCGCAGCACACACAGAGAGGCTATTTGCACGCCCCCTCCCCCAGGGATAGAGTTGTATTATCTCAGCAACTAAAAGATCAATAACTATGTAGGACTGAAAAAGGATTGATGAGCTACTTGATGTCGGCTTTCTACACTCTTTCTTCTCTTTTCACTATAGTATATGTACATGGAGTATAAATCCAAGCAAATACTAAAACCCACCACACTCACAACTTCCACCCCACCACCACTATGGCAACAAATTTGCATCTTATCATATCTTACACTGGCGCACCATATGCTGCTAAAGGAAGCGTGGCAGCTAATAGAGTGTCAGTCAATGGTGGCTGCTTAATGATGGCCAAAGACAAATTTCATCAACTTCCCAAACAAGCAAGCGAGCAACAGGGGGGAGGGGAGAAACAGAGAACGGAAAACATTATAAAGTAGACTCAAAGAAGAGAAAGTGTTAGAAGTTAACCCATGAATCTGATGCAATAAATCACATAAATTTTCTTTAAATTGTTACATTTTTTTTTTATAAAGTTACATGGCTAAGTAGTTATAGTAAAATTATTTAGATCCTTTTGGTTATCTTGTTTATCCTTAAAACAAGGATAGTTTATGCTAGCTCAGCCTGTGTGAGCTTTCTGAGATGGGAGAGTCTCCACAATATCGCCTCTGCTTTGTGGGTGGATACACGCTTCATGTCGGATGAACCCCAAAACTGACGGCCCCTTTATGGTCATTCCCTGAAAATTTTTGTTTATTTCCATCCATAGCTTTTTGCGTTATGTTGTAAACAGACAGACAGATGTGCAAACATGTAGTACACATACAGTATAGCTCCTTGCGATGACGAAAAAGAACGGGCTAATAATTGAGGCATAAAATACTACTGAAATTATTATGAACTTTATAAATCCCTTCGGATAGAGCATCAGGTTAACCTTTTCCTCTAATTTTATTGATGAAGATTGTCTCTGGGCAAAGTTGCTCACCTTCAGTTTGACTTTAGCATTAGCACTGTTTTTAAAACTTACAAAATGAAATTCTTCCTTCAACACAATATTTCTCCGCTACAAAGTTAATTCAGCAGTTCCTTGACTTATAAAATATCTTCAATTCATCTGTTGTAGCATACATGCCTATCTCCTCATCTCACACACCAAATGATATTAACACACTTTGGACTGAGCCAAAGGTTTCAGTTCGATTCTCATTCCTTTTTACTGTGTAAATTGATTTGATGAAAGCTAAATGTGAAGAGAGGGTCGGCATTCAGTTCTCTTGCCAATACAAGCCCTCATTAAAGGACCACAGTGGGTCATGACATGCTTCAGATTGTAGTAATTACAGTCGCCTGCCTGACAAGCAGGTCCAGACCTTTCCCCCTCTGACCGCCGAGGTCAACTGCCCGTCAGAACAGTAACATCCTCCTCCTTCTCAACGCAGTCACTGATGCTGGACCCTAATCGGCTAATTTACTCCGCCACACCGTGCGCACACACACAGACACACGCGGGTTTGTGTGTGTGTGTGTGTGTGTGTGAACAAAGCTGAGATGAGAGGTTAAATGGAACGGAGTCGCAGCAGGATTCGGTAATACGCTACACTGCATTTTTGTCATTTCGCCAGCAATTTGTAAACTCTTTGCTGTAATGGAATTCACCTAAAAGGGGGACTATGTGTTATTTCTCTGCCCAGGTGTTCACGCTGGCAGGCTTTCCCATGAAAACAAGAGGGGAAATGCACAATACAGATCTGAGACCGGCTCAGGAGGGCAGCTTTTTGTCCTGCGTAAGGAAACAAGGGCAAAGGGCCAGGAGGCCTGGAGGAAGTTATTAAAGCATTGGCACATGCATGGAAGCTGAGGTGGGCCAGTAATAATGCTCTCCCCTTCTCCTGAGTTGTTTCTTTTTTCTTTTTTTTTTCTTCCTAAACCACCAGGGCAATTAACCAAGTCTACAAGGACTGAGATCTGAGCTTTACATCAGATTTTATTCTTTCCAGATTGCTTTTTATAGCCAGTATTTTGCCTTAAAAAGTACAAATAAATGCCAATGTACAAAGGGGAGCCACGGTATTGACTGTTTGCATGTGGCTGGTCTAGCTAAGGTGGCGTGAGTCTGGTAAAGCTGACGTACAAACCAGCAGTTTGCTGTGGCCATGTGGGTTTGTGTCGAACTAAGCAATTCACGTATGCCACACTGGAAAGCTGTCATGGGATTTCTGATTGGTTTGGTAAAGCTTGATCTCCGTCCGTTTATATTTTGTGGCCATTATCAGATATATTCCAGACGGACTATAGAGGACCACAGAAGAAGAAAACAGTTGTGCAAGGTCAATGTTCTATAAGAACAGTACTGGTCAAATTAGACCATGGTGACCGTATAATAGTGTATTTACAAAATAATGTACTTTTTCACATTTTGTTCTGTTGCAACACAAGACCAACAGAAAGCCTACCACAAAGGTTTTACACATCCTTTTATAAAAGATAAAAGGTGTGGTATGCATTTGAATCCAGCCCCATTTACTCTGATACCTCTAAAAAAGATCCACTGCCAACATTGGTCTACCTATTTTGCAAATAGGTGTGTGATTTAAACCCAAGAGGTATACATCTAAATCATCTATGAAGGCCTTAAAAATTATGTTAGAGAACATTTAAGAGCAAAGAACCTCATTAACACCAAGGAATACAGGAAAAAAGTCAGGCAAGAAGAATTTTTTTTTCTTTTTTTTACTTTTATTCCTTCGGGTAAAATAGTAAAGCGTCATCCCAAAAACACCATCCCCTTTCTTCAGCAGGAAGTTGAACGCAAGGTAATCCTTCAGACTGGAGCTGAGATTTCTGCAGAAAAATTATCCTAAACATGGAGGCATAGCAGAAATAGAATGGCTTAGATCACAGCGTAGCCATCGGTTAAATTGGTCCAGTCAAAGCCCTGACCTAAATTCAGTTAATAATCGGTGCTAGGAATTGAAAGTTGATGTCCAAAATCCTCTCAATCCAATCTGACTGAGCCTGAGTTATGTTGATTTGTGTTCCTAGATATGCAAAGCCAGTAGTGAGAGCAACTTTCTTTAATATGAGAGCGCAATTAATAAAAATATAAAAAAAAAGAAAAAACGGTTTGGAAAGAGGGTAAATTATGTTGTGGAATTAAAACCTTTATCGATTGTGCAAGAATTTTCTAGTATGGTGCATAAAATGACATTTTATCCACACATTTCAAAAATGTTTTGCTCTTTTGCAAAATTCTCTTTTTTTTTCTTCCTACACTAACTTAATGTGCGCCCTCTCGCTTCTCTCGCTGCACTCTCTCGCTTCAACATTTCTCCAGGAGTGACATCACAGATCCAAACTAAACTATATGACGCACAATTTCATTCATCCAATACTCATGAAATCTGTGTCTTGCAATTTTATCCAATTATCTCAACTGTAACGCATGTTTGATCAATTGCAATTCTCCTTCTGAGGCCGTCACATATCAGGTACACATACAGTTTTTTTTTTTTTTTATGTGAGAGGTAGCGAGAATCAAACATGTTGCATTTACCAACAAAAGTCACGTGCTATAGGCTACCGTTTCCTCATTCTCTACATGAGAGGAGCGCACTTGATGCAGAAGTGCAGGCATTTTCAAATTTACGCATTGGTGTACAGATAACTAAACTGATCATAAAAAGATAGAAAAATTCACATGAGAATGTACTTAAAACATTTCGCTATTGGGAACTGAGACTGTGACCGGTGCAGCTGATCACAGATGCGCTCCACAGAGCCTGGTGTGGTGCCAATAACTAGTCCAAAAGTGGGATGCCGCAGGATGTACCTCGACATGTTCAGAAAGTCTTTCTGATCCGTTCAATTGGATAAATATTTCCTTATTTCAAAACTTTGGCTTATATGGGTTACATATTAATTCAAAAGAATAAAAATAATTACAATTGAATATACAATTATCATTGTAAAAATTGTAGAGTAAAAATAGATTATGATGGATTTTTTTCATCCTTTCGGTCAAGATGACAGACAACAAAAAAAGACACTGAGCCCTTACAGTTTTTTTGCTGTTTTTTTCTAATTTTATTATTTATTCCTGTATAATTTCATTTTGTATATGGATGCTCAGAACGCAGGGCTTAAATCAATAAGATGCATACAACATTGATTAGGTTAGGGAGAGGATGGACAGCTGAGAGTTCATTTTGCATCTATTATTCAGTTTCTGTTGATTGGAAGAATACGCTAAAGTAAGGCAGTAAGCAGCTCCAAAATACCATCAATCTGAACTTTTCAATTTACACCTCTTAAGTTGATGTGGTTTTTTTTCCAAATTTAAAATTGTTACGTGTTTAAAAGAAACCCAACATTCCTTTTAAGCATATATCGGGACCCTTCCATATGAAACAGTTGTATACTGTAAGCATTTGTGCACTTTACATTTGTTTTTGTCTGCAGAATTATATTTATGTATTAAAATTTTAGCGTTCAGGATTGTATTTATTGTTTCATCAGCTCAAGTTTAATGACACAATTCCACTCTTTTTTTTAATGAGTTATTTGTCAAAGACTCAGAAAAGAACCGCTTTTATTGTTTTTGTATTCCAAAGTTCTATCTGGTATCTGGAATTGTTGCTCTGTCAAGTGTTCTTCCAATGCATTTATTGCAATAGAAATTTGGGAATTCCAGAATTTAGCATTTTAAAGATTTTTTTAAAACAATATTTAGTTATTTAGAGGGGGGGAGAAAATCTCTAACAAAAACACTGGAAATGTTACTTCTGTAGCAACTTTTCCTAAAAGTTGATGCAACATCAGCCATTTTAACCTCCAGAAAAGAAATCTGGAAGTGTTGGAAGAAGTTTCCTAAAAATGGCAACAAATATGAAATGTAATACATTTCATTGTATGCGCCTTAATAGAAAAATCTTGCACCCATGATAACACTTTTAATCTTCCCATTATCATTTCCGCCCCCCCCCCAACCTGATTTTACGCTTGTTTTATAATGAATTGTGCCTTAAAAAAAGTAATTTGACGCCATAAAAAATTGTTCTACAAATTGCTGACTGAATAAAAATGCACACCCATTGCGAGCCTATATGTAAAAGCAAAAATGCAAACCACTCATTTTTATGTCAAGTGAAAATATTGCCCTGCTTTGCAACTGTCTCATAAAAACCCAATTAAATACAGCAAAGTTTGAGGTTGCAACATGACAAAACGTGAAAGCTTCATAGGGTGTGTATTCTCTTGCACAGCAATCTTTAACAGAGAAATCCGGCATCTGAATGCGGCGTTCTATTTAGTGGACTCTAGAGCTTACAGGGTGAGTTATCTGACATCCGGCAGAACAGACTGTGCAGAACAACGCTGAAGTAATGTAGACACAGGACAGTGCAGGGCAGGTGTTGGCTGTTAAGGAGGAGATGACAGGAACGTGCTTCAGAGGGTGTCAGAAATGCGAGTGAGCGCTGCAACATTCCAGCGGTTCAGGTGCGCTTCGCCGCTCCAGCATTCCATCAAGGGCGACAGCGCGCCAGGGCGACGCATTTGCATACAGAACAAAGCCGCCCGCAGGCTAGGCCACTGGGACGTAAACCTGCCCCTGCAGCCCCTCCTCTATTTTCGATGCATGCACACAAACACACGTATGCAGCACACACACACACTCTTCTTTGTTCACGCACTCTCACGCCTGTACGCTCCCTGGGAGTTACGTGCATGTGCACCTGTCAGGGCTTTAGCTGACACCTCCGCTGCTGGCGAAGCAGCTCCTCATTAGCATGGCTGTGATCTTGGGGTCCCCGGGGGTCCCAGCCTCCTCACCTCACCCCTTGGACCCCCTCCTCCTCGTTGCACCTCAGCTCTGCTACTCATCATCTCTCTCCTCCATCCCACTCCTCCTCCTTCTCCTTCCGTGCTTCTCTCCCCTCAGCTTTGACGGCTTGTTTGTCATGAAGGAGACTAATCAGGGGCCACAGGGCCACGCAAGATCATCTGTGTGAGTGTGTGCGGGGGTTTTTTTTGTCGAAGCGGATGGGAAGGATTGTAATGTCACAGCAGAAAGCAGCAGAGTATGACACACATGTAGCAAAAGAGAGAGGGAGAAGGAGAAGGGAAAAAAAAGGAAAGAAGAGAGACCATGGAGGGTGGTAGTAGCAGGCAGGGGGTAAGGCTCTCACACAGTGTGACTGGCTCCATGCTAACTCGTAGCAGCTTTGGCCTGTTAACCATGTACATCTGTGTGCGTCCACAGCCAATATGACCAGCTTAAATTCCTGAAAGCAACCGCACTCCTTTAACAAACTGCTGCAAAAAAGGTCCACAGACCCATGATGCACAAACTACTGATTCTTTTGTTTTGCCTTTTTCTCAACTTTTCCACGCTCTCCCATCTCCCTTTGCCATACAGACTGAGCACCTGCCCAAGGTATCTGGGTACTCCACCCTGACCCTCATTCCTCCCGGGATGTGGGTCAAGTGAACAATAAAAGAGGGATAGGGTATCTCCAACAGCTTGATCGTAGGCATGCACACACAAACGCGCAGAACACGGCGAGCAGGTTCAGCTGCACAACAATGAAGAGGAGGAGGAGGAGGAGGAGGCTGTCGTCTGGTACGACTCTGGGACCGTGTTGCTTCCATTAGGCAAAGAGGGCACGTGGGACGCGCTGCGCGAATAGACGGGCAAGACCTCTCTGCCAGTGTAGAGCTAAAACTTTTGGCGAGGGAGCAACGAAAACAGAGAATGAGAAGAAAAAGGGAGCTTCATGAAGTGCATTAGCTAAGCTCTCTGTGGCATTTCTGTAAGCCTGACTCATTGCCATCAGCTCCAATAAAAATGCATCTGTGTTTGTGTGTGTGTGTGTGGTGGAGTTGGTTGGGTACGCACACACACTTGTGGGGTCTGCTGTCTATAACGCACGGCTGACAAACGGACGACACTCAGCCGTGCTTGCGGTTGAAAGAAGATGGAAGAGAGAGGAGAGACATGGAGAGACGGATTAAAGAAGTTAAGGCCAGGCTGGGAAAGACATGCAACAAAGCAAGGAAAGGTTCAGATGGGGAAAAATAAAAAAAACACTGCCAGAAAAATATCTGCCAGCATGAAAGTAAAGGTAGAAATATGTTTTCTCTCTCAGAAACCTGCAATCAGTCCATCTCTGATCCGTTAAACCATGACATGGCAGCAGCAAAAAACATGAGCAACATGTTCAAGGAAATTAAGGAGGGAAACAGTGTCATCCTCAGAGTCAATAAAGTGTAAGGCACGGTTATCACTACAGGACAAAATAAAAAAATACATAAATGTGAAATACTTCCACAGATGGGGAAACGGCGGGAAATATTTAAAAAAAGAAAAATAGCAAATTTTTTGGGGAGGAAATGGCATCTTATGACAGAAAACTTAAACTGATTCAACAATAACACGAAAACGGTGTTTGTTTAGGGTTTTACACCCAAATGGCAAAACAAATTACATTTAAATTGACTTTGACTTGAACAACTTTTGCTATGTGGGATCTCCAAATGTCATGTAAATGTCATTTTATAAACTGGATCGATCATTCTTATTTGTTTCATGCAGTACAGTATGAATCATCCAATTACCTGCACATAATATTTATAAACGCGATAATCATTTAAGCGTCACATCACAGTGTGTGGGGCTCGTTTCCTGTTGAGAACGCTCACAAGAACGGGCCTTTTTCTCACACGTTGCATTTCAGACAGTGGCTCCTTTGTGGTACACGTTTGCGGTGTTTGTGTATATGTGTTTGCATGCTATATGCCTATTCATTCACAGAGAGTGCAACGCAGTAATGGGACCCAGCTGGGTTCTGCCCGCGAAAGCTGAGTATAGCCGGTCCTGCTTAACTGGGAGCCCACAGGAAGAAATAGCCGAGGTCTTGAATGGAGCACGAGCCATCTCAGCTTAAAGCACCCCGTTCAAACTTCATTTTCTCTCCTCTGACAAACACTATAAAGTCCACTAGAGTCAGCGCAGCACAACAGATATGATATAATCCGTGTTGTTTAACAATTTTTACTTCTTACACTGTAAAAAGAAGCTTAAGTTACCAATAAATAACCCTAAATTCACGTTAAAATTTTGTCTACATTAGTTTGTAGTTGTACTGTTCAATAATAATGTAATAAGCCAAAATATGTTGGAAATAAATCCAAACAAAACATTCTGATTAAAATTCAATTTACGATTCAGGTGGCCATAATAATGTATGTTGTCCAGCAGAAAACAGAACGGCTGAATATAACTTAACAATTGTCAGACAGTTTATTTTTAGGAGAACAATTTAATTTTGTAACCATGAATCAGTCATTCCCAAACGACATATCTTAGTCGTGGTTGTCAGGGGAACGGCTTACATGCCACCTTGCTAGGATAGATTAAAAGAATTATACTGCAGCTTTTTTCTTTTTTTTTACTTCACGCCTTAATCAAAAAGCAATTATTGTTTCTTTTTAACACAGAAAGGCAAACTAAAGAAGCAAACAGAAACTTAGTGATTACTTAAAAATGGGGTTTTTAGTTATCGAGTAGGGAATTTTGAGAAAATTGTCATACTTTCACAGATTCTTTTAGGTTTCTTTAAGCTGTTGCACTTGCACAATTTGTACCCAGAAATATATTTTTGAAACAAGATGCTGGATAAGTCCCCCTGGCCAGCAGGGGGGTCCCGAGAGCACTTAAAGTCTTACACAGATTGTTTTCTATTCCTAACTTTTTATTTATTGTTACCTTCCTCAAGAATGAGCCAGCTTTAAAATCTGCTTGAAAGGTTCATGGATGAGAAGTTATACAAAATCTACGATTTTTCTCATCTTAAATATTTTATTTATTTGGGATTTTAAACAACTGACAAATGTACTAATTATTATGATCTAAGTACTACGAGTAAAATATTGATAATTATCATATAATTTAGAGTCTGAATTTTGTTGCTCAACTAACTGTTTCCATTGCTTTCCTGTGTGAATTCATCTGATTTGGATCCTCCTTCCTGACTCTACACTCAAACATGGAACTTCAAAAACAACAGCCAGACTAAATTAATAACTCAAATATTTTTATTTTATTTTCTTGCATCACTTATTTGTTGCTAACACTTTATTGAATAATGTAACCTGGATTCGTGCCCCAGATCAAATTTCTGCTTACGGTGCTGAGATTGCTCTGGATTTCTAGTTATCCAAATGAAATACTTGCCAATTGTTACATCAGTTTTATTTAATTTCTAACATGTAGAATGATATGAAAGCATTCATTTCTAATTTCTTTCATTTCTAACAGTTTGTTTTAATAGCATGTTAACATTGAGGACACAGGGGGGGAAAATGGTCTTTTCTCACTCTCACTTGTCAGATCCTTTGGAGTGAGCACAAGGAATATTGCATTTAACAATAATTTGCAAGTCGTCTAATGAGTGTTAACTGAACTCCAGTCGCTAAAAAGCAGACAAATCCTCTTTTCACTTTTTTTTTTCTTTTACCTAAGGTAAAAGAAAGTAAGGTGACCGATTAAGTTTTCTTTTGTTTGTTTTTCACATTAGGGGCTTCTGGCTTTGAAGTAAATGTAGTGTTGTTAAAGGGCCTAAAATAAGGAGTGATTATTTAAAAGGTTATAGTCATGTTTTAATGCTTAAACTTAAGGTTGTGGTCTGAATTTATCCAAAGCGGGTTTGTGCTTCCATTTAAGCAAATGTAAGGGAAAAAACAGAACCACAGAAAGAAAAATGAGAACAAATGATTAATGATCCTTGTGGAAATTCACACACATTTATTTAATATCCAATCTAAAGCTGGCTGCATTTAAAAAAGGAAAATGTATATATTTAGTTACACTAATCAGTTTGCCAAAGATCAGACTCAAGCCAATTTTCCTTTGATCGACGCTGATTGGTTAACAACAGATCAGTTAATAAAACACACAGATTTTATTTCCCTTTTTATAATAAATATAATACATCCAAACCAGAAATATCAAGTCTTTTCTTATCTATAAACACATCTATTAACACATCTGCCAGCACACTTCAGGGACCTGTTCTTGAAGCGTAAATGTGGATAATTCTGGGTTTACAACTAATACAATATAACGACCTGCAATGCTTTTTTATCGTTTATGGGTTACAAACAAACACTAAGAGCTGTCATAAACAAATATATTATAGTAGATCAAAATCACAATAAGCCAGTCGGCCCAGAAATCGGTATAGACCAACAAATGTCTGACTGGTGCCTCTCTAAAAAATATCACAAGATCACAAGAGCATAAATCTGATGATTACATATTCTGGCAAACTTAGAAACAAAAAAAATAAGGAAAAGAAACAAGACATGCGATTCATAAAAAGAAATATCCCGGGTCTTTAACATCCATGAATATAAAGGAGCAACGTATTGTTAGCTATGATATTATCTTCTTTGTTATATCCTCATTTGTAAATCACTATGGATAAAAGCGTCTTGGAAATGCATAAACGTAAGCATAAAAATTTCATCGACTTTTGTCCTTGTTGTGTAATCCAACAGACAAATGAGCTCTGATTCATCATGAGAAAAAGTTCAACAAATTATGAGATTAATCTGAGAAAGTGAGTTTCCTTAACTTATCGGGGGCTTTTTTTTATTATTTTTTTTCATCACTTATGTTTATGAGGTCTTGTCATGATCTATTGAATACCAGCAGCACAACATTATTCACCTTACATCGGTCATGTCTCCAGGGGAATTCTGTTCTCTCTCTCAAGAGTGTGTCCTGAAATATACCCAGGTGTGTCAAACGGTCTCCTGTCTTGTCTCAAACACATTGCCTCAGATTGCTACACACACGCACACACACACACACGCACACTCAAATGCAAGCATGAACATTGATTCTTCTCTCAACACATATTTATGAAGTGACACAATGTGACTGAATTTGGCCCCGGGCCCTCCCCCCGTGGCCTCTCCCTCTGTCTCTCCCTCCTTTTACCCACTCGTTTATTTCTTCTTTTTTTCTCCCTTCTTTCTCTTTCTTTCTGTCTGTTATCATGCTGATACATTTCCTGCTCCTGGCACAGCTCTTGCATAGCTTATGGTTAAAGCGAGCTTTCATCTAGCCAGAGTCCCTCCAGGACACACACATAAACACACTCTCGCACATATGCAGGCGCTGGTACGGGCCAGTGCTGCCCCAGCCAGACCACAGGCCCAGACAAGCTCTGCTGGCACCAATCACTCTGATAACATCTCGGGCTTGATTTCATTTCTGGCTCGCTCTGCTCTGCTCTGGGAAAGACCAGCATGACAAAGAGAGTTTGCTGGAAAAAGATGAATTACGCGAGCATACGGGGAGGCTCTTAACCTTCAGCACTTAACCTCCACCCCTCCGTGTGTGCAGTGCCATCTACGGACATGACAGTGCAGGCTCTCTGACATCCAGAAAGCAGCGGATCTTTCTCTCCCTTTCCTGCTGGCGCCGCAATTGTTTAATTAAATATATACAAATTCATCAAAATGAAAAGCTTATACTTTAAACAAGTTTAAATACATATATGCAGAGCAATATTCCACATATTATGGCGTACGTCTGAGCTTTCAGTAGAAAGAAAAAAGGAAATTGATTAGCAAACAAATGTAACCACTGTAAATGGCAAAGAAAAATGTTAGCATTATATTAAAAATTGAGGTATCTGTTCCTTTTAATGCCAAAACATCTGCTTTCTACTTATTTCCCCCTTAATATAATTCCCACAATATGTGAGGACCGTGTACTATGGAGCACGTACAGAAAAAAGAAAAAAAAAAAGAAAGACATGATTCTAGATCCTGCTTTTGGGACAAGCCTGTCAGAACAACACACAAGGTGGACAGGGCCGTGCCAAAGATGAAGGGAGCCCTGAGCACAATGTGATTTTGGAGCCCTTTTGCAGGTAAGACCACCAGAGCACCATCCTGTTCAACGGAGAACACGTATGGAGTGAAATGATTAATCATCTAAGCTAACTGTTTTAGAATCCCCACAGCCAATTGGCATTTCTTTTTTAAAAGAGCACTTCAACATAAAGTTTAAAATAAACTTTTTTCGCAGCTTTCCGAATTTGATCTTGGAGTAATAAAAAAACACAACTGTTTCATATCTGTGTTTTAAAAATTAACCTAGTCATGTCAGTTTTTTACTCCTGGTGATAAACTTCCAACTCCACGTATAATTTATTTTAATTGTTCATATTTTTTTCAGAAAATATTTTCTTACATCCTTTCCACTCTTCCTAGTTTGGGATATTAGTCTTACTAAAGTTGACAAATTTTGACCCCTGCCTGTACCCATATGAATTTTAATGGATATCCTTCTGGTATATTTTATTTATTCAATAAATATAATTAAAGAATTGCCATAATATGCCAGCAGGTTCTCTTAGCAACCTGCTGGCATACATTGTTAATTGGACGGCGATACACGTTTTTAACAGAATACTATGAATAGAAAGTTTAAAAAAATATTAAATATGGAAAATCCTCTGCTGTTGAAACGGGGGATGAAATGTCCCAATAAGGGATACAAAATGTGCTCACAAGGAATTTGAAAAGTCCCCACAAGGGGGGTAAAATGGCCCCATAAGGCATCGAAAATTATACATGGCCGGTGGGAAACATTTTGAATTCATACCCAAAACAGTTGTCCCAAATCTAAAAAGAAACAAAGGGCACCTGCTTATATGAACTATGTTTGAGAATTAAAATGCTCCTTGGGGCCCCCTGCTGGCCTGGAGACTTTAAACAGGAGCATGGTTCTCAAGCCAGGACTCAAGCCAGTTCATATTCCTATTGTCTTTGTAGAACTCCGTTTTTAGTGTATTACTCAAGACCAAAAAGTAGATGAGCTGGGGGGTTGGGTACAGTAAATGTTCTGAAAGGCATTCAATATGTCTTGTGGTGGGGCAGCTAGTAAAAAGGAAATTTGCTGTCTCTCATCTCAAAATCCCACCCAAGTCAGAGCACCAATAAGATAAGAGGCGAATAAGAACAGAAAGTGTAGAAGTGCAGAAAGTAGGATTCCTTCTCTCTCTGCGGCTGAGCAACAAGCGACATACCCTCCACTTTTTACAAATATAGATAGTAACTTATTCTCAAAGGCAATCATGCATACAACAAATAAGAACTATGTTGTCTAGTAATCTGCACAAGTTCACGAGTGGTTACCAAAGTAGGCCAGGTTATACATGCAGCTGAGCAGGTTCTCTATTCAGGTTGTGCATTTGCGTCCACTGCCTGTCCTGTCTGTTCTTTTAAGGACAGAAGTGCTCCATTACTCAGCACATCTGCTAGACAGAACGAGAAAGTCGGCAGCTCGAATACTGTAACTACAGTCCCGTAGTCAAAATACCTTGATTATAGCTATTTACACAGTGAACGTAAACACATTCACAGATTCCCACTGACACAAGGCAACTGACGATCGGCGTCAGCGGGAGCATGACAAAAAGCGCATGTGCTGAAGCTCCGGAACGCCATCATCACTCGAAACGCGTAGTGGGGACGGTGAATGGAGTTTTTTCTTTCCTTTTTTTCTTTTTCTTTTTCATGCTTCTTCAGTAAAAGGCTGTTAAAGAGCAAAGAGTCCACACATCTGGAAGACACAGTCAGTCAAGCACATGCTGAAAGTTAGCGGTGGCGCTCGCAGTCCAAATTAGTGGCGAGTTTTATTCCCCCGCTGTGGTAGGAAAATATCAAATCTGCTGCCATATGAGTGCCATAAAGCTGGCTGTGGAGTGTTTGATGCCTTCATGTGGGAGCCTTTAAGCTGAGAGTGGGTCTGCATGTGTGTGTGTGTTTAGTGGGAGATGCAGGCCTTAATGGGAGATGAGAGCCATTGTATGCATTCTTGCACGGGCATATGTTTTCTGTTTGTGTGCCTCTTATCACAGTGTGATTCGATATACATGCGTGTTCTGTGTCCGTGCGTGAAATTTGCTTCATGCGTGTGTGTGTGCATGTGCAGCCGTGCCACTTTAGCAGACCCAGTTGACCCTGCTGCTTTAGAACGGACAGACGCAAGGAGAGTCAGACGGCCCCTGGGGTGGTCCCGTCTGAGGCGCGGTATTATGGGCCAACAAGGCTAGGGGCCCATGCGCAGGCAGGGACATGTCTACTGTAATTGCACATACGCAGACACATATATAGGTCCATGGACAGATGTGTGCTAAAGCTAGAATCCATAAAAAAGAAAAAAAAAAAGTGCGATTAAAAGGTTGAATATTTTACCTTGATTTTCCGCCCAATCTGCAAGCTTTCGTTTGCAGAGCTTTGCACATGTTCACGCTCAGTGCACGCGTGCAAACTTCTGGAGAACTCAGCCCGTTCCTTTCACTTTCAGTGAATTGTTGGAAAATGGTCGACAACGCTTGCAAACCACAGAGGCGTTTAATGTTCATCCTGCAACTACCTGCAAAGCAGGTGTGCAAATGCACACAGTGTGGTCCTTCATCAAAAATAAGCTCTGCACAAACCCTCAGAAAATAACTGAAATGATCACACAGATTTGAAATTTTATCGATCCATCTATATATACAGTATATGAAAATTTGAAGGTGCATGTCATTATATCCCCCTGCCCAATAAAAGGAAAAAGAATAGTGAAATAAGGGCATATTTGCAACACCCAGAAGCCAGAGAAAAGCAAGTAATAAAAAAAAAAGAAACAGACACACATGCCTACTAGCATACTCAAACTAAATTCCCTGGCAAGCATTCAGATCACTAATATACAAGCACTCAAACACACACACACACACAAATACTAAAGCGCACTACTTACACATCTCCCACCATGTGACCCCTAATCACAACCCCAGAGCTTGGACATCAAATGAAGCAAGTTCGAAAAAAATAAAAAATAAATCATCAGGAGTAATTAACGCATTTTCATATGCAAATGTGATTAATGCAGAACTACAAAGTCATTATGCAAATCGACTTTTCCTTGAGCCTCTGTACAAATATTCGCAGCTCAAATCAGGGATCAGTCTCGCCATCTTTATTTTTTTTATCTCCTTTTCCCTCTATCTCTCACTCTCTCGGAGTACAGATAATACGTAAGTAGCATGTGAAGTTATTTCTGAACTCACGCGGTGTGTGTGTGTGTTTTCATGCGATGGGGCCGGGGCTATGGCATTACGCCGCCTGCCTACTGATTACTGGCTGCTTGGCACTGGAGCGAGACGGGGAAGCCGGCGAACAGGGGAAGGTATGAATATGCAAAAGCCTGATTGCTTTTCATGATTAAAGCCTATTTAATATGGAAATGAGAGCAAGCCAGGTGATTAAGGGAGCATTGGGTGGTGGGGCAAAATAAAAAAATGAAGAAAAAAAAATGGAGGGAAGGATGAAGAAGGGTGGTGGTGGGGGGGGCACCTTCAAGTCCGCACAAGTGGAGAGCTGTGCAAACTGGAATATTGCTAAATGTCAATGATGGTTTCGGGTTTATTCGACTTGTTTGAGTGCAAAAGGTTGCTTCATCTTTTTAGACAATTTGAAGGGTTGCACAACAAGTTTTCATCCAGCAACCACAGTGACTCATTCAAGGTGAGAAAAAAAAGATCCCTCCTTGCCCATTAACTCAAGACTTAAGAAAACTGATCTTATCAGGTTAAAATACTCCTTTCACACCCGCAGAAATTTCCTACATGCAAGTGTGACCGTTCTTTAGTGTCATTCATCTCCGGTTTGGTCCTTTGATCGCAAATCAAGTTCCACCTTGATTCAGTTGAACAGCAGTATCGGTATCACTTCGAGCTGTTTTCCCACCCAAACAAGAAAAAAAGAAAAAAAGTATAGCAAACTGGTGCTGCAAAAGTGACGGAAGCTAGATCACAGGTGGACGGAGAGCAAAACGGAGAGAGAGATGTTGGAGGATGTCACTGTTGCTCACATCATCTCATGAAATATTCAACTGTGTGGTGAAAGGACAAAGAAACGGGAAGAAGGAAGGGTTGTCATGATGCGACTTTGCCCTCGTGCCTTAAAGTGCTCTAAGGTGGCGGTGGCGGTGGGGGGTGGGGGTCAACAGGCGTCTTGGGAGGAGTTCAAAGCAGGGCCAGGGTTGTCTCAG
Source organism: Apricaphanius iberus (assembly GCA_028564705.1). Classification (NCBI taxonomy): domain Eukaryota; kingdom Metazoa; phylum Chordata; class Actinopteri; order Cyprinodontiformes; family Aphaniidae; genus Apricaphanius; species Apricaphanius iberus. The sequence continues at coordinate 238,536 of JAPXFQ010000990.1, forward strand.
TACAGCAGACAGCCTCTCGCCTCTGTCATGACACATTTCATTCTTCAAGTGCACGAATCCAACCAAAAAATTACCAGACCCCCCCCCCACAAATCCAAACGTGTATGAATACACACACACACACACACACACACACACACCAACAAATTGTGCATGCATCAGCAGAAGAATCTCAGGAGGGGGGCAAAAATTAAAAAAGGGAGCAGAAGAGGGCCATTTTTCATCTTCTATATAAGCCGTGTGTGTATATCTAGGAGAAGAAGAAAAAAAAAAGCATGCACGTGTGTGTGTGTGTGTGTGTGTGTGTGTGTTTTTGAGTTTTTGCGTGAGTGTTTGCACCTTTTGGGGTTGAATCTGCTGGCCTTGCAGCATGTTTGCAGTTTAGGCGAGCGAACTGACAGACAAAGAGGCCAGACAGCAGGATGTTATAAAACACAACCAGGTGAAGAAAGGAGAGGGGTTAAACATATGCTTCGCATGCTACACAAGCGTTCCATCACACGTGCATTATTAGCGCGCAGAATTGTGGGTACCTTAAAGCAACCTCCTCCCTTGGCCTCGCTTGCTCCGCAGGCTGTGTTTTGCTGGTGTACCTCGAAGCTCACACGCACTCAGACGATTATATTTCCTTACAGGGAGAGTGTGTGCGCGCGTGAGACGTGCCAGTGAGTGTGAGTGCCTCTAACACTTTGGACTTAATTAGTCCTAATAATGTAATCTAATTTGCTTGAAACTTGAGACAGACTTGAGTGGCAATCTAATGTGTTGAACAAAGCTCCCCTCCTCGCTTTCATTCGGGCCTTGGAGTGCTTTCATGTCCTGTTCTCTTAGTGATAAGACTCTCTGTCTGAATGTGTAACTGGCTCTTACAGGCTGACTCAGTCTTTAACTTTTTTTTTTTTTCTCTTTTTCTCTAACCGTCCTGCAAATACACAATTCAATGTTAAATGATAGATTGGCCATTTTTTTCTTCTGTTTTTTTGTTTGTTCCTGAAAGCGCTTGAAATGTCCAAAATAAAATTGCAATTTTCTTTTTTTATATATATATATATATATATAGGAAGGAAAATGGAAGAAATTAAAAAAGAGAATTGGTCAGATATCTTTATTATCTACTGAGAATTATCTTGCGCTTTTTTATGCACATCAGTTTTTATTCTCACAAATTGACGTCACACCGTATCTCCTTTTACAGATTCTTCCCGAAGTGACTGATGATGGCCGCACACAGACCCGTGCATATGTACCAATGGCTGCACGGACAATGAAAGACGTCTTTGCTGAGTTTGGCTCCAAACTAAACAAATTGTTCTGATTTGAAATAGGCATGGCTTTCTTTCTTTTTTTCTTCTTTTTTTTTCCAAGACGTTTTGCAATACCTAAGAAGCCAGTTTGGTCTGTGGGAAATCTGAAACAGAAACTAAACTTTGTTTCTCTCTGACTTCCTTGTTCGTTTCAAGTTGTCTGGCCTACATTTTAAGGAGCATAGACAATTAATGTTTGTATAAACCCCCAGATACGTTTAGCTAATCCAGAAAATAAATAAAAAATACTTCACAGCTACTGTGAACCAAGGAAGCAGCACCTTTCCAAATCATTTCATGTCCAAAAATAGCGCTTTATGAAACTAAGATGGTAGCAATATTTCAAAAAAAATGAGTGCTTTCATATCGTTCCAAAAGTTAAGTCCTTTTAATAAAATGCCAGAGAAAGTGCTAACGTAACCGGAACTGTCTCACGTCTACCTGTTGCTGTGTACATCTGCTCAGGAGGCTCAAAGAAGGTTGCTAAACTTTTATTTCTATGCTAATGACAAATCCAGCTGCAGACAGACAGCCACCTGGCTAAAATAGGAGTACACCACTACAGTCAGGGTCATCCATCACTCCTTCTGCAGTAACACTGTACTACTAGAACTACAGGCAGGCTTTCTGTAGCAGATAGCCAAATGAATATATAATATCAGCCTGTTACAGTTTTGTAACTCAATAAAGGCTTTAGCATATTTTTTTCCCTTACAACTACCATCAGCCACTGAAGAACAGCTGATATCCCTTTTACATCATCCATGTTCAGATGTTTATGTATTATAAACGTAACGTAACCCTTATTATAGTTGACAGCTCAAAGGTAGAGGGAGTCACACAGGAATTAAACGTTTGTTCTCTTAATTATGTTTAATTTAGATAAGACATATCCTGATAGCCTTTGTTGTGCGTGTTCAGCAGAAATATTTTTGAGTATATATATTTTTTTATCAAAAAAACGGTTTCCAGAGTGGATGAGTAGAGGATGAAAATGATCCGAATTTATCTCGATCTCAGTTTTGCCCTTTCAGAAAAATCAGTCCAGAGAATTTTAGCCAAAATGAGCTATCCTGATATTAGCATACTTTAAAGCAGTCTCTTCTTACATCTGCTTTTTATTCATACAGTCATACAGTATCAGTAAAGCATTTTTTTCTTTGCAAAAACTCTTTAAAGTCTGACTTCATTAACCTAAAATCTTTTACATATCAACAACCAAAAGACTTGTTCTGCTTTATTATCACTGATGATGAATCACATGTGGAAAAAAAAACATATTTTCTAAAACATTTGATGGGCATGATGGTTCAGGGGCCCTAATCAGCTGTTTTGTTCAACTATAACTACGGCTGACTCTGTTCTATAATCTAAGCAAAAAACCTCTAATTGAATTTTGCAGAGTTTACTTCTCTTTTTGCTTTAATCTTTGCATCAAATGAAGTATTCATCACATTATAATAACAGTAATAAATTATGTGTTATTTACTGTAAGCTGCAGAGGGAGTTACTGTAGCTTCTTCGTTTTACAGTAAAGCTATTAGATGATGTTACATAATATTGTTTTAAAATAAAGATGAACTTCATATTATCATAATGTGAGATTCTCATGCTGACCCATTCCAAGTTGTTTTCTTTGTCGTCACAGCTACATCAGTAAGCAGTATGAAAGAGGCAAAACCGAGAGACTTTACACAACACAAAGCCATTTAAACCTTCCCTTTAAGCACTGTGATCTGACCATGACATAATAATGCAGCAAAGCGGTGACCAGTTTCTGCGTTTGCCGTTTAATCGCGCATGAAATTCTGTCTGGAAACATCTTAGTCTGCTGAAGCCTGCGTAATCCTGGATAGCTTTCCCCAGCTCCTGGGTGCGATGGCGACTGTCTCCTCTGATAACCCTCCGGCAGGCGTTGCCATTCCTCCACACCCCCCACCACCACCCCCACCCCCCGAACCACCCACCCACCCACCCACCAAGCCCTCCAGTCGTTTCCCCTTCTCCGCTCGCAGCCAAATGAACGGCCGTGCAGCTTTATTAATCCACTTCTCCACACCCCCACGCACGCACACGGATGAATTTTAATCTTTACATTCTTCGTATGCTACGGTTTTTTTTTTGTTTTTTGTTTTTTCTCCAATACTCCTATGAGAGTCGTGAACTAAAAGAACCAAAAAATACTAAATAAAAAACAAATCAATAACCACATGTCATCTTTTCCTCCCAGTTAAGAAGGCGTTTCAACTTGAAAGCCAGGATGTATGGGGACTGGGGAAGTTAATGTGTGTTTGATCAAAAGGAGTATGTATACACACACAAACACACACACACACATTTTGTGACACTCCTGCTGAAGATGTGAATAAATTGTGAATCTCACATTGAAAAGTTTTGACAGATTTTACTATATATATATATATATTCCAAACAGTTGGAAGGGGGTTTAGCAAAAAACAGACAGTTTTTTGCCCTACCATCACAAACATAAACACATTAAGGAGGCTGAGCTCTACTAGGAGTTTAATGGGAGCTATGGGCTTTGATTGGATAAATCTAAGATAAAATTTGGGTATATCGAAACACTCCACACTTTGGTACAAAGCAAACAGTGAATTTGTAAAAAAAAAAAAAAAGGCAACTCATGGCCACTTCTAAGCCGGGAGGAGGATCTGTGATGCTGTGGGACATTTTTCTCACCCTGGAGCTCTTGTTAAGAGTGCTTGGCATCAGGAATCTTTAAATTGCTAGGATGTATTAAGTAAATTACACCGGTAAACAAAGACTGGATCAGTACTGGGGGTTTTTTGAGCCGGGTAATGAGCCAAAAAACGACTCAGAATCAACAATCACCACACAAAAAAATCAGACATTTTTCATATCTATCTCCTTTTCCAAGATCTAAATCAAATAAATAAATCTGAGTGGTGAGCTGAGGAGAACAGAGAACAAGAGGTAATCCAAGATTTTGGATGACCTGAAGAGATTTTTCAAAGAGGAATGGTCAAAGATCCCTCCCTCTGTATGATCCGACACTGCAAAAAAAAAACGGTGAGGGAAATGTCTTTCCTTTTGGCAAAGTATTACCAATGGGGTTACCTATAATTTCCTTTTCAATAATTTTATCAAAACATGTATTCCTCCCACGGAATAGATGTATTAAAATTAATAGTTGGATTTTTTTGTCCATATTTTTGCGTGAGATTCTGCTGCTGCAGTTCAAGTTGACTTAATTTCAAGTCTTTTTATGCATCGTTACCAGGAGTGACCATACATTATTCAATGTTTTTTGTTTTTTTTATAGATATCATCACTGCAAGCATTCACAGTCAAAGATAAACCTGTAGAGGGCGCTGTATGGGCGTTAGTTTGCTCCCGACGAAGCAGGCACAGCTCTGCAGCTCTGAGTCACTCTAATAAAATCATCACAGGCTGCATGAATCCCTCCTGAAGGCCACCGTCAAAATAACAAACAGCTTTCTTTAAAGAGAGATGTCTGTTTTTTGGGGGACGGGTGAGGGATGTGTGTGTGTGTGTGTGTGTGTGTGTGGACCTGTGTGCTGCTTACGACTCGGTTTCTGTACCTCCTTTCTCCTGCTTAGGGCAGATTCCCCTGGCCGGCGTCAGCCTCCTCTGCTCGTCTTCCTCTCCCCCGGGGGTCACCTGGATGCCCACCTCCACGGGAATCGAACCCCTGCCGAGCTCCAGCGACCGCGCCCTCGGAGAGATGGGAATGCCCATGATCCCGCCGGCCTCCCCGGGCTTGGAGAAGGTGCCCGGTCCGCCGTTAGGCCCCCTACACAGCCGGCGCTTGTGCTCGATGAAAACAAGGATGTCACCGAGGGGGAAATTGGTCTGGCACTGGCCGCAGGTCAAGAGGTCGTGCTCCCCTGGACCCATCCTCCGAGGACTGGGGGTGGACGGCTCCGGAGAGGGAGACCGCGCTCCTGAGTCATGGTTGACCTCCGCTTTGAGAAAGAGACGCAGATAGAGAGAGAGAAAAAAGAACCCTCAGTGAGTGAGAAAAAACATTATCAGAGAGAGAAAAGCACTGAGCAAAGGTTTAGTCCTGAAACCAATACGAGATAACAAGCATCCTTCTGTACCGCACAGGGTGGTCGTTACATTAAAAACTGTGTCACGTTCGGGGCTTGAAACAGCAGTTCGCTGTTTAAAAACCTAGATAAACACCTGCGCCGCTTATCTCTGAGAGAGATCTGCGTAGGTGGGACCAAACACTTTACTCTGCATGTTGGTGTGCGTCTGCGAGCAGGTTTGCTCCGTTTTGTGTTTGCGTTTGTGTGGCCAGGAAGCGATTCATCTCACGGTGCAGGCTTGGGTTTCCGGCGAGGGCCCTTCGCTGGCGCTGAGCTGTCACAGCGAGATGGTTGCCTTCACCACGTGGGAGCTTTTTTTTTCTTTTTTTTTTTTGCTCGACAAAGTGTAGCGTAACCAAGGCCCCATCCACCAGCCTCTATGTGTGTGTGTGTGTGTGTGTCTTAGAGAGAGAAACATGAGGAGGGGGAAAAAAATAGCTTGTGTGTGTGCATGAATGGATCAGGGCTCAGGTGAGTTTTAACTGTATTCTCAACAGACAGAAAATCCATAAAGCCAAACCTGGGGTCTTGTTAGGAGAGTAAATCTCATTCTTCACGGATCTGACACGGTCATTAATAACCATTACACTTTTTTTTTTTTTTCTCTGCGCGTCTTCCCCCATGGCACACACACTTGTCCCTCAGCTGAACACAAAGTCCCTCATGGACAACTTCCACATTTTCTTCATACGCTACCCGGATGTACCACCATGAAAACGGGTCCTCTCCTTAAGAGCCCAGAGGAAACCTGAAGCTCCAGAGACTTTGAGGGATGTCTGAGCAAAGCAGGCGGGCGTTCAGGGAGAGGTGTCAGCGCCTGGGGGAGAGGGAGAGAGAGCAACCCATCCCCTCCCTGTTGTGTCTCTCCTTTCTCTCTTTCTACACATGATAACCCAGTGATGACAGAAATTAGACAAGCTATTTTTTATTTCCTTTTTACTTTTCGTTATCTTATTTCACCTTCTTGAATTTTTGTTTTTTGCCAGTTGAGGGTCATGTCACTCCATTTGCCAATCGGCAAAAGAAGTTCTCACACATTAGTTGCCATTTGTACTTCCGGTTCATACCCGAAAGGAAAGAACTGGGTATTAGCTTATTTGATATTACAATTTAGTTTAAGTTAATTGTTTGTTACTCTGTAAAAAGTTTTAATACAGCCGATTTCCTTTTTTGGGGGGTTGGTATAGATGGCAAATCTGTTAAATCAAGACCCTTGATCAACTACTCTAAGTAACCTCCTATCATTTATCAGTTTTCTAACCAGATTTACAGTGTCGATTAAAAAAAGTTTCTTTAACTCTTCAGTTGTCATTGTAGTTCTGACACATCCCTTTGCCAGGTACAAAAGGAAGCATGGTTGGTACCAAGCGGCCGGTGGAGTAAGCCGTGTACACTATGACCAAATTTATGAAGGTACGAAAAGCTGCAGCAGAGGAAATTTCAGCGTTTCAAAACACAACTAATGTCCAGTTATTCTAAAAATATGAGTGTACAAAATGGTTTGTTTATGGCTACGAAAGGGCAATGCGTGGGTTTGCAATGAGGACGAAAATAGGAGGTGGAGGGAGGTGCTATTCTATCCTTTCCTATGTTAACATTTTACCCATAAAGAAACCACTTACTCTCCTGCTTAAGCAGTGACAAAACAGTAAATTCAGGGGTTATTTCATTTATGAAGTCTTGTTTATTTCGATTTTCTGTTGGTTTAAAAAACATGTTTTACATCCTAGTTCATTTCATCTGTATTTGGGTCAGATGACTCTTATGAAATCTGACAGATTATTATGAGCCCTGATAAAACCCCAAAAAAATTCTTGCTGAAAGATAAGATTCATTTTAGACATCTATTTTTTTTTTCTCTCTCCAGAAAATAGTAATAAAAAAAGATCACCATGTGGGGAAAGAACTGATTCTTGGTAAGTATGAAAGCTTCTGGGAGAGACAGCAATACGCTGTGCTAAAATGACTAAAACTAGAAAGGTTTGATACATATATATATATATATATATATATATATATATGGTACATGTTTTTTTGTTTTTTACAGCACGGCTTTGCCCATTCTAGTGTCATGTTTGGAGAATTGGTCATTTCAGAGCTTTGAGCAGTTTTATGGCTGTTTATCTGCATAATTCCTTAGGAATACTTAAATAGTGAGCAAAATAAAAAGTTTAATGACACCGACCACCACCTGAGGGTAGGAAATTGTTTGCTTCCACTTACAAAAAGTAAGGAAGATGAACAAAATGGCAACGTGTGTGTACAAAGTTGGGGTAAAAATTTGTGAAGAACTGAGCTATAGTTTATAATTGTTTTCTGAAAATATTGTATTTTAGCCTTCTGACATTTATTTTGGTATGTGACAGATTAAATTACAAAAAAAGAATGACTTCCTGCTAATTAATAGTATAAAGAATAGAGCCTTATAGCTACATACTGTATCTCTACACTATATATTGTATGTAGATGACAGAAAATGACTTTAAATCATCTGCTTTCAGGGCAAAAACAAATTGAGAATGTATGAAAAATTTAATGTTACTTGTTTCTGACATGGAAAAAACATTGGACATGAGACGAGAGTTCTGAGCTGGTAAAAGTGGAAAATGATCATCGCCTGTTTGTTCTCCTTTTTTGGACTGCTGTTGTCTGTCTGCCTCCAGCCACCATCTTTTAATCCTCTTTTAATTCTTGTGGCCTTCCCGCATTATTCCTTGAACCAAATACAGTGTTTCCAGCCATTCACTCCATAAAACTCAACCTATTCTAAACAGACACCAAAGGGTGACCAGACCCACCTTAAAAAAAAAGTAGCAGGACTGGACACAATGTTAAAAACGAAAAAAAAAGGCAACAAATCTGTGTGCAAACGTTAGGTGTGGCTGCGTCCTGCTGTGCACTTATCAGAGCAGGGATCCTAGATGTTCTTATCGCTCATCTCAAACTGTGTCTTTACAAACCTATAATCTTTTTTTACCCAATTTTACTTTTTCATTCATTTCGGTTTAAATTAAAAACTGTTCCTCCTCTAGGCGCAGTCACCCCTCCTCCCACATAAAACACACACACACACACACACACACCTGCGTAGGCACATTTTAGTCATCTCCAGACGCCCCATGATGGACCAGCGCCAAATATCTTTTTCTTTAGGTGGCGATGGCTTCCTGGACTCTTGCCAAATAATTTCCATCTCATATTCTTTGACAGCAAAGAAGAAACACAAACACACATTTACCTACAGTTCACAGCCTGTGACCGTCATTCGGATGAAGCAACGATTGGGCCATGTGAAAGCAGAAATTTGTTGGCGCATGTAAGTAGAGCCTCACGCTGAGCCGGCCCAAGGCAATAGCAAAAAAAGTGTCCGTTTGGGACTCCCAGAGCAGTAGGGGGCCTCCAAGAGCCCCTGAAGTTTAACAAACTATATTGCATCTTTTTTGTTATTGTCTTTTCTGTTCAGATTTATCAAGAATAAGTCATTTTAAAATTAGCTTGTGATAAAATTTCACAAAATCTGATATAATTATTTCAATTAACTTATGTAATATTTGAATTTATTTAAGATTTTCAACCTACTGAGGAACTATTCTACATATAAACAAAGTGATGTCTTAATCATTTGATGGTTTTGTGGCTCATAATTTAATGCTGCTGCTCTAGTTTAATCATTTCTGTTGCCTGGACAACATTTACTGTACTCTGTAAGTGTTTGCAAGTAGATCTCAACAAGCGACTGAGAATTTCCTATTCTTCTCTGGTCTAATGAGCCTGTATTCAAACAATGTACACGAGATATGACCGCAGGAGAAAGTGAAGTTAATCTAAATCTCTACAGTTTACAGTGTTGGCCTTTTAGCGTGTCGTCATAAGAGCTCATTTTCTGATAAATATTTCTAAAAAGGCGGTCAGGAATAGGGATTTGTCAGTTAAGATAACTCGTTATTAATAAATAATTTCCTAAATGCACAGCATGCAAATAGCTAATGGCTCCTAAATTGAATTCTGCTCAGGGCCCTGTTCAACCTTGGAACAGCCCTGCCTGCACAAGACCCAAACAAGAAGGGTGGGCATGGGAAAACGAGACAACTGGAATTGGTGAGTTGAGTGACATCTCAGCACATCAACCGGCCCTGTGTGTCGCCTGAGAGGCGAACCTAACAAGGCCTGTTTGCTAACCTACGGTTGAGCAACACAGCCTGGGGCCAGAAGCCAGTAAATTATGAGGAGTTGGCACAGAATCAATGCCACTGGAACGAAACTCGGACACCTTCTCATAACCGCGCCCGCTCGCTCATCTTTCCCGAGGCTCACCTGTGACAAAACATAAAAAAAATGTGTGTGCTACAAGGGGAAAAACAAAGAAGGAATGCATATTGGTTGGGGAGGAGGGGAAAAATCTGGAAAAATGTTGAAATGGAAACACACATAGAGAAAAAAAACAGACTAATGTGGCATAGCAGGGTGACAGACAGCGTCTAATTCCAACGCATGTGAGAAGATCATGCTTGATAGGTAAAGGAGCACAGCTGACGCTCTGTCAAGCATGCCATCGCAAGGGAAGGCGTTGTGATAGCAATGAAAGCCAGCTGTCTAACACAATGCCACACATACTTTGTTTTTTCAAGCTCGCTCTGTTTCTTTTCGCTTCTTCGATTTAAAAAAAAAAAAAATGTTTTTATCTTCACACAGAGAGCTCATCTTCACCCCGGTGACTTTCCTGTTACGCTGCCCTATCAAGTGTGGGTTAGGTCAGGCAGACTTAGAGCACCCCCTATCAGCTTGATGAGGGGAGAGTCAGTCACTCAGTCACTACTGCTTCTGCTGCTGCTGCTGCTGCTACACAATGTGTACCAGATGGGGAAACGCTGCTGAAGACAATGGGCCTCTTTCTGCAGAATTTCCATTTATGAAAAAAAGGGCAAAAAATAACACCAAGAAAGGACTCAATATCTGCATAATTTTCTTAAAAGGCAATGAACTCGACGGATTTTTCCTAATTATGTAACGTAAACTCTCAAAACTATCATCAGAACTTCTAATATACTCAGCTAATATGAGTGGACTCCTTGAATCTCTAATTAATACATCTTGATCTCATGAGTGTTTCATTATGAATAAATAAAAATGTATCTTTTTTTTAATCCATTATTTCTTGAAATTTCTCTTTGTTAATTTTGAATTTGCAAAAATTCCCAGACAGAAACCATCGCACTACTTTTAGCCGCTTAAATCTCAACTTTTTCCATTTTTGTTTTAAATTTGCATTTCAACTCAAGCAGTTTAGGTCCGATTTCCTAATAATCGTGCTTGTAAGGCCACAGGCGCTCAGATAACAGGCTGCTTAAATTCAATAGGTTTTAAACCTGGCTCTGTTTCTCCAGCCGCGTATAGCTTTAAAAAAAACACACTCAATCCTATGAGTAAACCCCACCGGGGGGAAAATCGGGTAAGATTCACTCTGCCATTGAAACAAATGACACCAGCAACATTGCAGATGGTTGCAATCAAAAATTCAAACGACGAGCGGGCCCCCTTTTTGCCTACCCCCCCTCCCTTCTTTTTTTATTTTTTTCTTCCCCTCGTCTGCGATTTGCCAAGCAGAGCTGCAACACTGCAATGTTGTGTAAGGCTGTGTGTGTGTGAGTGTGTGTGTTTAATTATCTTATCAGCATTTAATCTGCAGCAGTCCCATTCCTTATCATAAATCTCAGACTATCAGGCTGAATGTGAGCAAAATAAAGCTCTGCTGCTGACTTTGAGTTGTCAACAAAATTGCTATAAATGACTTGCGACCTATGAGGCATGACAGTTGGAGGTGCATAAATCACGTTCTGGCAAATTTGTAATTTTGACAAAAAAACAAAAAATGGGTTGCAGCGTTGCAAAACTCATCGAACGCGTTCGGCAACGTTGAAATTTTGGATGGCAAAAATCTGTGAATCGTAAATCCTTCACCCATGGCCGTCTCCTGTGAGATTATCGTCCCGTTACCGCAGCGTTTGTGTGAATATTTACTGTGGGGTTGCAGAGCGTATGCGCTGGGTTTCTCCCCATCGTTTGACGGCACATGTGGCATGAATAAAGGAGAAAACATTCAGTGTTTCACAAGTAGCATTCCAATTGGGAGAGTAAACAGTTATCGCGAGGCGTTTCCGTGGATGGATCCAGGGGAAGGGATTCTCTGCCCTGGTGATGGTACGCTGCAGGTAGTACTGGGGTCCCACAATGAATTTTAGAGGAATCCATCTGGAGAAGGTGTCACTTTGTCATAAATGCAACACCGAAATCCTATAAGTATGATTAGGAAACAAAGAATTAACTGTAAACTGAATGTTAGATTGAGCCTTCTGCAGAACAGCTTCTTACATATGATTTGTTTTAGGCAGTGAAGCCACACACTTTGCATGTGGTCATGCAATCTGAGCGTAACTTGTGCAGACTCTCTGTAATTTGCTGAATTGGTGTGTGTGTTCTTGTGCTGCATGCTTGTACACCGTGTGCATTTTCTGCACTCGAGTGTCCCTTAGACGTCTGGCCGGGCGAGTAGCTTCCAGACGCCGTCCTCCACCGACAAGCCTGTCCAGAAATATGCTGATATTCAGGTTTTGCGTTCTCCCAAACAGAGTGTGACCCTACAGGCCCCGATGGCTGCAGGGCACAAAGCCGCGTTCGTGTTACGATCTGACATATGTTGGCACCCTGCAGGGAAACTTCACAAAGAGAGATGCACAGAGACCCGTCCTGACAGGCGATGAAGAAAAAGTGTTAACGAGCAAGTCAACTGACGCCGGTTTTTCTTTTTCAACATCGGGCGGTTGACATTGCTCTACTGAGGAAGTTACAGTTTAGTTTTCGCCCACAGATTCCCACCCCGCCCCGCTTCAGGTGGTCGTCTCCAACCACCACAGCATAATGCTGCCACCAGCTGCAGAACGGTAGATGCTTTAACACCTTCTATCCACCACAGCTTCTGCTCAAGCACTATTATTAAATCTAATCCGTGTCTTAGATATATCATGTAAATCATGAAAACACACACTTGTTCTTTGCAGAACACCCCCCCCCCCTTTTTGTTTTGGGCTTCGAGTGTTTTACGGGATTTTAAAAGAAAAAGTGAAAACGCTTTATACGTCAGTTGCGCATCTCAGGTCATTGCCTGAGGGCACAGTTCAGCAAAAACACTGGAGAGAGTTTAATGTAAAAGAACAGGTAGGACAAGATTTAGATCCTCCAAATTGGCCTGCTTGTCAGCATCCTAAACGGATCTTTTTATTCGGAGGTGCACTTCAACAGCTACACACTGAGCTGAGCATTGGTGCATTAGGTAACATGTCCAAAGCTGCTCGTGCTTGCTGCATGTGTGACTCCTGGAATTTTTTGTTTTTTGTTTTTTAAAGAAGGGGGGCACCTGCATATGCAAGAACGGATAAATCCCGAGGACACTCGCATGTCACTTCATTGTTGGGAAAAGACAGTTAGAAGACAATGTGGGACAGCTAATTGTCAGTGCAATTATCAAAAAAATGAGCAGGACAAGAATGTGTGCGATTGTATGGAAGGTTGCCGGAGGGCTTTGCTGTAATTATTACTAAAAATACAAAAATAATGTTCTGAATGTTAAAAAGTAAATCCAAAATGTAATACGTTCATTAAAGGCAAATAATTATAAGTTATTGCAGTTGTTGGTGACATTTTTACACAGGCAAATACTAAACACACACACTTCAATCATATCACACATTTTGTACATTTTAAAATGGGGAGATTTGAGATAGAACTGTCAGATTATAATCAGCAAAATATAAATATTTTTTAACCTTTAAGGGCCGATGTGTTGGTTTGAAACTCAGTGTCTCCCATGTTTTAGACAACAACAAAAAAATCAAATTAGGAAGCTCTGTGACAAGTAGGAGACAAAGTGGCTGGAGCAAATAAAACCCAAACAGTTTTCAGGAACAGAACCGATTGGGCCAGAGATTACATCATGAAGTTTGTGCAATAAATTACCCAGATTAGGGAGCCCCTTTGAAATCGGATTTAGGCGCACGCCAAGCTCAAGGAGATGAAGGTTAGATTGATATAATTGGATTTAACGACTTTTTAAATCGGTAGGCCCTTATAAAAGTTATCTGATCGCAGTTTTAAAAAGAATTAAATAGAAAAAAACCACATTTGATACTATTGTTATCACAACAAACGACTCACCTTTTAATTATTTATTCTGCATGAAGGAGTTTTAGCAAAGAATCCCCATTTTTAACGCAAACGTATTTGGCTTCAGTAACCCTTCGAGTGAAGTACTAACATTAACAGGCCTTTAAGCATCTAGAGAAAGAAAGTGCGCAACGTTTCTGAAGCGTTTGCGACAAACAGGGCAAGCAAAACTGTGGAAAAGACGAATAACAATAATTGGAGAGAAAAAAAAATATGAGAAAAGTGCAATAAAAATACATGTGTTGTGACGAAACGCTTGAACACACGTGCGCGCATGCTTTCAAACTCAAAACAGACGCCCTCGCTGAATGCTTGAGGAGGTGTTAAAAATCTAATGAATTCGGAAAATAACTCTTAGCCTATTTAAGTCTGTTATTTTTTTCAACGCAAGCAATTTAAAAAAAAATCACAAACAAACCGTCATCATCATCTTTATGTCTTGCCTGAATCACTTATTTCACTTTTGCAGAGTAATTATTAAATTTGATAAATAAATATAGCGCTATATGTGCAAATAAAACTAAATCTTTGCGAAAAAAAATGTATTCTGGCAACAAAAAAAAGTCAAAATCAAGAGTGATTAAAATAAGCAATAAATTATTCCCAAAAGAGAGTTTTTGAGTTGTGATTTATTAGAAGAGATAAACTAACCTTGGACCGTCTCCCGGGGCGTCAACGAGAAGTGCTGCGGGTTCACCTGCTTGCGGCGGGACATTGCCCCGGCATTTACTCTGGCATCGCCCGGTGAACGGCACTTGGAGTCGGCTTGAACCGTGGTGTCGGTGAGCGGCTCTCTCTCCTCCGCGCTACGTCCAATCGAGCTCGTATCGCTTCGTCGTCGACAGTCTGTGAAGGTGCAAAAACTTTGATGCGCGTAAAAAGGAGCTGGAGCGGTGCGGGGCTGAAGGAGCGCGACGAGGATGGGAGATCCGTGCGGTGTCCTGTGCGTGGAAGCAACACCTGGAAGAAGTGGGAAGAAGCCAAGGTGGGAATTTCTTTTTTCTTCTTCTTGTTCTTCTTCTTTAGGGATCGATGAGAGCAGGTTAGGTGCTGCAAAGAGCGTTTGTTTGCAGGTAAAAAAAAAAAAAAAGAAAGAAAAATCCCGGACTTCCCGACTTCTGCAGCGACCGTGGTGACAGATAATCGCCCCCTGTTTATTTTATATTTTGGAAAATTCTCTTAAAAGCGTGTGCTCGCCGTATCTGGGGGGGGCCAAATAGCAGCTGCTTACTCTGTGTGCTCCCTACAGTCCTTCCATCTCAGCAGTGGTGCGCTAAATGACCCTTTGGCACTGACTCCTCCTGCGCGTTTTGGCATTGGTGCGCGGAACGGCAACTCTTGGCTCCGACGGCCCTAGCCTCGCTGATTGAGAGACGCATACACACGCACAGACACACACAGGAGAGAGAAAGAGAGAGAGAAGTGTGTGTGTGTGGGGGAGAGAGAGAGAGAGAGAGAGAGAGAGAGAGAGAGAGAGAGAGAGAGAGAAACCAGGCGGGCAGACGTGACACCTCCTCCTTTTCTTCCAAGCTGAGGTCCAATGTTTTCCAGTTTCCTACGCTGGTTGAGGCTACTTCTAGTTGACTCACGCGATGAAAGATGCTCTGCCCGCATGTATATGTCTGTCTGAGAGTGTGTGTGTGTGCGCGCGCATGTGCGATGGGAACGGATTCAAGTTTAAGTGCGCCCGCGTGCTTCGCGCGTCAGGCAGTTGCTGGACAAACCCGCGGACACCGGCGGCTCCCCCGGGTCTTCCTCCATCAGCTCCAAGCAGTAATCACCAGTCATCAGCGGTTACTCACATCACAGACCGGCTCATGCTTGTCTGGCTTTTGAAGTAGTTTCAAATTACCTCCCCAAAAAATAAACCATCTCACCTTTGCATTTATCATAGCTTTATCCAGAGGACGGCGCGCAGCTTTTCCGCATTAGCTGCTCCTTACTTCTTACTGGCTTTTTTTCCCCTCTTCTCCATCTATGTCAATAGAAATGTTCAAATAAACACAATGATTGGACCTCCTGCTCCTTGATTTATCAGAGTATCTGATGAAACATCTAAATTGATCTTATGATAGCCTACTTTTATTGCGTGAAGTCCTTCAAGTATTAATATTAAATAAGGCTGGAGTGCATAATCATTTTAAAATGTAAAGCATATATTTCCACACATTGTGTCAGAGGTGGCGGTGGGGGAAGGGGGGGGGGGGTGTACGGCATGCTGCGGGTTTGTTGTCAGGGTACTTTAAGGCAACAGTACCCTCTGTTGGCACAGTCAGGAGGCAAAGCAGACCTGTTCAGGAGGTCGCGCCTTAAAACGCTCTTAGTTTAACCCAGTTCCTTCCAAAAGTATTAATGCTCCAAACACTTTTCCACATCCTAATATCATACAGCCACAGAAAAAAAAAGTTTTACTTTATATTTTTATTTGCTAGACCATCACTGAGTAGCACAGAACTGTAAAAGTAAAAGGAACGGATGCATTGTATTTTTATTGCCTCCCATAAAACACTTATATTTTGTAACTCTTTTACTATATCATTTATAAATAAAACATCATTATTAAATGGCCTATATTAATTATTATTTATTGGATATATCCAGAGGTTTATTAGAGAGCTGTAGGGGAAAGAAACAGCATCATGAAGACCGGTAGACCAGCAGAGAGGTCAGAGAGAACGTCTCATATAGAGGATTGCTTTCTCTTTTATCCTAAAATAGAAAGAATACAGCACAACTTGAAACGTAATGACACATGACCATCCTCCTATACCAGGGCTTTCAAACTCCAGACCTGAGCGGTTCTGTGCACCTGAATCAAACAGCTGACTTAGCTTCTTTGGAATGGCCTGTCCTTAAAACAGAGTTTGAGAAGTGATATCTTGTAGGAGGTGCTCTGATCTGATGAGACAAAAACCTTTTGGCCTATATGCAAAATGGTGTGGGTGGGGAGAAAAACCAATATAACTTTTACTGCACATCACCTGGAAAACGTCCTACTTATGGGGAGGTGTGGTAACTGGAGCTGTGACATAAAACAGAGCTAAAAAAATTCTATCTTTACAGACACTCCCTGGTCAGACTGATGGAGCTGGAACGTTTTTGCAGAGCAGATTACACAAATATTTTGTGGCAAGGTGCACCAATGAGGGTCCAGGCAGTATTCGATCCCCAGACTCCCGTGTCAAAGTGACGCTTGCATGACGGTAACCTGATCGAATCCCCCCCGGCCATTCGTTGGTGCGCCTTGGCACATTTGGTGTTGCTGGCATGGTCCTTCACTGTGCCTTGATAGATCATGCACCCTGGCTACCTGATCACCAGGATATCCCTTTGGCTGACTAGTAAGCACGCCTCACTTTCACCCGGGAGTCGGGCGATCAAATTATTGACGCAGTAGGGCTAAAAAAAATGGAATGCACACCCTTTTCTTTCAGATTTTGTATGTTGGAAAATTTAGAAAACTATTTTGTTTTTCTCCTTTTGCATAAAAATTTGGCTAACATTGTGTTGGCAAATGAAATGTTATAACACAACAAGGTGTGAAAAAGTTGCAGAGTTCCACGGTGTAGAATCCAGAATCTGACAGTATTGTTAGAGTAAATCAGTTCCACTTAAATCTAATTAGTGACTCTAATAGACAATCATTCACTGTGCTTCATTGTATTCATATGCACAGGTAAGTGCCTTTAAGAGACTGTAGCCCAGCTTTTCTGTATTTTATTTTTTTTAATTTTTTCAATCCTGCCACGCAATTCAAGCTTGAGCTTAAACTGTAATTTGGTTGAAATACTCGGCTGAACAAAAACGAAAGCCTCTCATGGCCGTTTAAAGTTGACGATATATTTCCCCCGGATCGGCGGAGAGAAGTGTGCAGCCATGGCGATACATTTTTACAGCGTGGGCATTAATAAAACATGGTGGGCAATTTTAAGAGCATTAGAAGTTTGATTGCTTCAGGGCAGGCCTGTGGGACTTTCAGGACAGTAATTATTTATATAAATGAAATGTCATCTCAGCTCTGGCTCAAGGAGATGTAACCTCAGCAGATGCCACATGCAAAAACACCAGGGTAAGAACGGTTATGCTTCACAGGCCGGCCAGAGTGTGTTTGACCACAGTGCACAAATTCGCTTTGCGGTATTACATAAAAGTAATAGTGTGTTGCACGGGGCAGTGGAAGGAAAACATTACCCTGAGTTCACACGCTCTCTCTTAGCATGTCTGCTTTGTCCTCCCTCATGGGTTTCTCAATAATACATCAATGTCTCCATTATAGCTTGTATCCGTGGGCTTGGGGCAAAAGCGGTTTGAGCTGGGTTGCAGAGGGCCAACATGCCCTGCTTGTGGACACAGGAAAGGTTTTAAGTCCAAAGTGTTGGCTCCGAGGAGACACGCTTCTGTCGTGGCAAGTGTCATCGTTCGGTACGAGTTAACCTCAGCACACCGCGGGGCAACATACACACCGCTGAAGTGGAAGCTCTGTCCGACCGAGAGGAGTAATGCTGATCTTCCGTTTCTTAAGCGGAATCTACGCCCATTTCAGACGCTAGTTATTTGCGTTGAGGCGGATAAAACAAGGTCGGGGACAGTGCTTAAAAGGCTGGATCCTGCACATGAGTGGACAAATGTACACCCATCGAAGCTTGATTCACTGACACATCTTTTCCATATTTTATTTTTTTATATTCCTCCATCTGAAAATAATAGCAACAAGACATTCTTGGGGTATCTAAAATCAGTGCTGTAGAAGAGTAATTTACAGTTTTATAGCAGACAAAGAATACCACAATAAACACAAAAAGCACTTTTTATATGATAACTTCATTCATTAAGAGAAACAAGCCATTAAAACATAAAAACGGGGTTAGGTGTGACGTCATCGTGTGACAAAAGCTGCCATCCAGGACAATAAAAGGAATCTTGGCCCTCTCTTTGTTGCAGATTTTGTTAAAATTCTGCTACATCAGTTGGTTTTCCTGGTTGGACAGTGTATTTAAAGTCACACCACAGCATCATAAATACAAACTTTGACTAGGCCACTCCAAAACCAACATTCATATTCTTTTTATTTGTTTATTTCCTATCTGTTCAGAGGTAGACCTGCTGGCATTCTTTACACAATCATCCTGATCTGTAAAACCAAGCGCACTTTGGGCTTAAGATTAAAAAAAACGAAAGAGCAGAATTCATCGTCCAGCTCCTGAAGCAGCAAAACACTCATCGACCATAATACCACTACCTCCATGTTTGACTCTTATTAATAAATCGTGTTTCAGACATGCTTGGTTAGTTCTAACACTAGACTTAACGAGACACGCACTTTTAAAGTTTTCCACTTTTGCCTTGTTAGCTCAAAGAATCTTGAGGACCATGGAGATATTTTGGGGAACTCTAAGGCTGGGAATCTTTTGTTCGCTTCGGTCAGCAGTGGTTTTTGGCTTGGAACTCGAGCATGCCAGCCATTTTCTCCAAGTCTCATTGTTATTGGTGAGTCAAAATCGCTGACCTTAACCGAGTAAAGTGAGGCCTTCAGTGCTTTAGGTGTTGCAAGTGCTTTTTGAGATCTCACTTCATGTTTTCAGTCAGATCCAATTGTAATGATTTCTTGTCTGTATGAGAATGTGGAGAGATTAATTGCACTTGAACTAAGGTTTTAAAGAACAAAAAGTGGGGTTTTCAGTTAATTTATCACTTAGAAAGGCTGAGAATTACAGTTAAAGGAAAAGTTATTTTCTCAACCTGGACCTTATTTTTTTAGCAAATATTACGTTCATTTACTCACCCAGACAAGCTTGGAGCTGCTTGGAGCCGTTCACCAGGAGTTTATATGGAGTCGCCATCAACATATATCCATACAATGGGAGTCAATGGGGGCAGGATTTTGCCGCCTGTAATAAGGCATTATCTGCCCTAAAACTCTTTAATTTAAACATGTTTTGTTTTTAACTGTTAGCGCTACTCCTGGCAGAGTTCAGCACATTTCTGAAGTGTTTATTTGTTCAGTTATGGGGTGATTTAGAGGCATAAATACAGCTACACCTTTACAATTACATCAGGCTGTGCTCAATCCCAGTTCTAGTCTGAGCAGGACTTTCACTCTGTGCTCTATGACGGTAGCCTAGACAGAACTTGCTACTGCAGACAACAGGATTCGCGTCTGCGTGTTTCCAAATTGCACTAACAAGATGACTAGTTGGACTAACTTCAGCTTCTGAAGGCTTTCCTTCCGCAACCTACGCAGACCATAGTTGTAATGGGGGTGGGTGCGATGTCATTGAAATCCCAGGATAGCGTAAATTGGAATCTTTTGCATTGAAAGACTGTAAATACCTCAGAAGCTCATACCTTAGCGTCTCCGAGACGTTCTGGGCTCACAGGGGGATACGGCTAACTATTCATAGCAAAACATGATTAAATGAAGGCATTTTGTGGCAGATAATGCTTTATTACAGGCTTCGAACTCCTGCCCTGATTGACTCCCATTATATGGATATACGCTGATCACGACTCAATATAAGCTCATGTTGAATGGCTCCAAGTAGCTCCAAACTTGTCGGGATGAGTAAATGAACACAGAATTTGCTAAAAATAAGGTCCAGGTGGAAAAAAATCTTTCTTTCCCCTTCAGTATTTAAAAACTGCATTTTGTATTTATTCTGTTCTGTTATCTCCGCTAAGGAGTTTATGTGTTTGTCAGTGTTGGTGCGTCAGTCTGTTTGTTAGTTAGCAGAATAACTCAAAAAGTTATTGATGTGCTAAGATGACATTTTCAGGAAGTGTCTGCAATGGGACCAGCAACAAGTGCTTAGAATTTCGGGGGTAATCCAAGTCTTTAACATTAGAAGATCTGACTGTTTTCAGGATACAGTATGTGCATGTAGCGCTACAATAAATGCTTATTTAAATATACAAGATAACTTCCCAACAGACTCTACAACATATCAAAGTTTGATTCATATCCTGCTGAAATACTGTGATCCAGAACAAGAAAAAAAAAAAGGAAACCTTTAGAGTTTTGGAAACGCCAAGGGAATAGATTAAGGTAAAGGCATACAAAATGCAGCTAAATATAGCCACGATATCGTGGAATCTGAAGTGTGCCAATGGATTTCATGTATCAGTGTGAACCTAGCTGCTAAAGGTATGTTTTCATGGTCAAGGTATATAAAAAGTTTGAATTAGATCACAACAATTGTGGTGGTGGTAGGTGGACTGAGATGTGCACTCTCCAAATGCTTATTTGATGATCTGAAATGTTGAAGTTAGCATAAATAGCAGATATATCCGTAAGGGATGAAGCACAGTTTTTTTTAAGGCCTACACGATTTTCCAAATAAAAGTTTTGACAGAAAAAAATTTCTGGGTGATTTTTGTGTTGCAGAAGTGAAAAATAAAGCATTCCAAGCCATTCTGATGTGATTAACCGCAATGTGACAGGGCTGACATAAACAATGAAAGGTCCACTCCAGGAGAGCTCATGGTAATATGAATATTGCTGTGGGATTTGCTGCTTCATTATGCAATGTTTAATATTAATAAAGAAAGTATAAGGATATATTATTTATGAGCTATTCATAGTGTGGTTGGATGTATTTGTGTATGTGTGCGTGTGTTTGTGTGTTTGTGTGTGTGTGTGTGTGTGTGTGTGGGTGGGTGTGCGTGTGTGTGTGTGTGTGTTTGAGTGACAGATTGAGATGCTCCCTTGCTACAGGCAATACAACCAGACAAGGCTCTTACTTTTCTACAGGACCCATCCTGACAATTTCTCCCACAGTTAAGAGGATTTGTCCGAGCAGGGCTGAATATATAATACATGCAGATTCCAAATTTTAATGTGGGCAGAGTAAATGATTCAATGCTGGCTTTTCTCAGAAGAGGGCACGAGATGTTACTCGTGGTCTGCTCTTACGACACAGGCCGTCACACCCTGAGCAGGCCCAGATGCTGGTGGTTCTCAGGCAACTTTCAGCCATTGCAACTGTACATATCTCAAATGTTAATGGTTGTGTCTGTATTGCAGGGAAAACAAAAAATATTAACAGCACAAACCTAAAAAAAAAAAAAATGTAAAAACTCATCTTAATCCTGGTTGACAACCTACACCCATTATTATTAATCAAACAAAAACATTTTACTATTGGAAATTAGAATTGCTAAATTTACCTATTTACCTGACACATTAACATAGATATAACTTTTTTTGTATTAAATATTTATGGACCCTTTGACCTAGACTGGTCCATCAACAATTAAAAAAAAAATCTTCATAGAAATATTTTTCCGTTGATAGTCTACCCTTCTCTGTAAAAAAACAACTACAAAAACTACAGAAAACTATTAACTGTACTTTTGAAAAATCATATAGTCTTTCCTAATGATATTGAGAGAAATAAACAAAAACCAAAATCTAAGAAAAATTAATTGTAAAATCCTGATAAGGGCTAAGCCTAAATAAATAAAGCAAATAATAAAATATAAAATAATAAATATAAATAAAATAATAAAAAATGTGAATATAAAAAATGTGAGTTTGTTCTTTTTAGATTTGATTGCTGAACCGCCTCTGTGGGAAAATAAAACAATTGAGTGATTATTTGTCTCCCTCTAGTGGATATTATTCAAATAACATACATCTCATCAAAGTCTCCACAAGCGTGTCTTATAACGTTGACTTTACTGAAAAAATCGTGCGTTTCAGTAGTATGCATCTATAAGACTGTTTGATACAGGTACACAATTTCTTGTGTAAGTCTAGACTTTATGCTGTGAAACGTCTCACGTCATTATGCACAGGTTTTCACTTCCAAAATACAAGATTTGAAACATATATAAATCCATTAACAAAACTCCACAATCACATGCACCAAAGAGGAAATTTATTTAAAAGAGTCTGGGCACTGGCCTCCGTTTGCAATGGTGCCCAAGCGCCCCAGACTGTTTAAATCAAAACACAGGCCAGCGTGTGGTCATATTATTTTATTCACCAATATAATATTAATAATAAATCATGAGTTCAAGCACAGAGGGTCAAAATACTTCCTCTTTTAAAAACTAAAAGGTTTTCCTAGAATAGCCTACTTTGTCAAATAATTAAGGAAATAAAAGAAGAAAATAAGTAAGTGAGCAAGGCCGTTTCAAGTTAATGCAGTTTTTAAATTCTTTGCTCTGCAAGTGATTCCCATAGAGCAAATTTCCATAAATGATCATCAGTCCTGGGATCTGACCATGTCTGCTCAAGCCAAAACAGGCTTCACCATTTTTCCTGCCACACACCACAAATTAATACGGTCGATGTGTTTAGGATGCACATTTTTTGAATATATTTCATAATGTGCTATAAGCACAAGAGCTATAATAAACCCCATCACTAGGGGGCACTGCAACCCACTGAACACTGCACTGGTCTTATTTTAGCCGGCTTCACTGTTGAGTCTCCAGTCCAGTCTGTTGTCTAGGTGAACTCCGAGGTATCTGTACTCCTCAACCACCTCCACTTCTTCTCCCATGATAGAGACAGTCTTTGACTTATCCCTGTTTCTTCCGAAATGTACGATCATCTCCTTTTTTTTGTTCACATTCAACGTAAGATGATTGTTTCCACACCAAACCCACAAAGCAGTCCACCAGCTCTCTGTATTCACCTTCTTCTCCATCTCTGATACACCCAACAATTGCAGAGTCGTCTGAGTATTTCTGCAGAAATAAAAATGTACACTTATCCATGTTTTACAGGAGAACGCAGCGGCAGCGGATGCTGAAGCCAGCCTAGATTTGACATACTGACACCTACAGACACGTGTACTGTAAACTTAGTTTCAGTACTGTATCTACAGTGTGGAAAATGTCAATTAACAGTAAAATACTGACAGCTACAGTACAGACAAAAAATTTGGACACACCTTCTCATTCAATGACTTTCCTTTCTTTTCATGACTACATTGTAGATTCTCAATTAAGGGCATCAAAACTATGAATGAACACATAATGTATGGAATTACTGTATGTACTCAAACAAAAAGGGTGAAATAACTGAATCCATGTGTGATATTTTAGATTCTGTCAGCTACTGTCAAAGTACTTTACAGTATACTTTAAAATTACAGTAAAACCCTGGTGTCTGTACCTGCCAGTATTTTACAGTAATTTTACATAGTTTGGTTTTTTCTTTGACTGTGGAACCAATGCTAAAAACATCTGACTACAGCTCATAGGGGTCACGAGAAGAGTGAGCTACAGAAGCTCCAATTATACCGTGATCTCCAAACACTGAAAGTCTGAATACCAAGCTGGGAAGCCACATTAGAAGACCATCACTTGATTTGTTGTCGGGATTTTTGTTGGTTTTTTAAAAGCTAATCACTTTCTAACAGTACTGATGATAGATTATTGCACCTCGGTTTTGCAATCCTACCGCGGAAGTTAGGGATTCTGGCAGGGTGATGCGCCCTGCACCTTGGCTTTTTTTTAATCTCGCTGCTAGACTTAAATGTTACGTTTTCTTTTGACATTGGCCTTTGGGCAGAGAATGAGGCAACATCTAACTAAATGTAAAGAGTGAAGGACTTCTATCAAGAGAAAAAAAAAACAACCTGACATGAACAATAGCAGGACAATGAGTGAAGCTAACCAAACACCATAAATAACAGCAAATCACAGTAAGGAACTTTGCTATAAGTTTTCTTAAAAATGGTAAGTTAGATACTGGTCGGTAATTGTTTAAGTAATTAAAATCTAAATTGCTCTTCTTCAACAGGGGCCTCACTACCGCCGCTTTAAAGGCGGCAGGAAAAACCCCCGTCTTAAGCATCATTTCTGTCATTTTTAAAAGAACCATAAAATTCCTTCAAAAACCGGGTAGGAATTGTAACCCCCACTGCAATTTTAATGAAGATTTACTACACAAATATATCAAGTGGAATATGGTAAATGGACTGAACTTATATAGTGCTTTTCTAGTCTTACTGACCACTGAAAGCGCTTTACATTGATGCCACATTCACCCATTCACACTCGCATTCATACACCGACACCCAACATGGCTCGGTAGGACAATGTAGAATTTGGGCCAGGGGCACATTGACATGTGACTGGAGGAAGCTGGAATCAAACTTAAAACCCTCCAATTGCAAGCCAACTACTCTACCACTGAGCCACAGTCTCCACCTACAGTCAATACTACAGGAGTAGCTGCAATGCTCCACTTGTGAAAGTAAATCCGTTGGGCTTCTACTTGGTGCCATAGACTGTATATATATATTGGTACTCAGACATCAATTGAGTGTCACATTGCCAAACAGGACATGTTAAAAACAAAAGAAAAAAGAAGGATTTACCAGCAAGCAACAATCACCAACCGATCAACAGAAAGATCATCCCCTCTCCTTTCCTGATTATCGTGTATCAATCATATCATAACCGTTTACAGAAACCTCTTGCGTCTTCTGCTCAGTACCACTCCCCTCGAAACCCAGAAGTACCCATACACCAATATCTTATAGCAATGAACAGTTCAAACTTTAATTTTGGCCTGTATTTGTTGCCTATTCTAAAGGTTCACACAGAACCAACATGACAAAAATACAACATTTTGCAATATTCTGCACTGTTATATTTATCCTGTACTAATAAACCAAAAATCAAATACATCTGATTAAAATGAAAAAAAGGGCTAAACTAACGTGGCTAATACCCTGTTAAAGTAGTTTTTAATTCAGCTTTCAGTGTCATTTAGTATGTGGATATATTTAGTAGCCTATTTTGATATTCTCAGTCCCCCCTGCTTTGGAAAAGTTACACAGATCCATCAGATTGTGAGGAAACTTCTAGTCATGTTTCTGCTTTAGACTCACTACGATGCTAAAACATTAAAGCCTTGTTTTTGTTGTATTTTGGGTTGAAAATCCGCCTAGGCGCACGTGTATCGTATTTCCTGCGTAATGACGTCAGGAAGCAGGCAGTGACGTAGAAGAAAAATGGTGGTGTCCTTGTTACAATGGGGATATTAGCAGCTCACTTGTTAGCCAATACGGTGTGAATAACTGCGGATTATTCTAATTGTCGTCTCTTCTATGTGGTTTATCCTGACGCATACATGATAAAGGTAGGCTTCGCAGGTTCAATCGACGAACAGCTATAATTCCACACACTTTTGACGGGCTAACAAGCTTCTAGCATTAGCATGAGCTAACACGCTAAGCTAATGCTAGCGAACAGAACAACCACCCGGTTTACAGTTGTTTTCCTTCTATGTTATAGTTTTTCATTCTTATCATCTTTTTATTTGGGATTAAACGCATTTATCAGACATAACCAAACAAGATTTTAACTATTGTAGGCTTAGTTAGATAAAATGTTAGGGAGTAGCTCGTGACTTTATTATGCTAATTTGCTAAATCTTATAGTTGGATTCGGGCACAGTTTCATCCTTGGAACTTTAGGGCATTTGTACCGGATCATCATCTGACCGGGTAAAACCTTTGGTCCGCTCTCAGCAGTACTGTTGCTTCCAAAATGCGTTGTTTGGCGACGTCAAACAGGATGATTCAGGATGAGTTAAGCCCAGTTCCCGTCCAGCCACTCTTACCGGTGTGATAGATCAACTGGTGGTGGCAGCCAGTGTTGCCTAATGTCTTTGACAGAAAGTAGCTGAAGTTGGCTCAGAAAGTCTAGATAACCCTAGATGTTTTTCTTTAAAAAAATGGTTTACATACAATGGAGAGCAAAAATACCAATTTAGTAATAACAAAACAAAATTATTTTAAATTAAAGGTACTTGTTGACATATCATTTTCATGTGTGTAAATTACCTTCTTGTTTGAGATAGATCTTGAATACATCTTAATTTCATTTGACTATTGGGCAAAATAGAGATTTAGATGAAAAATGACCTTTTTCTGTAAAATGTTTCTAAAAATAATGATTACAATTTTTTTTCTGTTTTCAAGTAGCTTTTCATGAAACGTGTATGTAATGTCATCAGAAATAGTCCCACACTAATTTACGTATTGGTGATGCCATCACGTCACATCAGCCCAATGCAAATATGGGTGTATGTTAACTAGGGATTTCCCGATCGGAGCACATGATTTTTATATATTTTTTTTATATGATAAATTCCACCACAGGCCTCAAATCTATATTGCGATACAATCTAAAGCTTATGCAGTAACTATATGTACTGCAATATATTTAGGCAAAAATGACTTTGCAGATACATTTAAGCAAAACAACTTGAAAAAAAAGTTTATTTTGCAAATTCCATTTAAAAAAATGGTAATCTTTTCCAAATTATGCAACACAAAAATTCTTGCAGTATAAAGATGAAGATATTTTAAATAAGATGAAAGCTAAATGTTATGAAAATAAAGTTCAAATTGAACTGCTTTCCTGGTTATTTATTAGTTTAATATTGTTCAACAACAAATCATGCATACATTTGAATAAAAAATGCTTCAAATTCAACAGGTTCCTTTTCTTTTGAAAACAGCAAATTTTAAACTTGCAATGTATAGAGTAACGGCAAACATTGAACATCAGTATTTATCCTCCTTGCGTATCTGAAGTGCGTAAGCACAGCTTACATCTAGGGCTGCCACAGACGTTTATTTTGATAATCGACTAATGATTAGTCGATTATGCAACACAAAAAGTCCCGCAACAAAAATAAAGATGATTTTAAAAATGAAAGCTAAAGATTATGGAAATAAAGTTAAACATTGAATGCTTTCCTGGGTGCTGATATATACATTTAATATCACATGAAAAGAAACCTACATATGTTTGAAAAAAATGCTTCAAGTTCAACAGGTTTCTTTTCCATAACATGAAAAACAACAACGTTTAAATTTCAATATCTGCTGTGAAGACAAACACCAAACATCAGTATCCTTGTAATGTAATATTATTATTCAAATAATATTGGAATGTATTTGAAAATTCAAATTAAACATATAGCATACAATTCAAATACAATTCAACAGTATTTATTCTTTTTTAGATTAACTGTGAATAATTTTCAATCCAAGCAGAGGTTATTGTCATTAGTATTTTATTTTTTTAGTCTCGTACAGATGACTTCTCATGGAGGTTTATCTGTTGTTCTGGAGGTTGAATATGCGCTCCACTGCTGACTCAAATTAAGCATCATTTCTGTCAACGTTTTATAATGGAATAAAAATAAAAAATCTCTTCAATTGAAGCGACCAGAAGTCGAAAAAACTCTCTGAACGAACAGTGAACTACTGTTTCAGCGGGAGAAAAGCCAGCAGGTGGAAAGCAGCTGTAGTTTAGCTCATGTTTTTGGCACACATCTGGCTCTTTGGGCGTCTGACCGGCTGCACCGGGGACAGTCACACTCCGAAGCCTCAGAAGTTTTCCCGCCTGTAATCAGAGGTTGTTCAGCAAGATGTGTTTAATTTGGTTAACACGACCTCTGTTTGAAACATAACGACATGTGTGACAATATAAAGGTATTCTTCAAATAGTATTTCATACAAAGTTTTTGAGACTTTTTTTTTTTTTTTTTTTTTTGACAGCATTTTAGATCAGGCACAACACAGCCACCTACACTTTCTAAAAATCTGCTATCCGTACACTGTAGCTTTCAACTAGTTAATCTCACCACCATACCTCTGACTGGTACTCGGTTGGCTCCTAATTAGCCCCAAAAGCGGCCCAGTGTAGCCTACAAGGAAGTTCCGATAAAATTACCCTGAAGTTCGGATAGTTGAAATGCTTCTTATAATAATAAATCGGCAACTGCCTCTTTAGAGCTTCCACAATGGCTTCTATTAACTCGGGCTAAAAGTGATAGCTAAGGACTAACCAATGTTTTTATATATAGACATAATAAAAAATGTTAGTTGCAGTTATTTAATTCATTATTTGCTTTTAATTTCCAAAGAACCACCAGTAATAGTTTGTGTCCATCTATAATGCCAGTAAGTTGGAAACTATCTTCATTTTCACAGCATCAATGACAACAAATTCCCTACAGTAGATATTAATAGATAATTATAAGTTGTCTCTTTTTTAACATTTGAGAATCAGAAAGAAATTTATTTAGCTGGAATGAGGGGGAAAATGGCTCTTTGGAAGTTAAAGGTTGCAGATTCCTGATCTGTAATGTACCATATTAGGACTAATTTCAGATTTTATTTTTGAAATCTGTAACATTTGACCTGTTTTGTTGTCCTAATGGTTTAAATGAATTTTAGTGAGATACCAGAGGAAAATTGTCTGCTTAAACAGAATTATCTCCTGCTGTTTAGAGCTCACCTCAACTCTTACTGTAATTATCATCTCCCCCACCAAGTCCAGTGCGGCGGGTCCATCCACCTCTTCCCCACAAGCGATGAAGGATTCCAAAGAGAACATGAGTGGCCAGGCTGCTCTGGACCACATCAAGCCATGCTGGTACTGGGACAAGAAGGACTTAGCCCACACCCCGTCTCAGTCGGAGGGCCTAGACCCCGGCACAGAGGCTCGCTATAGGAGAGAGGGAGCCCGCTTCATATTCGACGTCGGAACCCGGCTCGGCCTGTATCCTTGATTGGTTTATTCCCGGACAGAGCTTCAGCCAGGATCTCAGTGACACTTGAGATAGATATTTTAGATGAAGTATGGTAAAATAAAAACTGAAAAAATCTGGGCTGTGAAGAATTAGCAGAGAATATATACTTTTTTTTCCTTCTTTTTTTCACAGGAAGCATCATAGTTTCTTAGGGATGTACCGATACCATTCTAATGTACTCATATAATGCATCATACTTGATATTATGAACTGATACTTAAAATGTGAAAGCTATCATGTCATTTTTATTAATATTTTAGGTTTTCTCTAATTCACCTCCGGGCCTCTACAATGGTGCGGCTCATTTATGGTATATGTGCACATTTGTTTTTTTTTTACCTAAAATTGGCTGGTGCGGCTTATAATCAGATGCGCCTTATAATCCAGAAATTTCTGTACTAAGATCTAAGTTATTGGTTTGAATACAAATGGTATCATTGCTTCTCTATAGTTTATCATCGTGTAGTTTTAAATTATTTAAGGATATGATTATGACAACTAGGGCTGAACGATTTTGGAAAATAATCTAATTGCGATTTTTTTTTTTTCTTCAATATTGCGATTGCGATTTAATGTGCAATTATTTTTGTGGGGCTTTTGTCATGCATTTTTTAATTAATGCAATCAAAAATATTGTGTATTATAAACAGATTTTTATACATAATTTATTCTATTCCATAAGATTATTTACTTATTTTAAGACAAAGGCAAATATTAACAACTTTATCTACTTTTAATCATCACACTCGATGGTCATCGGTGTCGTTCTGCAATCAAGGTTTTCTTCCTTTTGATCCCAGCTAATAATTCCCTCCGGCTGCAATGTTTTCCTCCGTGTGGTTATCCAGGAAGTAGGATGCTTGAAGGAACAAGCTCTGATTTTTAATTCTCCATCGATCTAATGCACTTTCAGACTCTGGTATGGCTCCGTAGAGCGGTTTGATCTCAGGTCAGTTGTTGCAAAATACTCCGCTGTTTTCGGTGCGGCTTTAACTTTCTGTCGGCATTTTTTATACAGCGCAGGTAAAATGTGGCTAAAATGTGTGTGTGAGATTGAATCCTAGCTTATTCATCATGGTTAACAAGCTATAAAACCCGTTATAGCACGAATTATTTCAGTGTGCCGTTTTTTTATGTTCGTAAGGAGCGATTCTTTCAAACAGCTCGGTCAGCGATCCCTGTCGCCTCGAAGTTTGTTTACTGGAAATTTAAACACTGGTGGCGGTCAGTTTAGCCGTGCAACTCTCATATATGGTGGTGTGATGTTTTTAGGTGTTGATAAAGGTTCGTACTGTAGCCTACCTCGTGAGGCAGCAACAATACCAAGACGGGTTCTGCATAATACCTGGCGTTGCGCAGCATCAACGTTTTCATAGCAGATATAATTTCTCACAACTGATGTACTGTTCCTCTTTGGTACCAACTATTGTGTAGTGTTGGATTCTGTTAAGCTTTTGGTCATTTTATAACTGGTTAAAGTGCAGCGTTTCCTTCTCTCCCTGCATTGTTTGCAAGTCACGTGACTTTAGCAGATATGTTTACATCAAGTCAAATCGCAGCCTTTGCGATTAGGAAATCGCATTTTACCAAATCGCAATTTAATTGCATATGCAATTAATCGTTCAGCCCTAATGACAACAAATGTAAGCATGCTAATCAATTTTTATTTCAAAAAAATGTTTCGTTTTTGAATCCTTGACTCTCGGCAGACACTATGACACGCTGGCCACCGGCATCATATATTTTCATCGCTTCTACATGTTTCATTCCTTTAAGCAGTTTCCCAGATACGTGAGTCCAAGTTCATGGTTTTCACTTGTTGCCAAAAGCAAACCGATTTTGAGGAGCTAATTGTTTCGACACTCGTTTCCACAGGTGACTGGAGCTTGTTGTCTTTTCCTGGCTGGAAAGGTTGAGGAGACCCCGAAGAAATGTAAAGACATCATCAAGACGGCCCGGAGCTTACTGAATGATGTGCAGTTTGCCCAGTTTGGGGATGATCCAAAGGTGCCGTTTTGACTTCTTTAGTCCCTTAAAAAAAACGAAAAAACTTTTCAAAACACATGAATACATTTGAAAAATCCAAGTCTTGGAAAAAAAAAAAGAAGAAGAAATTTCTAGACATAAAGGGTCAAAAATGCCAGAGGTGATGCTAGGATGGCCTTACCCTGTAGTACAAAGAAATGATTCAGCTAAACAGGGAAGTTATTGACAATTCTTTTAGGAAAATAACAGCTTGCAACACGATTTTATGAAGTTTCTAATGTGCCGACTAAGCTTCAGCCAGTTTTTCCTTGTTCCTCTTTGTGTGCGAGATTCTCTTCCCCTGAAATGTTCAGTTCCCCTGCGTCGAGGCGCACACTGCAGCCAGAGAGGCAGAGCAGTCCTCACAGCACCGCTGATGGGCGATAAAGCGACGCCACATTGTCATGTTAACCTTGTTCCTCCATATTTTAATCCACAGCTCCCGCCATAAACTTTTAAGTTGTTAATTCGTTTTTTTTTTTCATGTAGATGTTTGCTTTACTCAGTTACCATGCAACAACAGTTATCCCAGTAACAAAGTGGGATGAAATCAAAAAAGTCCTATTACGAGATAAAAGAACACATGAGCTTGTGGTTAAGATATTAATGGGAACTAAAATGGCATCTTTTATAGAGTTGAGTGGGACACTTCCTTTTTTTTTATCCCTAAAAACTAGGGATTTTAGAAAATATGGATATGTTGGTACATCACAATACTTTGTCACGATATTTTATCAATATTAAAAAATATATTGGGGCTGCACGGTGGCGCAGTGGTTAGCGCTGTTGCCTTGCAGCAAGAAGGTCGTGGGTTCGTATCCCGGCCCAGGGTCTTTCTGCATGGAGTTTGCATGTTCTCCCCGTGTATGCGTGGGTTCTCTCGGGTACTCCGGCTTCCTCCACAGTCCAAAATGTAGGTGAATTGATACTCTAATTGTCCTAGGAATGAATGTGAGTGTGAATGGTTGTCTGTCTCTCTGTGTTGGCCCTGCAACAGACTGGCGTCCTGTTCAGGTGTACCTGCCTAACGCCTGATAATTGCTGGGATAGGCTCCAGCTCCCCCGTGACCCTGAATTGGATAAGCGGTTAAGAAAATGGATGGATGGATGGATGGAAAAAGCAAAGAAATGTATTGGGTGTAGATTTTTTTTTAAAGAATTTGAATGAAGCCATTAATGACAGTAGTTTTGTAGTAAAATAAAAAGTATGACCGCTAGTTACTGGCTGTTTTCACCTTCGTTCCAGTGGATCAACTGGATCTAGGAAGAAAACTGGATATGTTATGTATCAAACAGGTTGGAGTGTTTAGAACGCTGCGATAGTTTTTCTACAGTTAACTTTAGTTTTAAAAATCTACATTTACAGTGTTACTTATAGTACCGCATTGTACCCCTGTATTGTGATACAAACAGCGTTACCAGATTATTGCCAGTACACATTAGGGCTGGGCAAAACGATTATTTTTGTAATCGATTAATCTAGCAATTATTTTTTAGATGCATCGATTAATCTGATTGATTTTTAAATTCGATTCGATGTTGATTCGATTATCAATTATTTACCCATTATTTAATTTGTATAAAAATGTGACATTAATTTATGTATTCCAATGAAATAACAAAGTTCTTCATTTGAACACATTTTAATTGTAAAAAAAATCCCAAATAAAGTTGGAGTATTAGTCTATTATTAATCTCCTGTTAGAGGTTAGATTTAACAAAAAGTTAAATGTTGTGTAACCAAAAAATGTGAATTTAAGAAAAGAAAATATCAAACAAAATTTCACATTCACTTAATGCAAAAAGTGCTCTTCATTCACAAAAAAAACATTTACTTTGCTGCAATATCTCTTGTTTCTGACATAAGATTTGCACACAAAAAAAGGGATAAACGGGGAGAGAGGTGCTGTTATTTACAGTAAAATGCTGCAAATCTTTCTAGTTATTAGATGGCAACTTTGAATCCAACAAACTGGAGGAGCACTAAGTAAAAAGTAGTATTCAAACAAGATGAGGCGTTATTAAACCTGATAACCAAGAGTTCGTTGTCGGTTTGCTTTTGAAAGCACTTAAACAATGTTGTATTAAAGTCCACGATGGCTCCGTTTAGCAGGTAGGTAGTGCGTTACCTTTGTTAACAAACATGTTTGACGCAACCAAATAACACTCTCACATTTTCGGCTTTTGCTCATAATCAGTCTGTGCGCATTCTGACTTGTTCTGCCAACACGGGTCACAAATAAAAACCTACCAAACAGATAGCAGTAACATACACCAGACGCTGCTAAGAAGCTTAAATAAGTTTTGCTTTTAAAGAGGTTGAGTGTTCATTTCTGTATATGAGTGTGTGTGCGCTTGTGTATATGATTTATAGGGTAAAATACACGGCGTTAGTAAAAAAGAGTTGGAAACTTGCTGTGTTTAATCATTTGCTGGAACTGCTCATGGATGCCTCTGTTTGAGGTGCTGGTGCATAGCCGTGGTGCTTTTATAAGCCGTTTCCATTTTGCAAAGCCGGCAGATGACAAAATCGCTCCTTTTTATTTTAAAATGGTGCGATACCTTTGAACTGCGAGTTTGGGTGGAGGTATTTTTAAGTCAATTGACTTACTCGTCCTGCAACTACTTGCTCCCGCCATGTTTGTTTTGAAAGTCATGATGCGTGCGCCGGTGTATTTTACGCGTCGACGTAATCGATTACGTAAAATAATCAGTGTAGACAAATCAGTCAAAGTTTGACCGATCCATATCCCATTCTTTTACTTTTTTTTGGTCCATAAATCTCCAGGAATCTTTGAGAAGACTTCATTTAGTGCAGAATTATCATGATTAGGTGTGACTTGGTGACAAACTTCAGGTGTTAAAAGTGGGTCCATATTCCTTAATAAAGTAATAAAAAGCCGTTTAGGTCACAGCACCGACTCTCAGGTAGTTTAGGCCGTAATCGCTCCAAAGAGATTTGCTGATGTTTCAGTGCTGAGGTGGAAACCCAGAAGCAGTAAAGGAACTCCTTCCTGCAGCAGCCCTGGTTATGCTCCAGCGGGAAAATGCCCCCAGTTTAACGGAGCCTTCTTGTTCCAACAGGAGGAGGTGATGGTTCTGGAGAGGATTTTGCTCCAGACCATCAAGTTCGACCTGCAGGTGGAGCACCCCTACATGTTCCTGCTGCGCTACGTCAAGCAGCTTAAAGGTAACAAAGACCAAATGTTTCAATCCCAGGTGACAAATACACTCTTAGCTATCGGATTCAGTCGAGAACAGGCTGACATGTTGCTTTTACATTTAAGGGGAGAAGAATAAAGTCTGCAAGGTGTTACAAATGGCTTGGACCTTTGTCAACGACAGGTGTGCAGACTTTGTGTCTTACATCCATTTTTTTTATGTAATAAATAGAAATTAGTTTTTTTTTGTTTTTTTTAAAGGATCCAGATTTAAGTGTTTTTCTGCCGAAACTGATAGAAGACTCTAACCCTGTGTGTCCCTGGTAGCCTCTGCACCATGCTGTCTCTTCAGTGGGAGCCAGAAATCATCGCCGTGGCGGTAATGTACCTGGCAGGCCGCCTGTGTAAGTTTGACATCCAGGAGTGGACGGCCAAGCAGTCGTCCCGGCGCTGGTGGGAGCAGTTTGTCCAGGATGTCCCTGTTGAGCTTCTCGAAGGTACCCGTCTCATCCTCTAAAGTTCTTAAACCTCTTTGATGCTTCTACTCGTAAAAAAAAAAAACAAAAAAAAAAACAACCTGCCTCCATCCTCTAGACATCTGCCACCAGATCTTGGATCTGTACTCCCAGGGAAACAAGCCCATCCCTCAGCAGATCCAAGAGAAAGAGCGGGCCGCCGCTACTCCCACGTCCGTTCCTCCTGTACCGCAGGCGCAGCCCCCAGCCTCCAACCCTCCGCCCCCGCCCCCGAAGAAGACGCCTCCTCAGGTTGGCAGCCCTGCACGCCAGCTCAAACGCTCGCATGTAAGCAAGCTTAACTAGCGGCGGAGAAAAGACGACGTTGTTTGCTTTTGGTGTTAAGAAATACTTGATTACAGAAGGTAAAACATTCTGGGTTTGACTTTGACTAATCTTACCTTCACGTCTGTTTTTGTCTTAGACATCTCCAAAGGAGGAACCCAAACCCCCAGGTATTACACTGTTCAAATGTCACACTCCCTTGTAAAAGTATTCACACCCCTTGAATGTTTTTTTTTTTTTTTTTAGTTACACTTACAAGCACAACAAACCTTTCTCTATAAATAGTGAACACGGTTTCCACATGAAACATTTGGCTCTTGGAGATTAGATGAAAACACTTTATAACAAGGATTTTTTAGTCTTGCTACAGATTCCCAGTTATATTCCAGTTTGGACCGAGGCTGCCAGCATTCATTTACGCAGTAACATATCTATAGAAACATTTTTACTCATCACATAGCTTTTATGATCAAAAGTTACAATTTATTTATTTTTGGTCCCAGGGTGCAGTGTGCATGGTCGCCTCCATGCAGTACATGTTTGTTTGTGGGTGCTGGGGTTGCAGTAACCTAGCGAGTATTCTGGTGATTAATCAAGTCACCGGATAAAGAAATTGAAGACAGTTTGTCACGAGACAAAAAGATTAAAGGTTGCATAATAAGATTAGGAAATGTAGGGTTTGCTGTTGTGGAAAGCTAATTCAGTTTAGCAATAAACACTTTTGATATATTTTTATTTTTCTGTCACGTTTTTTATTTTTCTTTCCTTCTTTAAGTTCTTTAATGTGGTAAATTCTGTCGGACATCCTTGAAAGTTTTGGATAACTGTCTGGGCAGACGTGGGGAATATTAATATTAGATACTACAATTACTCGAGGAATCTTTTCAGTACCAGTATGACCTCTGAAGTTTTTGAGTGAGATGGCTCCCCCCATCTCTCCCCTCCCTTAAGAAGAATACCAACATTTTGTTGGGCACCACCCAAACACATACTATAAAACTATCTTTCAAAAGATTTAGAAAACTTTGATATGTAAATAAATTCTCCTGACTGCAGCTTTAAGTCAGCCAGGCTGAAGTTAGTTTTCAACTAAAACTTGTGATTGAAAGATTTCCTTTTAGAGCTGCGCTGACTCGGCTGAGACCGGTTTTTGATTTTCAGTTTCAGTCTTCTTATTTAATATTCTGAAAACTAAGGTTGTTTATTTGTAAATACATAAACAATAAGAGCCTAATTTTATAATGTTGAATGTGGCGCTTTATATGTATAATTTGAAGTCTGGGATACAAAATTGAAAAATCTTTTTTTTTTTTTTTGACAAAAAACAAACAAAATTAATGTTTGTTGATAGCTTAATAATAAAAGTAGCTGTTGGTGGCGGCTCCATCTGGGCTTTGACTGCTCATCATTTCGCCTCCACTGTGGCTCCGGCTTTATGCTGAGTCATTGTTCTACTGGAAGATGAACCTCGAGCTCAGTTTAACAGATGCTGTATTTTTCTTTATTATCCCTTGCTGAGGAAACGAGACCCTCCCCGCAGAGCATGATGCAGCCACCACCCTGTTTCTCTGTGGGAACAGTGTGTCCAGTGTTGGTTCTCCTCCAACCGTAGCGTGTTGAGTCTAACACAAAACGGATCGGTGTTTCCGCTGGATTTTAATTCATAAAAACAATGATCGTTTTCTGTTCAGTTACAACCAAGTGCAGCGCATACTTTCTAAATGAATACCATGCCAATGAGTGTCATGATGCTCTGTCTGATGATTTGCAGAACAAGCCGGGTCAAAGATCCCCAGACTGGAGAGCCCCATGCCTCCCCTGCCTGCAGCCCAGCCTCCCCCAGGTAACCTCCATCACTTCCATACCGTCTGTGTTCTTTGTTTTTTGGTGTGCTTTTAGAAAAGAAAAAAAAGAAGAGTTAAACTTGTGGTCTGACCCTTTACGAGCCGCCGGTCAGGTCGGGCTTTTAAAGCAGCCCAAAATTTTCCTTTTGCACTTTTTACCTGGACGAAACACCAAAGCACATGCTCCTACACTCACCCAATGCACTCCGATTAATGCTTGAGCTGGGTAATGAGGCCTCCTGCGAAGTGGAGTTAGCGGATGTGGTGTTGCTGTCCGAGACGGCGACTTTATTTAACACCTCATGTCTCTCTGCCTTGTTTTCCCCACCAGCCCCTCCTGCCGAGGCAGAACCAGGAAGTGAAGCTGCTCCTCCACCTCCGCATGCCCCGCCCCCACACCAGCCCCCTCCCTTGCCCCATCGCCCCCCTCCGCCTCCACCCTCCAACTACCTTATGTCCACCACCAGCTCCTACATGTCGGGCGAGGGCTACCAAAGCCTGCAGTCCATGATGAAGACAGAAGCTCCGCCCTACACCCCCATGCCGCCCAGCTACCCGCCGCCGATCCCGCCGTATCATCCCCACGTCTATCAGCCCGCCACAGCACCGCCTCCTGGTCCGCCCCCCCCTCCATCCACTTACCCACCTCCCAGTCTGCCCCCGACTTACCCTCCACCGGGATACAACAGCTACCCTCCTCCACCTCCGCGCATGCCGCCAGGCCACGTACCGCCTCCAGGGATCTCGCTTCCCCCCACTGGGTACCCTCCTCCACCCCCTGTGCCTCCAGGACCGTCCCAAGTGCCCCTGCCCCCTCCACCCGGCATGCCCCTCAACCGGGGCGGGTGGATGAGATGAGTCTGCAAACCCACAGCTGTTGATTGGGGACTGAACCAAACCAGGAGGGTTCCTGTCACACGCTCAGAGAAGGGGAACTGGTTTCTCTTCAGCCGCAGGGAAACGGCTGGAAATAAACTTGAAATAATGAGTCGGCAATGTTGGCAAAACTGCCCAAAAGCATCCATTTGCAGAGATAATCGGTGTCAAACCTACATCCTTTATCGGCATGGCAAAGACTTGTTCCAGCTTGTTTGTTTTTTTATGCTTTTTGTCAGTTAAATCATCTTTTTTTTTTTTTCTCTGATTCCCAGTTTATAGTTTTTCTTGCATTCTGTTTGTTTCACATTCTCTCCAGTCCTTAGTCGATGTTTTTCTACTTTGGTCGAATCATAACCTGTTTTTGTTTTCGGCATATAATTTAACTTCAAAAATACAGGCTTTGTGTTGCAAACAGTTCTGCAAAGAATAAAAATTTATTTTTACATTTTGTACTTTTTTTTTGTGAGATGTGATCCTGATGATTATTGTGGAAGCACACATTGAGCAAAGGTAAGGGGAAATGTGGCCGTTTACATAAGGAACCAAGCCAACGTGTTCGGGAGTGAATAAAGAAAAATACCGTTCGGTCCTCCTTAAGGATGAATATGGAGCAACGCCCACTAACAGTGCTGTGGGGAAAAACTGTTCATCCCTTCTATATTATTTTTCTCTTGGTATGTCACACTGAAATACTTGAAATCACCCACAAAAAAAAAAGAAAAAAGCACAAAGAAACAAAATGTAGCTTTTAAATGAAGACGAAAGATCCTCAAAAACCTAAGATCATTCTGAGATCCAAAGAAATTCAGGAACAAATGAGTGTGGAAGGCATTGAGATTATTGGTCGGGAAAAGGCTCTAAAGCTGTTTCTGAAGCTTTGGGACTCAGTACTGAAGTTGCAGCCATTATCCACTATTGGAGAAAACATGGAACTCTGGTTAACCTTTCCAGGATGCAACAGTCTGTTTACTCGGAAAGCCACTAATATTTGCATTGCTGACTCGGCTACGGCATTCACGACATCAGCAAAGTACATCTGTTTGCTTTTCACTGCTCCATCTTCAAATGTTTGTTCTTGTGTGATCAGCTGCATGAATGAGTCCGTGTCAAAAGTTCAAAGAAATGTTTCTTTGATTCGAAGTAGAGATGTGTTCGAAAAATCAATTCTTATAAAAATTTTAAGAGTCCAATTGATTCACAACTTCAAAAATCTGTATAATTGTTTAACATAGTTTTCCCTTTTTTAACTGCTAAAATAGAAATTAAAAATCCACAGCCTTCTTAAGGCTTAGTTCTGAAAGTGTTAATACAGTTTTTTTCCTGCTAATTGGTTATTCACCCAGTGTTAGTGTTGGCAGTAATGTATTACAAAAGTAAAGAGTTGCAGGAATAGATTACTTTTTCAGTAACTGAGTAATTACTTAGAAAATATACAGCAATATATTACTAGTTACGATTTCAGTAACTCAAGTTACAAAAGAATTTTAAATTGTTTTTCTGGCCAACTAATGCAACAAACCAAATCAAGTTGGATACGGTAGAACAAGATCCACCATCCACTTACTGTTGCTGCAAAATTAAAACATTAGAGAATCATGACGGCTGAGGAAAAGATCAACTGTACATTTAAACAGCTGCATTATTAACACAGTTTTCCTAACCATCTGTTGGAAGACTTCAGACATCAGAGTCTCATCTTTAATCATCTTTGTGATGAGCACTTTCAGCACCTTCTTTTGTTTAGATTTAACCAATAGAAGGCATGCAAAGGAACTGGAGACTTAATTTGAATAAAATACTGTTAAAAATACAGTATTGTGTAAAATGTAAATTGATAAGTTATGGTGGTTAGAAGTTGTTAGATATTTAAGATATTTTGCCAAAAGTAACTTAAAGTAGTGTAAGTCAGTTAAATTTTTAAGACAGTAATATGCAATTCAAAAATATTACTTTTTTGACGTAACTAGTAACGTGAAATATAATACAATTTCTTTGTAACTTGCCCAAATTTGGTGGTAAGTCATTGAATTACAGGCATATAATTAAGATAGCTCAAAAAAACATAGTCTATGTCTAAACCTGCTTATCCGTGTAGGGGGGGGGTACACCATGGGTGCGTGTTTTTGGACAGTGTGAGGAAGCAGTGTACCTCTAGAGAAGGAAAGTATGCACAGGGAAAACATACAAACTTGATGCATAAACCACATCAGGCGGGAATTCAAACCCAGGACCATCCTAAAGCCCTTATTGGCAAGTAAAAGCTGACATTAGCTCATCTGCAGACTGTCTCTGTCTGCAGATGAGCTCTGAAAGAGAGCATTGAGAGATGCAGATCATCTCTCAATGTACCATCTTCCCCTTTAAAGGTACAGGAGCATTATTACGGTCGCTCAGATGCGAAACTCCAGGTTTTATCGTCTTTTCATGAGACGGAGGAAGCGATTTCTTTTTAACCCGTGCCAACCAAAGTGGAGGGAAACGGCGTGTTGACAGGTGTGTGTAGGCAGTCCTGCTGGGTCAACTGGGAAACTTCAGAAACCAGTTTACAAGGCTTCATGAAGCATCCTTGAAAAGGGGGACAATAGACTCTCTATCAATGCTGTTTCACTCTTATGGTGGGTTTTTCTGCACATCATTGTTTTCAGTCTGAGCATCACACTGAAAGGCCTCTCTATTTGCTGATTCCTTCACAAAGACTCTTAGGACAGAAGCCAGAGAGATTAGCTCCTTGTCCTAAATTACCAGCCAGCTGTAAACTACAAGTCCCATTCGGCTGCAGGAGGATCACTCCTCCCATTAGCCCTGGCACAGAGCCGACTACAAATGGGAGGTTAGTGTCGTCGTCGTGGAGAAACCGGCTGGGACGGGATCCTCTGTCACTCACCGCCAAACGTGTCATAAACTCATTGTGTTGCCATCAATCGGAGGACCTAACCACCTCCACAGCAGATGGAGGCTCAGCAGGACAACAGGAGGCCACGCCCGGAGCCCCTGCCCCACACAGAGAGCACACGGTAGGAGGAAGAGAGGCCACAACTTTAGGGGTCCCCCATAGGCCAGACTGGACCTCCTGTGGATACACCTCTGGATGAAATCCTAATGTCTTCCATGACTGATTAGACAAATGTGACTGAGCCGCTAGTGAAGGATCACCGCTTCAAATTTGATCTAGAAATGTTGCGATTTAAAGGAGGGGGTGGCATGTAAAATCCACTTTTTAAAGCTTTTCATCCCATTCTTATGTCATTCCCTCCTAAAGTGTTTTTTTAGGTTAATTCATGAGTATCTTTTGTAACTTTTGCGGCCCCCGTGTTGAGCTCTGAATGCCAGATTCCTCCTAGCTGTGCCCCATCTCCAAAGCCCAATTGCGCTCTACCTTCTTAAAAAAAAAGTCCAGTTCACCATAGATGCTACAGTACTGTAACATCCGTGATGCTGTGACCGACTTGGAGTCACACCATCAGCACAACATAGAGGAAATACTGATAAACACCGTGGCTAACCACCCAGAGCTACATGACACAAGCTGTTTTCTATAAAGAGAAAGGAATAAAAAAAATAAACATAAAGAGCTTAAACCATTTACACAGGAAACCTCATAAGAGGTTTTTGAGTGGCTCTTAAAAGAGCCATTGTGGCTGCAAAAGGTCCCTGTTCTAACAAAACAGCATACCCATCAGAATGACATCAGAATCGGATCAGAATCGGTTTTATTGCCATTGTTTGAGAACAAGTTCACAAACTAGGAATTTTTTTCGGTACAGTTGTGCACATAAAACATTTAACATAAGTAAAAAAAAAAAAAAAGAATGAGCCATAAGGCTAAAGTCTTTATAAATATTATAATCTGTATGTATATAAAAGAACTATGAAAAGATAAACATCCTTTTTAACATGAGAGCAGCAGCAGGGTTCCATTCACAGATGTGCAGGTGAATGACAGCAGCAGATCTAAGTGTGGTCAGACCACACAGTGCAGTAAAATAAAGTTACGTAGTGCAGATGGTTCTATCCTACATGGGTCTTTAACTGAACTATCGGGTCTTGTTATTGTTCATGAGTCTGATGGCGGAGGGGAAGAAACTGTTCAGGTGGCGGGAGGTGTGGGTCTGGATGGACCGTAGCCTCCTGCCTGAGGGGAGGAGGGAGAATAGTCGGTGTCCAGGGTGAGAAGAGTCAGCTGTGATCCGACCCACACGCCTCCGGGTCCTGGAGGAGAACAGGTCCCGGAGGGATGGGAGCCTGCAGCCAATCACCTTCTCAGCAGCACGCACGATGCGCTGCAGTCGTTGTTTGTCCCGGTCTGCGGCGCCGGGGAACCACACGGTGATGGAGGAGGTGAGGATGGACTCGATGATGGCCGTGTAGAACTGCACCAGCATCTCGGTCGGCATACTATCCTACTTTTCCCTATTGTGTTTAAAATCTGTTCAAATCAACTTAAACGCACAGCGTAATTTTCGGCCAGTAGGGGGCAGTGCATACCTAAATTATCACAAGCATGCGGAATCTGTGTCTTCGAGTAAAAACACTCAAACACGGAGGTCCAACTAGTGCAGTTTTCAAACGCTTAAATCCCTGAGAATTATTTATTTGCAGCTACATGACGAGCACATCAGTCTCTCTTTCATCGCTTGGAACTAGAAAAGAGGTAAAAATGTATTTATGGCGAAACTTTTTTTGCATTTTGAGGGGAAATCAATGTTGTAATAGCGGGCTTGTTCCGTGCACTTTGTCCGTCTGGGCCCTGTAGAAGTAAAGACGTCATCTAATATTGCTTTCCCCTGAAAAGAGGACTATGTATATTAAAACTGATTTTTAAAGTCATATTTTACAATATCGCCAATATTTTGCAATTAATGTGATTTACGTAATTATTATTTCATAATATTTTAATGGCTATTTTCAAAGATGTACTGCAAAAACTACACACTATTAATTTAAACTATACATATTTTAGGTTTAGGTATTTAAAAGAAAGTATTTTTGTCCTTCTGTGACATAAAACTTGTGGGTTGGTTAAAATTGGTTAGATAACTCCAGTTACGGTATGCTATTCTGACAAAGTATGCTGTTTTGTCAGAACACCAAGTTCCCTCCGCCGAGAAGTGAGCCATGAAAAGCTTCCTCACCCAGACAGCCTCTCTGGAAGAGTAAACTCGACTCAGCCCTGTCTCCACCAAAGCACATCCCGCGCTGCTCACATATCAAATTATACACTTTTACTAAACGCAGACAGATGGACAGCCTCTCAGCTTTGTAGTTGGCGGGCAATGCTTGGACTTACGCGGGACAAAAGCTCCTAAAACTGCCCACGCAGCGAGGGGCCGGTGTTTTATGGATCCATCCGATTCCCCGCTGTAGCGGTCCCAGCTGCGCCTGAGGCCAAACAGAACACATAATGTGGTCAGCTCTGAGGTTATAGTAC
The DNA here is from genome assembly GCA_028564705.1 of Apricaphanius iberus. Lineage (NCBI taxonomy): Eukaryota > Metazoa > Chordata > Actinopteri > Cyprinodontiformes > Aphaniidae > Apricaphanius > Apricaphanius iberus. The sequence goes on from JAPXFQ010000990.1 coordinate 281,862, forward strand.
ACCTGCAGCTGGCCTCGATTGAAATGGATGGCGCTCCAAGAATGCTGTGATGACTTTGAAAATCTGTATTCTATAGTATGTACTACATACTACTAGTAGCTAGTTCTTACCCGTTGATCCAGTAAATACTGCGTAGCTAACGAGTGGGTAGTAGGCATGAAATCGGACGTACTGCTTCACCATTTTACCGCGATTTTTACGTTACATTAAGTCAGCTGGTGTCCTGTCCTTGGCGACGTCACTTTTCTAAGATTTTTGGGCTTCCGCTGCATTGTGGGATAGTGTAGCATACAGCTGATTTTACTGTGGCGGTAGTACACATCCGGGAACTTTATGCATACTTTGCCAATCCATACGAGAGATTCGGATCTACTACATCGCTCGCTTACTTATTTTCGCCTACTATGTAGTAGGTGTAGTAGGGATATTCGGATGCAGCCAATGTGACGAAGGGGGGAATGTCCAAGGCTCTTAAAGAGACATGCAGCTAATTTCAAGGCATTAAGTAATGAGATGTTATGAGTGCAACATTTCAAATAGGTAGTATATATAATTTATAGAACTTCCAGATAGATTTATGGTGATATTATAGTTGTACTGTACCACAGAATTGCTCTGTCTGCCTGAGAAGAATGTGCCACCCCCCAAATATTAAATCTTTTAAAGAGTCTTATTAAACACTGAGGCCTCTCCTCTGAGCTGTTACTGAATTTATCAGTGAACGTCTGAACAGTAAGCCCAGACTTCCCCCTTAAACTATGAGGGAAAATACTGATAAAGATGTTCTGCCAGAGATAAAGATGTATCGCCTCCTCTGAATGTGGATATGTAATGATATTCATAAAGAAACCCCCTACTGGGGGACGCAGGAAGAACAGTTCCTTAGCATATACACACTCTTACAACCCATATCTTGGGAAATTTGGACCAACTTGGGATGCAAACAACAGGAACCCTTTAAGTTAAAAGCTTTAACTAACTTTTTTTTCCAGAAGTAGGCCTGGATCCTGCCTGCCACTCTGATTAAACAGGAAGCCTTCATTGCCCCCTAGTGGTAAAAGGATAACATTTGCACCAACAGGCAATAGGGTCTTGAGGTGTAAGGAAGACTGCAACATGAAAAACAATTTTCTCCCGTTAAGATTTCTTTTGTTTATGCTTGTTTGGCCCATCTATGACATTGATATTAGATATCCCAGATGAATGCACCACTGTCAAGCAATCATTTTATTTATTAAGCGAAAAAAGCAAAACGTAAAAAATATAGTCTCCTACCGCTGAAAAAACATAAACTAAATGAATCGATACAAGCCAAGGCAATTTATTTGTATAGCACACTTTCAAGAAGGTAATTCAATGTGCTTTACATATTTAGTCATGATAGATATATATTTATATGATAAAAATAACGATACGATATATCGCAATATATCACGATTCGATGAGCAATACTATACATTGTGATTTTAAAAACTGAATTTAACTGTAGAAAACCTGTCACAGAATACTAAACAATCCAACCTGTTTCATCCATAACACATCCAGTTTTATTACCTGTTCTAGTTGATCCACTGGAACGAAGGAGGTAAAAAAGGCCACCAACTACCAGTCCTACTTTCCATTTTACTGCCAAAATAACTCATGTTTCAGAATTCTGAAATTCTTAAATACAAAAAAATTGATTCTTTGCCCTTAAATATCGATACAATATTGTGACCTAAAATATCGAGATATATTGGCATATCAAAATTTCTTTACATCCCTAATATATATATATATATATATATACAGTGCCTTGAGAAAGTATTCGGCCCCCTTGAACTTTGCAACCTTTTGCCACATTTCAGGCTTCAAACATAAAGATATAAAACTGTAATTTTTTGTGAAGAAACAACTAGTGGGACACAATCATGAAGTGGAACGAAATTTATTGGATATTTCTAACTTTTTTAACAAATAAAAAACTGCAAAAATGGGCGTGCAAAATCATTCAGCCCCTTTAGTTTCATTGCAGCAAACTCTCTCCAGAAGTTCAGTTAGGATCTCTGAATGATCCAATGTTGACCTAAATGACTAATGATGATAAATAGAATCCACCTGTGTGTAATCTAGTCTCCGTATAAATGCACCTGCACTGTGATAGTCTCAGAGGTCCGTTTAAAGCGCGGAGAGCATCATGAAGAACAAGGAACAAAAAAAGGCAGTTCCAAGATACTGTTGTGGAGAAGTTTAAAGCCGGATTTGGATACAAAAAGATTTCCCAAGCTTTAAACATCGCAAGGAGCACTGTGCATGCGATAATATTGAAATGGAAGGAGACCACTGCAAATCTACCAAGACCTGGCCGTCCCTCTAGACTTTCAGGTCATGCAAGGAGAAGACTGATCAGAGATGCAGCCAAGAGGCCCATGATCACTCTGCATGAACTGCAGAGATCTACAGCTGAGGTGGGAGACTCTGTCCATAGGACAACAATCAGTCGTATACTGCACAAATCTGGCCTTTACGGAAGAGTGGCAAGAAGAAAGCCAATACTTAAAGATATCCATAAAAAGTGTAAAAATAAAGGTGCTCTGGTCAGATGAAACCAAAATCTAACTTTTTGGCAACAATGCAAAACGTTATGTTTGGCATAAGAGCAACACAGCTCATCACCCTGAACACACCATCCCCACTGTCAAACATGGTGGTGGCAGAATCATGGTTTGGGCCTGCTTTTCTTCAGCAGGGACAGGGAATATGGTTACAATTGATGGGAAGATGGATGGAGCCAAATACAGGATAATTCTGGAAGAAAACCTGATGGAGTCTGCAAAAGACCTGAGACTGGGATGAAGATTTTTCTTTTAACAAGACAATGATCCAAAACAAAGCAAAATCTACAATGGAATGGTTCACAAATATCAGGTGTTAGAATGGCCAAGTCAAAGTCCAGACCTGAATCCAATCGAGAATTTGTGGAAAGAACTGAAAACTGCTGTTCACAAACGCTCTCCATCCAACCTTACTGAGCTTGAGCTGTTTTCCGAGAAGGAATGGGCAAAGATTTCAGTCTCTCGATGTGCAAAACTGATAGAGACATACCCCAAGCGACTTACAGCTGTAATCACAGCAAAAGATGGCGCTACAAAGCATTAACTTAAGGGGGCTGAATGATTTTGCACGCACATTTTTTCAGCTTTTTGTTTGTTTAAAAAGTTTGAGATATCCAATAAATTTCGTTCCACTTCATGATTGTGTCCCACTTGTTGATTCTTCACACAGCGTATGTAAATAACTGTCTTCAACTGGTTATATAAAATACAGTAACATGAGCGGTAATGGGTAACTCTATGCCTCTATGAGACAGCAGAGGGCGTTATTGCGCAGGTATAAAAAGCCACGTGAAAACCAAAAATCAAAACATGAATATTTTAATGTCTGATTCTTTTATTTTTTTACATTAATAAAATAAAAACATGTTGTAGGCGACAGAAAAAGCATCTAACTAATTACAATTAGAAAACAATTGTTACTCATTAGTCAACAAGTAATTTGCTTATTGAGAGCAACAATGTTAGACGGGTTTCTTGCTTATAGTCCGCGAAAAAAATAGAAATTAAAATTGTGATGCACATTTCAGAGACATCATCCTCGTTTAAAGTTAGTGTTCCAACCAAGTCTGTTTAGAATATTGTCGTAGCGTTTATTGAAATAATTTCAGACAACACAGTTTATAGGCACGAAGCAGCCACTCCATTCTCAATACAGACATCTGAGGGATGGATCCACGCTTTTATGTCGTTCAGACGCTGCCATCAGTGAGTCTGCAGGAACTGTTGCCTTAAATCCCATATCTTCCACCTTCTGATGCTAGATTTGAACTTCACCATGCCTATTGATAGCTAAATACAACGTGGTGCTGTGGTGTAATACATTTCGACATTTATGCTAAGCAGCGATTAAACGGGTGTACCTAATAAAGGGGCAGATGAGTGAATGAGCTGCAGGATACTTACTTACCAGCAGAGGGTGTTGTTGGTCATCCAGTGTTGGAAATAATTTTAAAAAAAAATCTAGTCTCCAAATAAAGACTGCACTTGAAAGCATCATGAAGTAACTTATTTATTTTCTTTCCCAGAGTTTAACAGAAGTGGCCTAATTTATGTACATTTCAACCTGAAAACTGTAGACGTTATCAGTGAAATTCAGGAGAAAAAGTTACAGTCATGCTAGTTGCTACAGGATTGACCCTTGGACCGGAGATTTTAGATACATCTGGACTGTGGTTTTAGCATACAAGTGGAAAAAAGGAGTATCGAAGGGAACTTTTTTTTTCTTCAAAATTTAACAAACAAAAAAAAGTCAAGTACCAAATCGAAACGCAAAAGGAAAACGTGGCACATTTCAAACCAGATGCCACTTTTTTTTAAGTATTCAAAATTGTACCATGGCTTTAAAGGAGTTCCTAGAAAAAAAGGACACTTTAAAAATTAATACTTATTTTTCTTTTTCTTTTAAAACATCATTGAAAGGAGCAAAGGTCCGTGACGGCAGCCTCCGAAATGTTCTAATTTGGAACAAATTGCACAAAGAGATGGGAAGAGTCTGCTTTGTCCGATAAAACTTACAGATCGAAAAAGAAAAATCTAATCAAATCATAAACTTTACAGCTACTGTTTGCTCTCAATCTCTATCTTAAACCTGGCAATAAATATGTTGATGAATTGCTCATATTGACATCAAGAAATACAATTTTTTTTACAAAGTTTCATTGTGTAAAGACATCGAAAGGGAAGACATACTTCTCATATTCTAAGATTAAAAGTGAAAAACAAAAAGAAATCCTGCTCCTCGTGGATCCATGACAACAAAAACAGTCTTATCTAAAAAACGTTTTGATTGAAATCGTATTGTGCATCTACTGTTAGACCTTCGAAATCTTATTGCAGTTGGTAAAGTTCTTGCATGGATTCAGAAAATGCATTCGCTACTCTTAATCAGTTTGTAAACCAGATGCTACAGCTGCAAGAAAACCCATACGGTCTTCATTCTCACACACTCGTGCACAAACACACGGACTCAGAGATGGGTGAAGGTAAAGCTCTCGCCCTCCCAACCTGAGAAAATGATTGTCTGACATGCACACAGCATCCAAGTTTTAGCTTGTTTCACAAAGTCAAAAAAAAGAGAACATCTGTAGAATCCAAGTGGCCTTGGTACATTTCTGCAGGTTATGTTGAGAAGGTATAATAAAGGTTCATCTGGGAGAAAAAAAAACTGATAATAATAATAATAATAAAAAACAGTTAATACCAAAAGCAAACCCTGTGGAAGGTCCGGCTTTATGTGCTTTCAAAACATAAAACATTGATCACGTGGCCACGCTAGTGTACAAAACAGAGAGAAAGTCGCATCAACGGAAACCATGAAGTAGTGCTATGGTTTTATACACATTATACACAAGTTAACAGTGATCCCTAGACGTAGTTATTCATAGACTTGTCTCACGAGCAGAAGGCGCTAGATCACAGTGGGTTTCACTTAAGTTTACGTTTTTAGAATGCTAACCCTAATCATACTGGTCGACCACTAAGGGATAGGGGGGCTTTTTATCCGGGCAGGGGGGTGGGTGGTATTAAAAGTTATCTGAAACATCAGCCACACTGTTGCCCTCTCATCCCAGCAGCATGTGGGTATAAAAGTGCCAAAATTCAATAAATAAATAAGTTGTTGAACACTTGTAACTGGAATTGAACTGTAAATACAATAAAGAATGTTTTTACAGTTAATGTAAATGTTGAAATAATTTGTAAAAATAGAAAATGAAATAATTTAATTTGGAAACCATTGGTTAAATATCAAAATTATTTGTATGTTTTTACCACAGTTTTGTGCTGCAGCATCTTTTATGGACTGTAGAACAGGAAATATGAAACAATTACACATATCTTCTAATGGTTTCAACACGTTTGGGCGTTTAAAATATTATAAAACGTTTATATAAATAGTGAGATTTATTAAAAAGTAATTTGCTATATTTGACGTTTTCTTCAAAGTATCACCTACCCAGTTACTTGACAAAGTATTTATTTGTTGCGTTTTGGCACTTTTGGGCCCCACCACTGTGCGGGGAGGCGTCAGCTCCTGCGGCTTTGTCAGGTCTGTGCTTAAAACCATGTTGCGCCGCCGACTCATATAAGAGCGCAGCTACGCTCTCAAAAGAAGCTAAAAAAAAAACCGACATGAGCGTTTGTGACTGACTAAAAGTGGCCAAAACTAGCTGCCAGTAGTCAACTTCACCATCGACAGATTAGAAACGTGAACCTTTCCGACTGTACATTTAAATAACAGACTACATAGTCCATTCTGTAGCCGTTCCTGTCGGTTTCTTAAGAGAGTGTTTGCTGCCAAGGATGCGGTAAGGGCGGGGTGCACGGAGTGACGGGTCGTGTAGCCTGGTAGTGGGGTGGAATTTATCCCAGGTGAATGCAGGTACTGTGGAATCCCTGCTACAGCGGGCCCTTGAACTGGTTCCCAGAGAGGTGCTGCCTGACGGACATCTTTGATCCTGCGGCGTCGCCCAGTTTCCTCCACACCACCTGCAAAACAGAAGCAGAGACGAGGTGCTGAGAGGTGCAGTGGGATGGGGGTGAGGGGGGGAGTTGAACAGAGAGCAAGACAGACGGTTGGCTATGAACTTCAAATGCTCGCGCTGACTTCACACGCTCACAGAAACTTCACACACATATATTTGCATCTCAGGAGACTAGGATATCATCTGAGCGCTCTTTTATTTCAATAAATCAAGTTCCATTTTTTTTCTTTTTTTAATAGAAAACTTTTTACTAATGCACCTGTACAAGCGAAACAGCTGAGCTACCTTCCTTCTCTGTGAGGCTCCTCTCTTCCATTTATATAAAGCCACCCCCCCCCTTGGGGGACCCCTGGTAATATTACAAAAGAACTATTGTAGCGTTCCCCAGATTCCTGGCCTGTCACATACCTCCGCAGGGCCCAGATAGCCAGACTCTGCTTCCCTCTCTCATCAGTGCACCTTTTATTCAGCACAGGGCCTTATCAGCACCGACGGAGAGACACAGATGGAGGGAAATGAGAGGGAGCGGAGAGGAAGCCGAGACGGGAGAGAAGGTTTGGTTGGAGGAGCGCTCTTTTCCCCGCCGATATAGTGTAATTGCTTTGACAGCTCAACTGTGAGCCTCCACTGATGGCTTCTAGTGGAAGGGTTTGTTTCGGAGAAGAGAAAAGAACGGGGACAGAGGGATAGTTAGAGAGAAATAAGGCCGCTCAGGCTGTTCGAACTATAGCTGGACTGTTTTGTGGACGATAGTTATAATGATGTCGGGTCCTATATATGTCAAAACCCAGTCGATAGGACTTAAAAGTCATTAGTCAAAACGATGGGCCACATTCTCTGTACTGTAAAAGGAGTTATTTGACTAAATTGATCCATTGTATTTTGCACAGTGTTTACCATTTTGTTAAGAAGGTGGAAACATGAAAAAAAAAAATATCCAGAAATGTCAGCGACACGGTTGTGTAAAATATAAAATTCCAGAGAGTTTTTCCTTGGATCCACCATAAGATCATAAAGGTTGGTGAGATACGGGAACGCCACCATCTCGTCTGGACTTAGGCTCTTTTAGGACAGTCAGAGATAAAGCGATAAACTGACAAATCAAACATATTTTAAAAAAATTATGCAGCTGCAGTCTTCAAAGGGAGCTTAAGACACTGTTAGTAACAATGTGATTTATCTAATTTTTTTTAGACAAAGCCTCAAACCTTACTGTCTTTCATTTGGATTTTATTATAATTGTGCACAGGAAGGTAAATAAAGTCTGAAAAGCGGTAGTAAATGATCAAATTACCAGGAAGGAGCATGGTAGCTCGGGAGGAGCTGCACAGATCCACTGCTCAGGCAGGATTAACCTGTTGATTACTGAACTATTAGTCGTGTACTCAACAAATTTGGCCTCTTTGTAGGGCGATTGTTGAAAAATTACCCAGAAAAATGTGCAGCCAACCATCCCATCCTGTACGGCACACGCAGAACACACTATCCTAGGGATGCAACGATACCGCTTTTTCAAAACCGGTTTGATAACAATAATTGCATCATGTAAAGTCCCTTGAGATAACACTTGTTGTGAATTGGTGCTACCTAAATAAACTAAAATGAATTGAATCTGTGTACTTGCTGATATGGAGTACCAATGCCGATACTTGTTCCACACAGAATAATGCAATGAATTGGAAGACGGGTTTTATCTTCTTCTCTGCTTGTTGCAACAAATGATGTTAAATTAGATAAATAAGTAAAAATATTAGTAAAAATGACCACAAAACGAAAATTTAAAGTATAAATAAGTATCAATTAACGTTACTGATATAGGTACATTAGAACGGTATTGGCCCCGATACCCGACACCAGTATCGGTGCATCCCTCCTTTAAACCATGTGCTAGTTGGTGCTGATCTGTCACATGAGCCAGCTCAACTTACGTTGCACATCTCTCGCACGATGGCCTTCTCTTTCTCACTGAGATCGTCCTCGTAGTCCTCAGCAGCCTGCTTATCCAAATTCTCGTGAACCTCTAGAACCTAACAAAAAAAAGACAAGGAGGTCTGCTTTCACTGACAAGAGATCGGAATGAAGGCAAAACCAGGAGCAAAAATAGACATATCCATAATTGTGCTTTAGATAATAACCAACCTTCATGGCGTGCACCACGGCCTCGGGCTTCTGGACGCAGGACAGGTAGCCGGTGGCAGGAGATGATTCGCTTGTGGGTAGACGGTTTGTGCCCTGTAGAAAGGCACCAATGATATTTTTATGTGTCATCCTGTCACAGGCAACAAAACACAGCAACAGAAGACCGGTTCGCAAAGTTTAAGTGGCAGGCCTAAACACGTGGAGAACGTTTAAACCCTGAATTCCTCCTCTCATGAGCATCAATTAAGACAAAGAAAGTTCACAGCGCATTCTCCACCTGAGTCGGGATAAGAAAAAAAAGGAGACATTTATCTTGCAGTGGCACCAAAAATGTCATCCCTTTCACCACGACTCAAATCAGCTCTCCCCCTTATCTGTTTGCATTCTTTTTTTTCCATTCGGTTCCCAGGTCTGCAACCCGCTCGGCGTGATTTAACCTGCTGTGATGGGAGCAGTGAGCCAGGGAGGAGAAGACTGGGGTGTTTGCTTGACTCATCTCACCCCCCGGTTAGCTCCAGACAGTGGCTCTCTGTTTAGGGGACACCGAGATCTCAGGGACACACACAATGGCGGCATTCAGCGTGACCTGGCATTGGGACCCAGGGATTAGACACAGCTCCCTGGCTCCGTTCGCCAGGATTCAATTCACGCTTGTGATGAGTTTGTAAGCAACCTCCATGAGCCCATTGCGATGCCTAAATATTCCGATAGCAAATAATAACCCACTCGAAAGCCGTGATTTTCACATCAAACAAAAGGAGCATTGACTCGTATCTCTTGCGCTGATAGTTACAGCAGCCTCTAAAACCCTTTGAAAAAAATGTGTTTGCTTTGTGTAGTTAAAGGTCACCATCTCTGGTTAGGTACTAAACATCTTTTTTTCTTTTTGCTTTTTGATTTCCTATGGCAATTTTTTTTGTTAAAATCCAGTTATCGTCACAAATCATGTCCTGATTCATTTTATTTTCCATCAAAACATATTAATTTCCCCCCGGGGATCAATAAAGTGTTTTAGCAAGCAAAGGTCAAAAGCAATGTGTTAAAAGGGAAATCGTCTGGTGACCATAACAGGACAATTTTCAGCTTAATCTGCCTCAAAATGACAACCGGATGGCTATAAAGTCAAAAATCTGATTATGCATTGACCAGTGAATGCACCATACACAAGACAAGAGGTACCAGTTTGAGCTGATTAAAACATTCTTCGGTGTGGAAGCTGTGAAAATGACTGAGTCTGTCTGGACATGTGTTCAATTCAGGCTGCAAGAGAGAGAACAAGATTTTCGGCAGATAACAGGAAGGGTGAACAGAGTCGTTCTGTCTCTTCATTTTGAGTCTGCCTGTCTTCATTAAACCTGATGGATTTGCAAATGTAGGCAGCTTTACAAACCCCATAGTTAAGGATCTGCATTCTCTAGCAAATACACACAGAAACCGATGCTATCATAAAGCAACAGGAAAAAATAATAATAATGAATTTTGTTAAATATAACAAGATATGTTCATAAACAACATATTGAGTCTTTCCACTATTTTACAGCTTTTTTTATTTTGACCAACCATTCAATAAGCTTTGGACATACATGGTACACGGAGTACGAGAAAGGAAATACACAGATAAGGGCTGCACAATATATCTCAAATTTATTGTTAGTGCAACATTAGTGTACACAATAATGCATATTGCAGTGTTGTAAATGTTAAAGAAGTGGTTGGGTGGACAAGTAATTGAGAAATCATAATTAAGTTGTTTTATTACCAAATAAGATTTTCTTTAAAATGTTCATGTTCATTTTTTTTATTTTACAAAGTTGCTGGTATGACTACTTATTATCTGGGATTTATATTAGTTATGATATGTTGTGTATATTCTTAGTTCATTTTGTTGAGTTAGGGCAGCTGTAGCCACTACTAGGAGGATGGTGAACTAGTGTGAAACAAATTTTTCAATATAATTTTTCGATGATACTTGTCGGTCAGAAATCAAAAGTGGGATGATTTAAACGATCTTAACCATAAATATCTTTCAGCTAAACAAACAAAGCTGGCTTCCTAAGCTTTATTCTTTTAAAGCAGACAAACTCTTTTGTCTCCTTAATATAAAATAAATATTTCAATATTCTTCTCCAATGGATTCCAAATCCAGTTACTTAACTGTTGATGACCCAATCATGTAAGTCGGACGTTTCAGAGCGGAAAATCATCTAAAACATCCATGCAGCTATCCTGAAGCCTATTTTTCTTTTTTTCTTTTTGTCATCCCTAGGCTGAGCAATGAATAGAAGGACCCAGACAGTATGAATACAGTGTTTACCACTCATAGAAACGTTCGTTTGGGGAAGGCTTCGCTGCATCAACAGGCCTTACAAAAGAGGAGAGGCGAATCAAACCGTGTTAGATCTGTGGCGTGGAGCTTGGGTATACATATTCAGATCAGAGTGGAAAAGTGTTTGTGTTTGTCACGCATGAAACCTGCTACTTCCCCCCACTTTCCTTCTTGTTGCTCCAATCACTTTCAGTCTGACAACCTCCCGCCCTCACTGAATCTCACTGACCTGAAACTGTATGAATGAGACAAAGGACTAAATGCAGTAAGATGAAGGAGCTGATACGAAATGTCCCGTCTGCCCTAGTTTTATTCATTGAACTCCATGCATCTAATTTTTCTTTCCTCTTTCTCATGGATAGACAAACTTCAGCTTAATAGGGGATATTATTATATTTCCTCTATTTTCTTCTCTAGTTATGTTGGCTTATTCAAGGAATGCTCTTCCATTTCATTGTAGTATTGTATTACAGGTCCTTCTCAAAAAATCTGCATGTTGTGATAAAGTACATTATTTTATGTAATGTACTGATAAGCATTAGACTTTCATATATTTTAGATTCATTACACACAACTGAAGTAGTTCAAGCGTTTTATTGTTTTAATATTGATGATTTTGGCATACAGCTCACGAAAACCCAAAATTCCTATCTCAAAAAATTAGCATTTCATGAAAAGGTTCCCTAAACGAGCTATTAACCTAATCATCTGAATCAAATAATTAACTCTGAACACCTGCAAAAGATTCCTGAGGCTTTTAAACTAGTCCATGCCTTTATTACCTTTATTAATTCAAGACTGGATTACTGTAACTCTTTATTATCAGGTAGTCCACAGAAAACACTTAAAAGTCTTCAGTTAGTCCAAAATGCTGCTGCTAGGATTCTGATGAATATTAAAAGATGATATCGCATTTTTCCTGTTTTAGCTTCTCTTCACTGGCTCCCAGTGAGATCTAGAATAGAGTTCAAGATCCTCCTTCTGACATATAAAGCTCTTAATAATCTAGCTCCATCATACATAAGAGACCTGATTGTTCCATATGTTCCTAACAGAGCCCTTCGCTCTCAGACTGCAGCTTTACTGGTAGTTCCTAGGATTTCTAAAAGTAGAATGGGTGGCAGATCTTTCAGCTATCAGGCTCCCCTCCTATGGAACAGGCTCCCAGGGTTGGTTCGTGAAGCAGACAATTTGTATATCTTTAAAACTAGGCTTAAAACGTTCCTCTTTGACAAAGCTTACAGTTAGAGATATGTTAATAGGCAGTTAGAGACAGGTTAGACAAGGTAGCTAGGAAGAGATAGGTTAATGTTAGTAGCCAGGTAGAGTGTCAAAAGCTAGGAAGGGATATGAAGAGGTAGAGCAGCTAGGTAGAGATAGATTAATGTTAGCCAAGTAGAGTGTTAGTAGCTAGGTCTCCTAGTAGCTAAGAGACAGGTTAATGTTAGTAGCTATGCTGGTTTAGGCTAGGCTGTTAGAGGACATTATTAGGGTCTGTTCCTACTTTCTCTCCTACTTCTCCCCAACTGCATGATGTGCTGTCAGTTCAAGCGCTAAGCTGCTTTCTCTTAGTCTATTCTTATAGTAGGTGCTCCAGACCCGCCCTGCTTGACGACCCTAACTAAGATGGCATTGCAGTGACGGAAAGTTCTCCACGTCCTGCAACAAACTTCTGCATCAGTTCTGTTGCTCTTTCTGTGTCTCTGTTCTGTATCTCTGTTCTGTATTCTCCAAACTACAGACGGTCTTGGCAGATGACAGCTTGTGCTGAGCCTGGTTCTGCCGGAGGTTTCTTCCTGTTAAAAGGGAGTTTTTCCTTTCCACTGTCGCTTCGTGCTTGCTCTGTGAGCGATTGCTGAGAATTACACGACGCAATCTTCTGTGGTTCTCTAATTTCTACATTAAACATTGTATTGTAATAACTCTTCTTTCAAAGTGCCTTGAGATGACATCTGTTGTGAAACGGCGCTATATAAATAAACTGAATTGAATTGAATTGTATTAAAAACTCCCAGCCTGGTTCATTACTCAAAACCGCAATCATGGGTAAGACTGCCGACCTGACTGCTGTCCAGAAGGCCATCACTGACACCCTCAAGCAAGAAGGTAAGACACAGATAGAAATTTCTGATCGAATAGACTGTTCCCAGAGTGCTGTATCAAGGCACATCAGTGGGAAGTCTGTGGGAAGGAAAAAGTGTGGCAGAAAACGCTGCACAACGAGAAGAGGTTACCGGACCCTGAGGAAGATTGTGGAGAAGGACCGATTCCAGACCTTGGGGGACCTGCGGAAGTAGTGGACTGAGTCTGGAGTAGAAACATCCAGAGTCACCATGTACAGGCGTGTGCAGGAAATGGGCTGCAGGTGCCGCATTCCCCAGGTCAAGCCCCTTTTGAACCAGAAACAGTGGCAGAAGTGCCTGACCTGGGCTACAGAGAAGCAGCATTGGACTGTTGCTCAGTGGTCCAAAGTACTTTTTTCGGATGAAAGCAAATTTTGCATGTCATTCGGAAAACAAGGTGCCAGAGTCTGGAGGAAGACTGCGGAGAAGGAAATGCCAAAATGCCTCAAGTTCAGTGTCAAGTACCGACAGTCAGTGATGATCTGGGGTGCCATGTTAGCTGCTGGTGTTGGTCCACTGTGTTTTATCCAGGGCAGGGTCAATGCAGCTAGCTATCAGGAGATTTTGGAGCACTTAATGCTTCCATCTGCTGAAAAGATTTATGGAGATGAAGATTTCATTTTTCAGCACGACCTTGCACCTGCTCACAGTGCCAAAACCACTGCTAAATGGTTTACTGACCATGGTATTACTGTACTTAATTGGCCTGCCAACTCTCCTGACCTGAATCCCATTGAGAATATGCGGGATATTGTGAAGAGAAAGTTGAGAGACGCAAGACCCAACACTCTGGATGAGCTTAAGGCCGCTATCGAAGCATCCTGGGCCTCCATAACACCTCAGCAGTGCCACAGGCTGATTGCCTCCGTGCCACGCCGCATTGAAGCATTCATTTCTGCAAAAGGATTCCCGAACAAGTATTGAGTGCATAACTGAACATAATTATTTGAAGGTTGACTTTTTTTGTATTAAAAACACTTCTCTTTTATTGGTCGGATTAACTATGCTAATTTTTTGAGATAGGACTTTTGGGGTTCATGAGCTGTATGCCAAACTCATCAATATTAAAACAATCAAAGGCTTGAACTACTTCAGTTGTGTGTAAGGCATCTAAAATATATGAAAGTCTAATGTTTATCAGTACATTACAAAAATAAAGACTTCACAACTTCATTGTAGTATTATATGTCATTGTACCATAGGTCTAATGCAACTTGCATATGTATTTATGAGTTTGCATTGAGTTAGCTGCTAGGCTATAATAAAGGTTTGCAATAAGTTTTATTAGAGATTCTTGAGAAATCAGCTGCTGACCAGAATCGGCTGATTTTCAGCTTGTTCAGAACTTAAAGGTGACTGGATATGCAAAAATCGGATTAATTCTGTTCATTAAACGCACATTTACCAGCTCCTTGTCTGAACAATGTGCCTAAAGATGTATTCAGAGAAGCTATTGAAATGGAAAACAAAATGTCCAAACTTGTCTGTGGTTTACTACAGTCCAGTTTTCCAGTCTCATATAGTCCTTAATTTGAAATATCATGAAAACCCTGTTGTGCTAATCATAAACATTAAAAAAAGATACGCTTTTTTAAAAACTGCTATTTTCTTTACAATATTTTAAACATTTGGAGTTGTAAAGAGTTAAACATACATAATGTAACTATGATGCCATAAGTGTTTTTAAGACTATTGACAGTACTTAATAAAACAATATTTCAAATGAATCAAGGGTCAAATCTCACTGTATGATCACCAACAAGCAGGAAATTAATTTACACTTTAGATTAACACCAAGAAGATATTTTATGAGAAACTGAAATAAGGAATCAGATTTGCCTATATACTTAGAATAGAGAACCTGATGTCAAAGTTCGAGGCCTTGAAAAGCAGACCAAGCTGTTAAGAATGCTTGAAATGTTTTTCCATGTTGTATTCTGAAATATTAATATACACAATTGAGCATTCATTTCGAGTATTTTAGCAGCCTAATAGAGATTACTTAACCCAAAATATCTCTTGACTAAGGTCACTTTCAACACGCCGTGCAGCGATCAAACCTCTTCAAAAGCGGAATTTGGCTGCGTCGTTAATAAATTATTAGAGATACACATCTACATTTTTGGCAAAGATTATTGAAAAGGTTGGTTTAAGCGTTTCATCTTATCCTCCACCACTTAGACTGCCCTAGTCCAGGTTTTGAATCTCATCCTTTTTAATAGAAGAGACATCAAAAGGTTCTGTCTTGGTTTTACTGGATCTTAGTGGCGTATTCAGCACAGTAATATAACATTTTGATTGATAGACAGTAGAAGTGGGCAGGATTGTCTGGTATTCTGCTTATCTGATTCACATCCTAATCATATCGTTTCTAAATGATCAATCTGATCAAACAAACATCTAACGTGGGATTCCTCAAAGCTCCATTCCCAGCCCACTTGTTTTCAAATGTAGACGATCCACCAAGCTCTGAACATGGTGCATTATAACATCTTTACACAATATCCTTCCTTGCGGATGATATACAACTTTAAATTTCTGTGTCACAACTTGACCATAGTCCACTATAGTTACTGAGTCAGCAATTCCCCCCAAAAATATCCATGAGTGGATTTGTCAAAATTTTTCTAAATATATATATATATATAGTAATGAATATAGAATTTTAAGCACGGGAAGCTTAATTTTAAGCTTCCCGTGCTTAAAATTCAAGAATTTAAGGGCATCGCGTTGTGTAGTGGGCAACCCCATGTGTAGAGGCCTAAATCCTCGACACGGCCATCCCTGGGCGTCCTTTGTCGCAGGTATTTCCCCACTTCTCTCCCCCTTCAAATATCTGTCCTGTTAAATAAATGCGCAAAAAATAATCCAAGAATTTTACATTTTGGTGATTGCACAAGAGAGACTCAATGGCCTCAGTCCTAAACATTTCAGAGTTCCTGGTTAAGTATGAACCATAAAGACCCATCAGCTCAACAGTTAGGTGGTTTCTCAAAGTTCCTATGACCAGATTAAACAGACTTCATAGGGTTTCCATGCTCCTCACCATCGAAACAAACTCTTGGAAGACCTGAAATGTTCAGAAACTTTTGCCCACATTAAATCTGGATTGAAAACATTACTGTAGCTTTCCTATAAAGGTCAAAGATTATTTTCATCATGTCTTCACTATTTACTTGCTTTAAAGGTGCAACATGTAACAGCTTTACATTGTACGAATCACACAACAGTCTAATGTCTCAATCATGTTGGAAGGAAGGTTACACTGAAACAGATTTTCTGCTTGTCCGTAGGGTGGTTACAAGTTTTGATCATTTTAAAAAAGCTGCAGAGGGATGAAGTCATTGTTTACAATCTGTGAGCCCGCAAGTTTGCCAAGTCTACATCACGAACACGGCGCCGGCATTCGTAATTCAACACCAAACAGGCTAGAGGCTAAAGTTGAGCTAACAATGCTAGTGGAAAATTAGGAAAAACATAAATAGTCAGCTCTAAAAATTGTCTCAAGCTATTTTTCTTTCAGTTACCAACAACTTGATGTTACAGTGAAACGTGTTTATCTACTCATCAACTTACTGTGTATAATTCATCTTCATTCGTCATCTTGAAGCTCCTGGCACTGGTAACTTTGCGACCCAGCATGAAAATCACGAAGTGGAGAGCTTGACTAACTGAGAAAGGACCTTTTATGTTTTTCTACATGGATTACTCGAATTTGACCGCAAGATGGTCTCCTTACATATTGCACCTTAAAAATTTGCATTTCAATGTTTCTTTTTATGTGACGGTTTAATTTTAAAGTTCTTCTTTAACTGCATTATTTACTTTTAATTTATTCCCTTATCCCTCTTTATTTATGCTCCT
Source organism: Apricaphanius iberus (assembly GCA_028564705.1). Lineage (NCBI taxonomy): Eukaryota > Metazoa > Chordata > Actinopteri > Cyprinodontiformes > Aphaniidae > Apricaphanius > Apricaphanius iberus. The sequence goes on from JAPXFQ010000990.1 coordinate 298,891, forward strand.
GCAAAGCACTTTGAATTGTGTTTAAATGATGCCATACAAACAAAACTGCCTTGCCTCGAGTATGGATTCCGTCTTCTTGGAAGTAGCTTTGCTTCGAGTGGACTGAAAAAACAATTTCCAAGCCTTTCCTCCCCAGACACTCTCAGGGTCAAAGGTAGAGATGGATTGAAGAGGATTATTACTTCCATTGTGGGATTCAGAACAAACAGGCTCCAGGGAGGCAAAGAAAAGCCCAAAGGCCGGGATAGGGGATCTAGAGAATGGGGATCAGACTCCTGCAAGTTTTTGGGGGTTTTTTATCAGCTCTTTTTCTTTTACAGTCTGCCTCCACCACCCTATGACCCATCCCTTATCTTCCCACTGATTGATTGCCCTTCCTGTCATGAGTAATACAGGGCAGGGTTGCCTGTGGGAACGTAATTGAAGAGCTCAGAGTAAAGTGAATTAAACCTAACCTGATTTGATATAAAACTGTAGGCAGCAGTGTCCTCCTCCCAACAATTAGGTGCGCCTGAGTTTATTTTCGTACGAAACCACACTTCATGAAGGCATGAAGGCCTGTTGTTATCACGTTCGTCCAAGCAGGTAGGTGAGGGTTCGGTCTGCCTCGCAGCGTGTCAGTGTGTGTATCCTGGGTACTGACCATGTGCATGGCCTCCTGGCGCTGCGGCAGCGAGGACAGCTGGGACTCGGAGTGGTACAGCGTCATTCCCTTCCTCAGGGCTCGGAGGTCACCTGGGTTGCACTGCTGGGCACACGTGAACACGAAACAAACACACACCACAAAACGACAGAGGAGATAAGAGATGTCAATGCTTGGAAACCTAAAATATCGTGAGAGCATATCTTAAAGCAGCTTAATGAGCAGAAAATAAGTCATCTTGATGGAACTTGGGAGGGGGGCAGAACTAAATATTGGGGTTTGTAAATATAGCTCTTTGGTGATTTTTTTTCAAAATAACCTGATTTCTTACTCTCAAAAGAATCTCTCCAGCTTCGTTTTATTTTATATGTAATATAATACAATACATTGATTTGGAGGTTGTACCGATTAGAATTTTAGCAACGTTTTGTAAAGCTTTGAGCTATACAATTAACTGCAGAGTGCTGATCAAGTGGCCAGAGATCAAAATGAACCATTTTTCTTTCAATAACCCCTACTGATTATCGGCACTGAAATATTTGTACTAACAGTATGTTTGATTGCAATGTTTTGGTGTTAAATAAGAAAAAAATTAATTCTTAACCTTAAGGACATATGGTTTGAATAAATGGGAAAAAATATTGTAATTTCTGAATGTTCTAGTTAGATCCAAGCTACTTCCTCTATCTAAGAACCTGCTGCACATTTATTTTCCTCTTAATCTTCAAAATATAAAATTGGAAGAATTGTAGGGCGAGACCCCAGAATATAGAGAAACTCCCATCCCCCAAAAAACAAAAACCCCACCTGATTAAGGGTCACTCATTACCAGCTTACAGATGATGTCTTTCTATCTATGCTGCCATAAGCAGTTATTAGGGATGTGTTTATCGCAAGAATCTGATGATACCATATCTATCACAATACAGAGGGGATGATACGATATATTGTGATAGTATGAGTAAGAGACTATATATTTTGAAAACTGAATTTAACCGTAGAAAAAGTTTGTAAAGCTTGCAAAAATGTATTACAAGAATTAGTCTATCCACTGGAACGTTATTAATTGCTTTCATTAATGGTTCCATTCAAATTCTAAAAAATAAACTCTAATTAAAAAAAATATCTATATATTACTTTTGAATATAGATACAATATTGTGACATAAAATATCACAATATATCGCTATATCAATTCTTTTTTTTACGTCTAAGCGGTTATGAATTAGTTTTATGAAAATGACAATATTAGTGCAGTACACTGATAAAAAAAAGACAAAAATGGTTAAGCAGAAACAAAAAGAAGCGCCTTAAACTAAAAAACATCTATGGCAAATGTTTAAAGAGCAAGGAACGAATGAGATCTGACACAGGACCAAAGAGACAATCTACTGTATGCCGAGTTTTCAGTGAATACTTTTTTGTCAATAACCTTGTTGCTGCTTTTGTTGAGATCTGAATGATTTACTGATCAACGTTAAGCGACTCTAACTACAGCTGAATTAATTCAATCAAGCAATGGTTCCCAACCTGGGTCCAGGACCCTTGTCCCCAGAGATTTAGGGGGGGCCGCACAATTTTGTCTGTGCTGAGGTTACCAAATTTATATTTGTAAATATTACATTAATACAATTCAAAAGACGAAAATAAATGATCAAATAGTTAGAAATGTCCAGATCCCATCACATGCTGAGAAATGGTGCCTTATTATTCGATTTTAGGCTCTATCAGAATTAGACGTTACCTCTCGTTCAGTACTCTTATATAAATTCTCATTATTAAATATATTTAATTCGAGGTGCCGTTTGTTTTTATATAAGCCTTTTTTATATATATATTTACTGTTGCACTAAAGTCCAAAAGTAAATAATTTTTGTTTTTCATTACTTGATTGTTTAAGGTACTTCACAGAAGTGCTCTGTTCGTTCTTTTATATATATCATAGAAGTATCGGATCAGGATTCGAGGACTCAAAAGCCCGATCGGGACGTGAAAGGGGCCCAACTTCACGTCAATGACTTGAAGCAATCTGCTGGGATTCCTGAAATAGAAAACTTTTTTGACTTATTGGAATTTTTGGATGATTGTATCGAAATTACTTTTCTTGTAAAGTGCCTTGAAATGACATCTGTTGTGAACTGGCGCTACATAAATAAACTGAATTTAATTGAATCCCTAAAAATAATCCTAAGTGTAAAACAGGAATAAAAACGAAAACCTATAATTGCTGGGGGGTTTTTGCAAACAAAAGTTTATAATTATTCCCTTTTAATTTGTGTATGAAAGTTGGAGTTGGGGTTTGGCGTCCTGGTTTGTCTTTGAAACAGGTAAGGTGATCGTCAAGAAAAAAAGCTTGGGGAGGGCATGAACTAAATGAGTGAAAAAAAGCTGTTAACGGCAAAATAACTTGCTTTGAAAACCTACAGATGGCCTGGAAAACAACTCAAACTCGATAGACTACAAGAAGCTACACAGAGGCTACATTTAAAGAAATGAGGACTGAATCAATCTCACCATTTTGTATTTCAATTTCATCCTTGGTGAGATGCTAATTCATCACCACCTTCCATTTAGTAGCAGTGAACAAAACAAGCTGTTTCCCTGTACTCCATAGTGTATCACAATGAGTTCTCTGCTAAAAGGCTGAGACAAAATGTCAAGAGCCAAGCCTGAAAATGGTGGCAAGAGAATGACTATGAATGTATGAAATAAAGAGCGTGGTAGGCCTAATATAAGAATCCGGAACTAACGCGTAGATAAAAATTATTTAAAAAACATATAGTTTCTAGAGTAGAGGTTTTAGTATTCAAGTCATGAAAGACTAAAATAATGATCACCCATCTTGCGTTTGTACAACATGATCCCCCTTCCAACAATGCCACCCGTTCTCTACTCATCAGCATGACATCAACAGCTTTCTGTATAAATGCCCTCGTTTACGATGACAACGCACAACAGCACGGCGCTCTTAAGATTTTGTCCTCATTAGCAGCCAAAGACTACTCGTTTCTGGGGGGCACGATCCATCCCAGGCATACCTCCGTCCCCGTTCTCTGTGACATTTCAAATGTCACGCATGTCTCTTCCCCCCTGTGTGAGACGTGGTTTTTAAACCACACGCGACGCCTGGGAGCCCTCAGGCTATAAAGGGTGTTTTTATGACTGTTGGAGCAAAACACTCAGGTGCATAAGTTTTCTGTGCATAAAACCTGCATTATGCATTCCGTTCATCCTCTCCTTGACATTTATTTAATCTCTTCTAATCTTTCCTCTCTGTACTTTTTAATCTACTCTTTTTGGCTTTTTAATGTTCAAACAAATTTTTTTGCAATCGTTAGATGGACAACTATTTGAATCTGCTGAAACTGAAAGATTGAGTCACAGTAGTGTACCTGAGTGCATTTTTGCTGTTGACTTCCTGTGCAGCCCCTTTGAAATCTCTGTACAAATCTGGTCTGGAGGGTCAACATTCCTGAAATAAGAGGCTATTGTTTTCCCTTTTAGCTGCACACAAGTTTCAATGGACCTTTTTCACTTTTTTGGAGGTTAATTAATATATTTACTGAGTCAACTAACCAACCCTTTGCAGCATTGTCATGCTCATTAAGAAGGAATATGCAAAGGAACCAGATAGATGCCCCCTTTGGCTTCTTATCTTCGAACTGACTTTTTTGGGATTCAGTTTCACACCAGTTGTCAGCCATGCATAATGTATGCATGGATCTACCTGTGTTACCCCGGTACGTAAAATTATTCAGCTCACCAGACGTCTCGACAAGCAAGAACAAGCCAGTGTGGTTTACGGCACCAAATTACGATGTAGCGTTCATTCACCTGGGGTCCAGAGTATAGAGCAGTGGAGATCCATAAAAAGACTAATATGACTCTAGCCAAGAAAAAAAAAAACACATATGGACAGTAAGGTGACCGATAGGATTCATAAGCACAACATGCGAGAGGCACATGAAACAGTAGGACACAAAAGCAACATTTTTGCAAGAATTTTTTTAGAAGACTGCAATCTCAGGTCTGTATGTTTAATAATGACATTCCATGCTCAGAAGAAGAGTAGCCTCGTCTACTACAACTAAAGAAGGTGGCTCAGCCTCTGACCCTTCTAGAATACACATGCTGGTGGTATATTCAATAAAAAAATATGCAGCCTTCATACGGGAAGTGGTTTATTCAAGATTTGCAATGGATTACGTGTACTACTGTTTTCCTGAGGACTGCACTGAGATGTACCATAACCCCTTCAACCCTCACTTTTATTATGAAATAAATACATAAAAAAGAGAAAATCATTCAAAACAAGAAGATGGGCAATAATTATGAATCATACGTTTGGTCAGAACAAAGCTTCTGGACTAAAGCCTAGTGCATTCTTCTCCATCTACCTCAAAACAGACTGACACAGCGCCATTATGTGTTGACGTTAGGACGGACGGAGTAGAGCCCAATTTTCTAACTATCCATCTCTGTCAGCGGAGAGCGTATGTCAGCTCAACAACAGCCAGAGATCGTTTCACCAAAACAGTGCTCTATAGTCGACGTAATCAGCGTTTGGGCACTACATGCTTTATATTGACAGTTTATCTAATCTGGTCTTGGCGGTTTTTAGCACAAGGAGGTGTCGAGAAACAACAAAAAAAGGCTGCTGTGTTTATTTCCATGCGTTTTTAGAGTATTCTATGAGCTGTACTTCTAGTAAAAAAGCTTTATAGCCAAATCAAAACTTAATTTCTGTCATCAAGTGCTCCTTGAGGGGGAAATGTGTACACAAGCTGAAGAAACTCTAGTTAACCAGAAACCACACTGCAACGGTCGGCATGAGAGGTTAGTACACATGGAGTTGCATCAGATTGTAATGGTTTTAGGATTGCTTTGTTGTCTCTGGCAAATGCGCTGACAAAAACTTGGCCACAGCTGAACACACACAGTTGTGTTTTTGTGCTATTGTTTTGGTTGTATTTCCCAGTTTTGGAGCATTCCCCAGCCCACTTGGCATTCACTATTATGCAATCGAATCACACTAGAGTTCACATCAACCGGGCCAAGACCTTGGTTTTTAGCCAGACAAAGAGTTCACTCTTTTGATCTGCATCAGGGTTTGATTGCAGAGTCACACCTCCCAAAAACGAACCTGACTATTTAGGCAAACAAAATTAAAGTTTGAATACAGGAGACTAAACAGGACTGGTTTGAAAGCACCCTTAGAAACAGTGGAGCAATCCAAGTAGCTTTTGCTGGCATCAAAACATCTATGCACATCAACTTCCAGCTGGGGAAAAGTGCGCACACCTCCAAATTGCGTATATGGTTTCTAGGTGACCAGAAATTTAGGCCAAAGTTCAAACAACATCTGAAAGAGAATATAACTACAAATTAGTTTGAAACTATCAATTTCCCTTGTGGCCCAATGGTGTCAGACAGCAGTTGTCTGCATTTCCACAGCAGGGAAAGATTTTGCCAAGATTTGTGGAGTGGAAGACTGGTAGAGTTGACACAGATCAAGCAGTGACCATAAACCAAAGAATTAAGCTAACATCATGGGCAAAGTTTCATGTGGCCACACCTTACAGTAATCTGCTAAGGTGCGGTTGCTTTTCTTTTTTCGAAGAAATGTAAGCACAGAGAGACAACAGCGGGACAATATTTTCTTCAGCTTTTTTCCAGCTTTGTTAAATACATTTGAGAGACACTCTTTGCTGGGGTTTGCTCCGTCCTGCTTCCCTGGAGTTTAATCGAGGAAAAAAAAATGGTCAAGTTTTACCTTTCCATCTACCAAAAACAAAATAAAAAAATTATTTCCTCCACCACTGTCGTGAACGAAACTGGTTTTACACTTCGCAGAGGGTAATTATGAGATGACAGACCATCTGCTGTGAGTCATTGATGAATCACTCAAACGCTGTAACTTTGCCAAGGAAGGAGTTTTGTTGCTCTGCTGGACCAACAATATGTTTAATTCACCATGATAAGATCAGTTATAGGTAACCTTTGCTACCGTATTAATGGGATGTAAGAGATTTGATATAAATTTCTTCTACAATAAGAGGCCAAAAAAGAAAAAACAAAAAAACAGTGGGGCCATGGTTGATAAAAGGAAGCATAACCCTGTTTCATAAAGGCACCAGGAAGCCATTGGTTATTTATAAGTGGTCAAGTTCAGCGTTGTGGTGATATTACTATCAAGCTTTGCTGATGGCACTCTCTGTCTTTTGAGACAGGCTATAAATGAAGTACTGATTCCCCACACCAGGTGCAGAATGTACTTCTTTGCAATTAAAAAGTAAAATGTGCCCAAGATTCACTACCACTAAGGCCATCCTCCAAACTGAGCAAAAAAATAAACATGTCTTTTCAATAATACAATTGTTGCTTTGTGTCCATCCGTTAAGAAGTAGAAAGTTTCAAGCTAAAAGCTGTGAAAAGTCCCATCACCAAACATTTAGAGGTGTAAAGAAGGGGCCCAAAGAGTTGGCGAGTGGCAGACCCAACATAGAGAATGATGACGCTTTAAAAAGTTACCTTTTTCATCTGTATCTGTGATAAGCTATAGCGGTTATAGGCCTAGAGAGAGGGAACACAATGTGGAGAGATTTACTCCGTTATTAGTTTCTTGTTTTGTAATTAAAACACTTTGAATCTTTCCAAATTCTATCATGTTCCAACAAAATAATTCACTGCATTTCATTAGAATATTATGAGATAAAGCAAATGGGTGATGGTGAAGTAAGGAAAAAAACAGTTTGTGAAAATAAAACAAATGGGTGATGGTGAAGTAAGGAAAAAAACAGTTTGTGAAAGTTTTATTGAGTAACTGACCCATTAGCATAAAACATAATCCGATACTAGTGTTGCCTGGCATTAGTCAAACAAATAACTGACTGAAAATTGTGATGAAGTTATTGATATTTGTGGATCAACATTATTTTTTTTTGTTTCCTCTGTAACAATATCCCAATGACTTCTTTGAGGTTTTTCAACTGAAATCTGTAGACTTAAAAAAAAAAAAAAACACCATCGCACCATATTGGGGTAATATTGCTGGGACTGTGTGTCTTTTGAATGTGCCATTGCGGCAAGGCACGAATACTGCTGCATTTATAGTAGAATTACCGCAACACTGCCGCAACACAGGGCTTATGAATGAAGTTCACGCCCTACCGCAACAGAGGGCGATGTTATGATGATGTGTGGTATTGGCTCTGAGCCCGGACCGGCAACAGTGTGTAAATTGCGAGTAAGCATGGGGAGTCCATTTAGAATTTGTAAACTTTATCAGCTAAAGCGGCAAACTGGAGTAAAGCAGAGGTCCAGGAGCTTCTGTCGTTTGGAGCAGAACAGATTGCCATACTGTGAATGACAGCCACCTTTTGGAGCAGCCTGCAAAAAGACTTTAGGAGGGGAGCTTCAATCGGGATAAAAGCAAGTTAAGTCCAGGCTATTTTTTGTCTTTTTACCATGGAATTTTCTGATGAAAGTTTAAACTAAAGCATATTCCTGTGTTAAAATAACCTAGTCAAAGTCAGAACCTAAATGCAATAGAAAATCTGTGGCAAGACTTGAAAATTGCTGTTCACAGATACTCTTCCTCCACTCTCACTTTCACTTTGAGCTTTAACATAATGAAGAATGGAGAAAAATGGCAGTCTGTAGATTTCCAAAACTGGCTGAGTTACACTAGCTTACAAATGTACCTAGAGCACATTGTGTGTTTTCTTTGTGTGTTTTATTCCAAAGTTTCCAGTTTTGTTTCACTTGGCAACTTAAAATGCTCTAAAGTTTGTGGCTGTGACGTGACAAAAGGTGGTAAAAATTCAAAAGGTCTGAAAAGTTAATTGATGCTCAGTGTGTCAGCTAAAAAAGGAGAGCACCTAATTGTAACGTTTATGGACTAATTATAAGGCTCATTTGGCAGTGCTGACTCCAGCCTACACGTGAATCTGCTGGGGCATCACTACTGAAAGAGGGAATCAGTTTAAACCAGAGCGAAATGGCGTGCAGCACGCAAAATTCATCCTCAGTTTGACTGTCTGCAGTCTGGCTGGCATTCAAATGAGCTGCCACACATCATAAAACCTTGTGATGAAATGATAATGCTCGTCTCTATCTTTTAATGACATCTATTCCAATAATTAATGATTGTCCTTTGAATGTTCCAAACTTTCATCCCCCTCTTAGGGCTAATAAGTGCCTTGGTTTTAGTGGATAAAGGAGGTGTGTGGGTAAACACACACCTCTGGAGACTGACATGTGACCTCCTGGTGAACCACACTGCAGTAGACCCCACCCGCAGCTCCTCACTCTTCAATGCTCCTCACGTTAAATCCTCCGAAGTTGGGAGAAGTCACCAAGAGGTCAACTTTAGGGAAGGAAGATACGGGTGGGGGGGGTTTGAAACTTTTACTCAGTCACTGTCACTTAATGCTCCCCCCCTTCATTCTCTCATCTTTCTTCCGCTTCCCCAGCTCGCAGCTAAGATCACTGCTCGCAACTGAAGATTACGGACTCCCTATGAATTAAACATGGATAGATGCGCGTATTCTGCGACAAGCAAGCCAGCATTGATCAGAGGGAATGTGTTCACAGATGGATCGGGCGAACACGTTATATCATCGCAGGCTTTCGATGGAGTTCGGCTAATGTTGGAGGAACGGGGGTGAGGCTGGTGGTTGTGAGCATGTTTGCTTCTCACCTGAGAGAGGAGCTTATTGTTATCATCCTCCAGTATCCGCACCTTCGTCTCCAGCTGCCTGATGTAGTTGGAGGAGGAATCTGAAAACGAGACGGAGGAGAAGTGATTAGCGGGGAGTAACAGGCAGGCCAGTGGGCAGAAAATTGTTGGCTGCACAAATAATACAATAGAAAATAGACAGGAGAAGTTGTTCTGCAAGATTGCTCCCACAATGGTTTGGTCTGAGAAACAAATGCCATTATGCGAGCAACAGGGAACCAATCTTTTCAAAGTAACTTTGCACCTCCCCTGTCAGTTAATGTGCACTGCAACTCAGCTGGCTTAAAAAGAGTTACCACATCTTTTTAACGTACTGTCATGCCATCGGAATTAGAGCCAGCCTCAAAACGGACAAACTACAAGCGATTCAGGTAAAACATTTAGTAACTGAAAGTATCAGTTCATGGCATCGGTTAACTTTAACAAGTACATTAGAACAGTTTCAGCCTGATAACAGTATCATGCAACCCTGCAAATAAGCACATGTTGCATCTTTAATTTAGAATAAAAATACATTAGAATCTACAAATGAGACCTAATGAGGGACTAATACAAGAGAACGAGTTTTTGAGAGCAATCAATGAAACTGTATTATTATTCAGCATTCAGCAAGAGAGATGCACAGATACGACCCAAATGTTCAGAGCGGTGCATCTCTACTTCTTACTTATTGCTCTGCTGTTTGATCATCTGTTGTATCTTTAACCAAAAAAAAAAGAACAAGATTTTTTTTTTTATTGTTCAAAAAACAATGAAAAAAAACAATGTAATTTTAAATATAAGATCTCTAATAAACACTCTGTTTATTTCGGCCCTTAATAAAAGCAAACATTTCAAGTTTAAAGGTTCGGAGCTAACTATAATGTGTTTTTGCAGTTATTAGGCATTTGTCCATGGCTAATAAACTTATAAATAGCTGGACATCAACAAATATTTATTGTTTTTTTGTTTGTTTTTTGCTGAACAAGAGCAATGGAATGCCCCACATTCCTCCTGCACTACTTGTTAATAGGGATGCAACGATAACACTTTTTTTCAAACCGGTGCGATACTTGGATCTGAATACAATACAGAACACCAATTCCGCTACTTCTACCACACAAAAATATGCAATGAATAGGAAGACAGGTTTTATTTTCTTCCCTTCTTGTTACAACAAACGGCAGTGAATTATATTTAAAATATATATATTAATAAAAATGACTACAAAACAAAAACTAACTGATACGAGTAAATTAGAACGGTATCTCTGCATCCCTACAGTACTTGTTATTTATCCAAAGACACAACTAAGGTCCTCCTGAATCAGGTTTGCTGAGTTCGAGCTGAAGGACACGAGCTGTGTGAAGCAGAGGCGCAGTCTGACACGGCAGGTAGCACAGAGCAGGCCATCTAAAGGCTCTTGTTTTATTTACAGAGATAAAAGGTAAGATACGAGGAGAAAAACACTTCTGCATTGCACACACACACACAGAGGGCTTTTTTCCCCTCTGTTTAGGAAGTGGGACTACAATGGGACAAAGAGGGCACACTGCAACAAAGCCGGGGTGAAAGGTCATCAACGAGGACAAAATGCTGCCGTAGGATAAAACCTTTTTTTTTTATCCATTAGTGCGGTGAGACAGACATTACGTTCATACTGTAGTGTTCCTCACAAGCTTAACAAGCCCGCGGGATTTATTGCTGTGCTGTTATATACCAGGGGACACTGCAGGACAGGCATCGGTCAGTTAAAACACCCAATATGCATTTGGTTTCCTGTTGGAACATATTAATGTAAAACGCACTAGTTTTTGTCGATATGTCATATTTGATCCGAATAAAAAAATAAAAAAATAAAATTTTGCGGTGGTTCGTTTTTTTTAAGGGTGGTGAAACCTTTTGCAGATCAAAAACAGATGCAGTTACAGTCTGTCCCCCCCCCCCCCCCCCGATTTTTATGGGAAGTCCGTGCAGCTTGGTAACCAACGCTTGGACACCTACAGCAGGGAGGTTAGAGTGCCCAGAGCTGGTAATCCTCTCTAACTGCCTTGTGACCCTCTAATCTGTAGTCATCTGCTGGTCTGACCTGCAGCCAGATCTCAAGCCGATTAGGACGGAGGCTCCTCGGTCTTTAGTCATCACCAGCACGCTCACACAACAACAAAAAAAAATTAAAAAAAAGGGGGATCCTTCACTTCTCACACTTGGTTCCAATCCCACTCTATTTCATTTAACGCATCGAATCAAAAAGAAGAGTGAATAAAGCCTTTTTTATTTCCACAGGATGCACTACAGATTTATCAGCCGTGTGAAACTCTTCACTCTTCAATCAGAGGTAGTTTTTTTTAATTAATATCATCCCTGCTTTTCTACCCCCAAGAATAGTGCTTAACCTTGGCGTGTGCCGCTATGAGATTCTTCAGTAAATTTCAGTAAAAATATGATTTTTTTTAAACATACAATGGTATTTACAGAAATATGTAAAAGCTAAAATGTATAAAACTGTCTAAACTTCCACTAAACTAAATTTCTACTTAACTAATGTAAGAGATACTCATAATTACAGTCATTATAATAGACATTAGGGATGCATCAATTCTGGTATTGGGTATCGAGGCTAATACAGTTCTAATGTACCCATCTTCCAATTCGCTGTAATTGTATGTTGTGGAAGTATCTTCTGTCATGGGTAAAATTATTTCAAGATTAGTTCTAATTAGTGATTAGTAATTATTAGTAAAGACATCCAGGGAATATGGCATAGTTCTTGTAATTCACTGAAGATACTGAAGTTGAAGAAGACTTATGGACCTTTCACCTACTCTACTCTAACTAAGTCTGTAGAGTTCTGCAGTGTAGATAAAACATTTCGATTGAAAGCTGTGGAAGCTTACACAGTCATGTAGAGATGACATGTTGGACAGGACAGCAGACACGACCCGGAGAGGGGCTTTTGTATTTTTTTATAATAAATACTCTATAAATGCCAAACGGAGACTGATACCTCATCCCTATGGAAAGCGCTAGCAGCTGGGTACTTGCTGATACCAGGTAGCGGTATTGTATCAGTTTGAAAAAAAATGGTATCGTTGCATCCCTAATAGACATGAAAGAAATTATAGATTTGAATTAATATTTAGAAAAAAAATCATAATTTCAACAGCTTTTAATGGCATGGCACAGGAAGTATTTCATCTTTTTTTGCCATTCTTTATAGAAAAGCAAGTACAGGAAGCTGGTATCAGCTGGATTATTAGTTGGGCTATCGAGCCTACATTCAGCTTTTATTAGGCAGGTCGTGCGTAGCTTGTTGACTGCTTTGTTTCACAATCTTGCTAGCAAGAGAAAAGTATGGAAGCAGTGTGAAGCAGCAGCAGTAGGGGGAGAAGTAGAGCTGCATTCTTTAGGCTTAAAGAGGAAAGCAGCGCTGACTGATTCTACAGCTGGAGCGAAAGTTGTGCCACTGACGGTTGGAGTGCCAAAGACTGGGGTCTCCATCCCTGGTCCTCGAGAGCTACTGTCTAGAATGTTTCAGATGCCTACCTGCTCCAACGCAGCTGAATCACATTGAATAACCTCGGCAGCATGCCATCTGGTTTGGCCAAAGGCCAGCTAACGAGTCATCCTGATGGAAGAAGGGTGAGGCAATTAAGCCGTTCCTTTTAGCCCCCCCCCCCCCCCCCCCGGTCTCTCCTTGCTTCTTCACGCGTCACACCGGTTCCTTCTCCACAACTCTAGGGGAAAATAAAATAACGGCCCCGTCCCACTTGCACTGGTTTATACAAACTAACACAGAGGGTGATGTTATTTCTAGTCTGGTTTAACCTCAATGTAATATTATGAGCTGCTCAAAGGATTTGCAAAAAGTGCTGCGAAGATGCAGAATCAGTAGTGAACAGTCGGCATACAGGAAAATGTGTGTGTGTGAGCACAGGACAAGGTGAGGCACAGCGTGGCGTAAGTCCATGCGCCTTCCAGCATGTCACTCCAGATCGCGTCACTGCCACTGTGACCCACTTCCACTGGCCACTCCCTCCTTTACTCTACCCCCCACTCCTAAATTCCCTCTGCCTTATTTCTGTTTTTACTTCATCCTTTTATTATTCCTGCTCTAACCATTGGAACTGTTCTGTTCTCTTTGGAAACCTATGATAATTTCCAGACTGCCATTGCTGTGACTAAAACCAAACAACAAGACAGTTCAGCTGAAAGAAATTCAACTCGCAAGCCTTTTTTTAAAAGGTCCTGATCTCCACTGACCCTGCTTTGTTTTCTCCTGGGCTCCAAAGCATCCCCTCCCCATCTGTCCATAACAGCTAATCAGCTCATCTTGCTTCTTCTGCACTGCATCACAGTTACTCTTGGCCCTTTTTCAAGTCTAATAGTTACAGTTCCTCTTAAAAAAACGAGGCCAACTCCACACCCAGAATATGAATAATCGCAGCCATAGAAATAACAAAGCATGGGAGGGTTAATATTTTACAGCATAAACTTCACTTGAACTCAGCTAAGCCTTTTTAGACAAATATTTATATATATAAAAAATAAACAATGCCTTCTTCTGTTAAGAAGCATAATTAATTTATTAAGGAAGGCTCACCAAAGCTTTACCTTACTATACATACCAAAGTAAGTTTCATAATAACTTCAGTTATCACTGTTTATATTTGAAAAAGACAAACTTTTTTCCTTATCGTCTGACTTTAAATTCTACATTTCTATTACATTAACTATTCTAGATTTGTTAAGCAAACAACATTTGTTTGTCGAAAGTGAGAAAATGTAGATTTTTTTTCCAAATTTAGATTGGGTTTCTATTAGTTCTGGTGGTTTTCTCACCGTTTCAGTGACAAAAAGACAATAAAAAAGGTATTTTGGACTCTGAGAAGAAGGCTTTTCTACCTGGAATCCCATGGCTGGAACATGCTCACTATTGGCTAGAGCTCTGACTCCCCTTGTGTGATCGACAGCTTGCAGATGTGCAGCTTCACAAGCTTTTTACCATCTCATACTATTCTGAAAAAATATTGTGTAATTATTTAAGCATAACTCCTGCTTCAATTGGCTCATTAACCCAATTTAACAACTGGTGTGCAGTTTATAATGTTTGCTTTAAACATAAGTTGAAACTTAGACTCATAGAGTCTTACTGCTATGTCATCCCAAAGTCAGACATTGTAAAATCAAGGTCTATGAATTTTTCTAACTTGCTGTAGGAGTTAGCTGTACTACACCAGCTGTGATGCTAGACACTAGTGCAGTTTGAAAACAAACACACACACACACACACACACACACATACACACAAAAACGATTCTTATAGAAATTGAATCAATTTGTAAGTTTTAAAAAATTGATTTTATTTGTTAGACTAGTTTGCCCATTTTACAGCTAAAATTGGACGGAAAAGACCAGACAGGAATTGTAAATCTTGCCTCTGAAAGGCTTAATACAGTTTCCACTGGTAAACTGTTATTCACCCAGTGTTAAGTCATTGAATTACAGGCATATAATTAAGGTAACAGCTAGAAAAACACAAAATGTTTTAATAGCACTGACCCATGTCTATACTAAACTGGATCAGATGGAATCGGATCGTGATAATCGACTGTAACTCTTGAGAATCGAAATCTAATCAATTCTTGAAATCTGAATCATCACCCAGCCCTACTAATTATATTCTCCATTCTGTGTCCTTCATTCACCTCATGTGGCATCCCATTCTCTTGCATCATGTCAAACCAACACGTGTAATAGTTAACGGACCTGTAACCTTTTACTTCATGTTAAATCAGTGAAAATACCCTTTCAGCAGGGTTAAAGATAAAACATACACCAAAGGCTCCACCTTTTGATCTCTAGACTTTCTGAACATCTAAGCTTCTTTTCATTTTGGAGTAAATCTAAATGTGATCATTTATAGCATTTCATTCTGATTACAATAGAAACTGATTTCATTGATCAAACAATACTCTCTCTAAATTAGCAGCTTGCCTTTCAATCTCTTTAACGTGCGTCTCCCGCCTTTTTGGGGGCATGCCGCAAATCCCGTTATGGGACACTGGGCGGAAAAGAGTTTATTATAGTTTAAAACATGCCTGTCTATTGAAAGCAGACTGAATAACCTAGACAAAGAGCAGGGTATCAGGTAAGCTAGCAGGAGATGTTAAATAAAATGCTCAATTGAATAATGGTGTAAACGTACAGTGCATTTGAATATTAAAATTAGGCAGCGATATGATGCCGAAGGGAACGACACAAAACCATCCTCCACTCTGTGGGCTCCAACGTATTTGCAACATCAAAGTAGCTTCGGTAAAATACCCCAGTTAAAAAGGACCATTCGTTGGAATCCCCTCATGTTTTCAAGTCGGATCCCAGAGCAGTTTAGGAGCCTACAGCGTAGTAAAAATCTGCCTGCTTTTATTATTCCTGGCTCAGCTCTGACTTTCATCTCCTATTCACAGCTGTATTTCAGTGTTTTAGCACTGAGACATGTATATTCTCTAAGCAATGGGTGCACTAGGAGTGAATGCTTATGTGCTGCGTTTGGAAGCCATGGGAGTGTGTGTGGGTTTGAAAGGGTGTCTAAGCTGACAGCATGAGGTTGTGTAGGAGGGAGTGAAAATGTGCAAGAGGGTTGTGGAAGAAAGGGGATTTTTAAAAACATCTGTGATTACATATGTGTGTGTGTGTGTTTAAGGCGGGACCAGGTTGGGTCAATTACCTCAAGATGTTGAAGAAAGAGCTGAAACAGTCCAAACTCTCCTTTCTCCTTTGCCTGTGCCAACAAATAATTCCAACTGCGCTAAATGCCAAAAAGTCCAAGCTCAGAGCTTCTCTGGTGTCTAGTTACCGTACCAGCACATCCTAACCAGAAGTGAACAAAACTAAGTCAGTTTGCAACACTGGATTCGTGCTGGGAAGTAAAACTTGAAAAGAAATGCCTTAAATACAGAACCAAACAGAAAAGGAAGAAGCAGCTAAAACATTGAGGCACCTCCACTTCAGTTAAGCTCATGGATAAAAGGAAAAATGATCAGCACAAAGAACACCAGGCAACTATAAGAGTTTCCTTTGTACGCCTAATCAGTAAATGACTATGTAAATTCTAGATGTCAAAGATACTAATGCCACATTGAAACCTAAGAACATATTCCAAGGGACTATAACAGACTTCTCATCCAAGGTAATTGGTTTAAGAAAGAAAAAAAAAGCTGTTGTCGGACTAAATATGTTCTACAACACTCAATGAGATGAAAGCTGAAGCTCGGTGAACTTATTCCTACAGCACTGTTAAGGAACTTGCACTAAATGTTTTCATGCATAGTTAATCTCCTATTAAATGTGATTGATGAACCTAAATAGAGACTAGAATAGAACAGAATAATTCTTTAATTGAAATTTGGTCGTAATACTAAAATGAATGCTGAATAAATGCTGAATAAATAAATGTTATAGTCCTTGGAAAGAAAATCTGAATTTTTTCTTTAGAATTAAAAGAAGATCTGAAATTTGTACCAAGTAATAAAAGGCTGACCAGTGCACATCTACATTAAATATGGCTGAGTGAACAATCAACCTTATATTATCCATGTACGATATAAAGGTGAGTTATTTAGATAATGCAAACATATTTATTCACTCCATTTGTACAACTTGAAGTGCAAACACAAAAAATATCCAGTCCCATCAAGCATTGCGGCGCTTTTGATGTCTTTTGTACAGTGTGTGTATATTGGGATATAGGGTATAAAATGTACAGTGTTCTACTGTACCAGGATTGGGTAATTTTTTTCTGCTTTGGTGTCATATCTCAGTATATTTTATCCAGTATCTAAGAATTAGCTGACAATCTGGGGAGGAACGTTGGTGTTCCGTTATGTGGTTTTTGAGTGCCTCCAAGTGATCAATAATTATCAACTGAATTATCAGAACAAAAAGGCAAACTGCCAAACAGCTTGAGCTACTAGCTCAGTGCTGACAGAGCATATACTTAGTGTATCAAGTACATTAGTGTTGTTAATAAATGGGTGACATTTCAGCAGCACTGTCGTCAAGTCCTACACCAATCAGGTGTAAAACGGTAAGTGTTAGGTGGGTGTGTGAGCTATCCTTTCAGAATTACTTTCTTTCTAAAGCCCAGGACGTTAAAGGTAGTCTCACATGAAGAAAACTTAAACAAGTTTGGAGGATAAGTAGTCGTTTGCTGAAATTAATAATTGATATTGAATTGAGAAAGAAATAATTGTAATGCATTGATGAATCGATATTTTTACACAACCCTAACAGACAATTATGTCTAATTAAGTTATATATTACTAACTCTGCTTACCAAATACTCCAGAGCTACTTTAAACCAAGACAGTCATGTTAATGGAAGTTAAAAAGATTTACATTAGAATCTCTCTTACAGTATGTGCATTTGCGGATCGCAATATGAAACAAGAATAAGAATAAAAATAAATGGACGGCTACAACTAGTGTTTCTTTCCCATAGCTTTAGACTTTTACAATACAAATCAACATTGAAAAAAATAGTTAATAGGTGTTTCTTCTGCTCAACTGGGCAAAGATGGGTCAAGGCCAGGGCAAGCTGGCCAGATCAACAGAGAGGAACACGTTAAATGGGTATCCATGCTGCTTTAATGAGGGGAACGGTAAAACCTGGCAACCCAAGCACGTAACCCACAAGCCCCTGGAAGAGCTTCAAAGGCTCGACTGGCTCATCGGCTCGCACGGAACTAACCCCATCTGACAAGACATGGCACCCACTCGAGCTGAGAGAGAGAGAGAGAACCTCACCTCGCCCTGCACTCTACACTGCTTTTGTGTAGGAGTGTGTTCTGGAAGGAAAAAAAATGCCTATTTGTTATGTAGATAAGGATGTAGAAATGGGTGTCTTGGCATGTAATGACAGCTGAGAATGACTTCACGTTTCAAGAGAAGCCGCGCACACTGAGTGACTTGCGTGAAAGTTAAAGTGTCAGCCGGATTACGCAACCAAAGGACATCTTCTCTGAACAAATTTTAATCACCGACTAGAAGGAGTCGACTTTGTACTCATGGAGTATCCCAAGAAAATCCCATTCCTCTGAAGCACAGTAAGGGTGAAGGTATGAAAAGACGAAAGCTGATCAGTTGCAAAGACACCTTGAACCCCGACCGCAGAATCCAAGCTAAAGTCTCAATGTTGTATTGTGACGCGCAGTAGCAATAATTGTCAAAAAACAGCCATATTGTATACATTTTAGCCAAAACAGTTTGAAAAATAATTAAAAAAAGAAAATCTATATAGTCAGATAATAAGAATCTGAAACCAATCAAAGCCCAATACAGATGCTTTAGCGAGTGTGTTGTTTTCAACAGAGTACAGAGTGAAGTGTGAGAATCTCAGTCTAAAAAGAGAACCAAACAGCAGGCCACTCGTTACCTCCTTAATTCATGCCACTGGGCCGTCATTTCCCCTCATGTGACACAGCACAAATCAATCAGACCATTAAAGCAAAAACAACATGACACGGACTCATTACTGACCTAATCTAATCACCCGCAATGATCGCATCTCGTTATGCGTGCAATCGTGATGTTGCGGCCGTTCATCGCCGCGTGCGGGGTCGGGTGGTGCTCCTAAATGAATCTGGCCATGTGGAAACTGTCGTCTGACTATCGATCGCTCTGCCAACATCGTCCCCGTCAGGGATGGAGAAGAGACATTTCTCGGTTTATTTATGGGCACCGGAGCAGACCGTGCTGCTATCACACACACTGTCCGGGAAAGTGATGCATTTTTCTGCTGTCTCCTCCGCTTGACATCACCACCTTCTGCAGGGTCAGCGGACGTCTCCTCGCGCCTCCAGGCCTGCACAGCGGGGCTAAAAATAGGACTCTAGATGTGACACGTTTTGTGTGCATCTGTGCATCGTCAAACATGAACCCCCATACTAATTTGTCAATGACTTTGATGTCCTTCAGCAAAACGTTTACCTTTTATTGATGGGGTATTTGCAACGAGACCTCAGCTATAGCTGTAAAACCTTAATCTTTTCATTAGGGCAGAAGAAAGGCAATCAGGCAGTCAGCTTGGTTTAATCCCATGAAATCAAAGCTGCAGGCTAATATTTGGTTCAAGATCATAATTACAGTCCGTGTATGAGTACAGTGGCTATTCATCGCAGGACAAAAACTGAAGGGATTATGTGGCATTTTGAGATTAGCTATGGGCTATTGTTCTTCTCTGGGGTGTTGTGCAACTTGCTAACTCACCCATGTAGAAGTTATGTTCTTTGTTATTCATCAGAATATTTCCCCCATACTTGTATTTATTATAACCTCTTTCCTTTTCAACCTTAAACAAGGCATCCTGCTTCCATCCAAATCATTTATATTAGGAACGACTAACACCAAACATCCTGGGTAAGAGTGACGCCCGTCTGATATTAGATTGCGATGCAACAGTCTGCTAAATCAGACAATCCTTCTGTTTTTATACCACGGAGAGGTCAGATTGCCGTATGGCTGCAAAATCCTCTCAGTCTTTATACGTTCCACTATCCTGCAGCTGGATTGATGAAATTGTCCGTTTAGGGGTTTTCAAATCATTTGCTCGCAGGATTAATCTACCGTGCCCTGCAAGAGTATCCATGCCCCTCGTACTTCAATACATTTTGTGCAGCAGGCCAAAACCAAGTAGTTCTTGATTTTGAAGTGGAATGGAAATGGATTGCTCAAAAGGGTTGTTCCGTTTTAAAAAAATATGAAAGGTCCTGGTAAAAATTATAAACATTTACAATGTACTCCATTTCTATATCCTTTATTGAAGATAGGCCAGAAGAAACCCTTAAAAGGTCCTCTTTGCAACTTTCCACAAGCCATGTAGGACAGTGGTCCCCAACCCTGGTCCTCAAGACCCATTCTGCCAATAAAACTGGCCACCAAAAAAATTAAAATAAAGAAAATCTTCAGCACACATCAGGTGACCATGACCTCTGCATATACCCATAACTGACCATCACTAATTCAAAAGAAGGCATGCCTACACTTGCTGCAAAAGCTTGTGGCTCACCCATTGATTTAAATAAGGTGTGCAACAACTCAATGGCTAAAATATGCAGGCCATTGGGCCCTGGGGACCATGGTTGGGGACTGCTGATGTAAGGGACATGGCAAATATGTCTGATGAGACAAAAATGACTTTTTGGTCTGTATGCAATAACAACTAACAATGTCAATCACCCTGAACACACCATCTCCACTGTGAAACATGGTGGTGGTGAGGGATATGGTTTGGCATTAATCTGGTTATATAATATATATCAAATTACATGGGGGAGGATATGATATTCATTGCGATGATTAGACTATTGAGAGTGAGGAGTCACGTGCCTATTTGGTGAGGGTCAGAGTTGGTCGGCCATGATGGTTGGACACTCTACCGGTTGCCAGGGGCAACGACTTCAGAACTTAACAATATTGACGCGACTAACATTCCGGAGCTCTTTAATTTTTGTGTGTTTATTTTTATTTGGTGGGACAGATCTGCGAATACAAGGAAAGTAAGAAAGTAGAGCAATGGAGAAAGTCAAGGCAAAAGAAAATGGACCTTACAGGGACAAGCTTATACCTACCGCAAAACAGCGGTATTTGGAGAAGCTCTCAGACATCCATACAAACTTCCCTGCAGCGGAATGGCACAGAGACCTGGACCATTTGCCTCCATGCACGTATATGAATATTGTAAATCACCTTGTTTTTGGTGTGAGTTACTACACAATACAGGAGTTTAAAAGCCACAAGTCTTTGGAAAGCTACGAGGCTTTCTGCTGTGGCTGGGAGCTTCCAGGTGGTGAATACAGCATTGTACTGGCAAAGATAATTTTTCTTAACATGCGTTTTAGTGTGTCTTAATTACATTGCATTTAGCAGAGACTTCTTGACCAAAATGACAAAGTAATTTACTGCGACTGCTTCGTAAACCCTAGATTGTGACAAGATGTTCAATGTACACAAACGTTTCCGACATGTTTTGATGTAGGCTAAAGCTGTGTACCCTATGTTTAGGTATTTAGTTTTAATTTGATTTTAGCACGACACATACTGTACCAAGCATAGACCAAATGGCACCAGGTTTTTTTTGTTGGGGGCCGACAAATCGGTTCTGGGTTGGCCAGGGTATTTAAATGTGTGATTGCAAGATGTAAATGCCCTGTTTAGATTAAACTTTTTTGCCCCACTTGCAGCAGTTGTTGCTAAAGTGTCATTTTTTGTTCACAATCAGGTCAGAGACTTGCTCTCCTTGATGCTGTGTCCATTTTGGTACCCTAAAAAACTGTATTCTGTTGTTCCTATGTTTTCCATATGCATTGTGTGAGGTACTGGAGAAGTTTTTAACAGCAGCGAGTTCCAGGCATGGTAAAAAAAAAAGTGCAGAATTGCGAGAACCTTCTCTACTACCAAGTAACAACACACTAAACAATCACGGTTTGCCGCTGGAATGATGCCAACATGGCGGAGACTGCGATATCACTCTCACTCTCAATATTGTGATTTTTTTTAAACTGAATTTAACTGTAGAAAGAGAGCATTCTAAAAGCTCCAACTTGTTTCACACTTAACACATCTAGTTTTGTTACAAGGAAAATTGTTAAGGATGATAAAAAAACGTGAGTTTCTAAAGGTGGGAACAACATCCACAGATAGTTTTGCTGCCTTAGGTTGGTCTATTACATTAAATCCCAATGAAATAGAATGGCGTAAAGAGTTGTAACGTGACAAACATGGAGGAGGGGTGGTTATATGATAGCTGGCTTTATCACAAACCAGCAAACCAACGCAATGTGTAAACAAACAACAGAGGGCCTTGCGGGTAGAGAAAGCTGTCTTGGAGCCCACAGCCCTCTTTAACCCCATTCCTCCCCCCGTTACCACGGTTTCGACACCACAATCCCCTCAGCAACCTCATTTGCATAAATCTGTGTTTCTTTTAAAGACTTTCTGAGTGACTGCTGAACTGGCAAAGGTTCTGCTTGTGTAAGCAGGGCCTAATGGCGCGCAGTTAGACAGTAAATACAGTGGAGGTTTTTTCCATAAGTACAACCCTAAAACCCCTTTATTACCGGCAGCAGAAAATTCCCGTCTCCCATGTGGGCACTGGGGCAATCTGAAAACCAGGACTACGTCTTCAAATCCAGTGAAAACAATCTTTTTCATTGCAATGACATCATGTTGTGGTGACATTAGAGTTCCCCCAGTGCATCAACTATTATTTCATCTGAACCCAAACCCTGGAGAGAAAAAGACAACCAGGCAAGTTTCAACTCGTGCGCTCTGCTACTGTATACAACTGAGGACAAAACCTCTCTGCTCTTCTGTTTTGATTTAAATTTCTAGAGGAAGTTTTACCTGCGACAACATGCAGGAAACACAGTAAGATAAATCGGAAAAGGGATCTGAAAACAAATGTTGGAATTTTCCACTAATCCAAAAGCGCCAAAAAAGAAAATCTCACTAAGATCAAACCGCATGGATAAACGTTAAAGACCACATTCCTGTGTCGTCTGGAGCTTTAAAACATTTCCCTCTCCCATCCAGGTTAAGAGGGATCTGTGAAGGACTATTAGCACAGTAATTGCCACAAAGACAAAGAGCTCTTACGTAAGAGCTGTGCAGATAGACGGTTATCTCATCCCGACCACAACTAGAAACCGTAATGACGTTGGGCCAGAGATCAGCAGCCTCCCCGCTTGCTCTGGTAGCGTTAGATTAAACTAAATAAAGACGACAGCGCTTAGACTTTGCTGTCGTCTGGAAAAATAAAGCCTTTCGAAGAATAATAGGAGATCGGCAGCGAGACGCAGTGTACACCGGAGAGACAAGAAACCCTCAACAGAGAGGACAAACAGAGGCTCAACAGACACTACTGCATCCTGAAAGGCATGGCTACAGACAAAAACAATTATATGTGCACATTTGCACTGTTTGAAATGTTAAATGATAGAAAAAATAAAGAAAAGATAAAGAAATTGTAGTAAAAAAAAAAAAGGCAACAGCATTATGGGGTGTATGCTTTGTACGGAGAAGTCGGATATTCCCGGTCGAACATAAAAACACAAACGCCCCCTGAAATTGCAATTTCAACTGTAATAGTGTGAGTTTATCAAGCAGCCAATACGTTCGGTATACAGAATCCCTGTTCAGTTCATGGCAGTTCTGGTGTTTTGTATGTTATCACAGCAGTAGCACACGATTCAGTACTGACTCAACATGTAACTTGTAGCTCAAAATGAAAATAATACATTGTTATCTTGTAGTTTGTGCCTGGTTTGTCTCCCAACTTGGAAATGCTTGCTCAACTCAGATATAATGCAAGTTTCACGAAGGAGTTCTGATTTTGGAGTTAAATCCAAGGCACCTTAAGACAATTAAGTTACACACACACAAATGCACAAACACACACAGATATACTGTACTTTTGGCTGACTATATTTGGGATATTTTATATCTTTAATCATTTTACTGCTGCTTTTCTTCTGACAGGAAGTGATATTAACATTTTAGGGTGTCCTGAGCAGACTGTCAACTTGAATCTGACAGAGAATCTGTGTGGGAAGCAAAACATTTTAGTGCTGAAAGGAGACCTTCAAAACTCAAGACTGAGAGCTCACCACGATTTATAGCTCGTCAATATATCTTTCCACGCATGCAAAAAGTCACCAGTTAAAGGAATGGTTTGGATGCTTCAGTGACAATAAATGATAAGCGGTAATTATTATTCCACTTATTGAGAAAGGTATAAACACTTTGACAAGTAAATGTAAATTAGATTTTTATTGTTTTTGTTTATTTAGTGTTTGCAAAAATGTATCTTCATTTTTAAATTGATTTTAGTATCTCTTGGGAGATGCCGGTCTTAATGTTAAATGAATTTTTACCCGAAATAACACTTTGCTTAGATTAAAACAATTTCGATTAAAATTTGACAAAGCTATGTGTAACTCTGGGCTTAAAATCTATAGCACTAATATAACTTATACATGTAAAACTTTAAATCACTTGTCTAAAACTACTGGAATTTTAACACCGGCTTTTATTTTACCATGTAATTGATCTATTTTTTTATTAAAAGAATATTTAGATTTACTGTATTCAAACAGTTTTTTAATGCAAACTGATTTTTTATGAGAATTTAGTTGTTTTAAGCATTTCAAATGTTTTAAGATTATTTTCCTTTTAGAAAAATACATCAAACTTATTTTTTAGGAAAATTGTGTCTTAACTGTAAAACTGATAGTCAGAAATAAAACATACTCTTCCTGTCTTTTTATCTTAAAGGTGAATTTTTGACAATCATTGTGGTAATTTCATGTGAATTCCTTTATCCCCTTATGTAGAAATACAACCAATTCTATATTGTCTACATATGTGTTCTTATTGTGTTCTCCAAGATGGAACCGCATGAAATGCATCCAAGGAGGAGACATTCACCTACTCACATGTTCAGAAGCAAAAGCTATTCTTAACCAGGATTCTTGTAAGCAGCAGCAGCAGAACAAAATTATGTTTTTAAATCCTCGAAGTGCCGGGTCATGTGTTGCTTGGAAGAAAAGCAAAAGCATATCTGTATATGTTTGTGAATACTAACACTGAAAAGGAACTTCTGGGAATTGTATAGCAGACTCTAATGTGTGAAAATACCAGTAACCTTCATGTGAGAAAAAATTCTCATAACCTCTAATAACTGGTAAAAACAACAAGCGGGTACTTTCTAGACTCCAAACCTTTGCTGAGTCAGAAGAAAGAACTTCAGCTAAAACAGCAAATTGGCTGTTGATGGTAGAAGGCTACTTTAAAGCTTGACTGGCCATGATTGGTTTACACTCTTGTTGGATATCCAATATTTTATAGAAAAACAAAGGGTTGTTATTGAGTGAGGAAGGTTCAGAAATAGATATTTTCAACTTTTTCGGCAACATGTTCAAAACTAAACTTATACAGAGTAGCAAAAAGCTATTTGGAAGGAAACCACTTTAAATATTCAGATGTAAACATCATTCAAACTACGAGAGAGAGCAAAACCTTAAGCAGATAACAGGAAGACATAACACAGTACAGCAATGTTGGTCTGTTTGATCTTTGAGCTTTTTACCCATCTGTAATAAAATGTCTGATTTGAAATATCAAAGTTTAGGTAAAGGAAATGCACTTAGAGTTGATTGTAGTAATGTTAGTCAACGTTTAGTTTAATTATGCTAATTGTTAATACAAGATGCTAAACAGCTTTAAAACTCAATTCTGCTTTCATCAGGAGCTGGAGACTGGGCTCTTAAACACCAAAACCCGAAAAACGGCTTGTAATCACCATGTTTAAAACTAAGAATTTAAATTTTAATCGGACTAGTTTAACACCACCTAGCCCTTCAACCCCCCCAAATATTAATAAATAATAAATTAAAGTTTTCATTACAAAAAGAGAAATATCCTGTGGTGTTCTAACTGCTTGATTTAATATGATCTGTGTTTCAAACTGGTTCTTTGGCTGTGGGAAAAAATTAAAAATTGAACCGGTTAAATTTTTTGCTCTAGGTCAAGCCATTATTTGACCTACAAGTAAATATACACAACTGTGTTAATACTAGAGTGCTGTTATAGTTGTAATAAAAATGTCAAATTGCTAAAACTTCTAAAAAAAATACATATACATTTGAAATAAACTCAAACTGAATTGGCCAACCACCTAGAGGGAATCTCTGGGGGAGAAATATTTGATTTGAGTTGAATCAGGTCTTAAGAAAATAGTATTTGCTGATGCAAGTTAGGACTGTGGGGATGGCAAAACTCTCCATATAAAAAAAAAATGAGAATCAGGGTAGGACAAATATTTAAAGGGCAAAACACAGGAAATTTTGATAATTACATAAGGCACTTCTACGGAGAAGACAGTCCATCCTGATTTAGTTGTAATGGTTGGTAGAGGTGATGCTAATTCCCCAATTAGATACTATTAAACAAAAGCAGGGGAAGAGCTCGCTGAGATGGCAAAGAAAATCCAAGCAAAAATAATGATATAATTAGCTTTGTCTTATTTTTTTGGAATGATTGGAAGTTACAGTATTATAGGGATTGTATGAAATGATCCCTATAATCCAGAAATAATTGCATTTGAGTGATTATATAATAATTTTCAAAGGCTTGGTCATAATTGGCTTCATTACAAAAACAAAGATCGAAAAGGTTAGCAGGAATAGAGTTAGTGCTGACACAGACACTTCGATCGAAAAAAAACAAATAAAAAAAGCAGCAACCTAGTGTAACCCTGCTCCAAACCATGACACTGATTAATTATGCCAGTAAACATTTTAGAGTAGCTGATTAACGGCTTAATCGAGCCCTCTTGTTCCCTTCCTGCGCTTTTTAAATGATTTAAACTATTAGCAGCTCCTGTTGACACGCAGTTTTTAAATTCAGCGCATTAAAACGGATACGATGAAGAAGCACGTTTTAAATTTATAACCAAACTGCGGCTCAGACAGCAAGTAGGGAGAATTCTAAGTACCGCAATAAATTATTCAGAGGCATCATAAGTGTCGCAATCCATAAGTGCCACTGTAGAGCAGCAGCATTCCATCCTTTTAATAGGCCTAAACCCTGTCTGCCTTCACAGCCATTAGGTTTATTAGTGTTGCCTCTACCAAGCGTTAAACATACACACACACACACACGCACACACACACACAAGCATGTGGAAACTCACGGGAACAAATTCCATTAGTAAGTGAGACTAGAGGTTTATAGCCAGATGGTTAACCTGCCCTGAATCAATCTGTTGAATACCACAGTGGGACTCTATCTGCCCACACGCAGAGGCTCATACACAAACACCTCATAAAGACTAATGGAAAACCATCAACTGGTAATTTTACTATACAGGACCTTATTGTCAACAAACACTTTCTCGCTTGCGGAAACATGGATACACATGGAACATTGACGCTTCCATTAATACAGCAGACTGAAGAAAAAAAAAATCATTGCAGCAGCTAATGGCCCTCACGGCATTTTGTCTAAATACCACAAATGATGAAGAAATGATGTTGACAAAATTAGCAAAGCATGACGCTGTTGCCGCTGGGTTTTATAATCTTTGATTTGGGGGTGAGTAGATAGCTGATTACTTTCTAGAAAATCGTTTTTAGTCATTTAATAAACTCCTGCAATCTTTATTTTGTACGAATTCGCATTAGTTTGCCCCGGAGGCGAGTGCTAACAGTAAGTCCGAGATGAACCCAGACCAAAGCAGGCTTCCATCAACAACCAAAAAAAGTCAGCCTTTTTTTTATTTTTTAAACCTTCATACTTGGGATGCTAAGATTAAATGATTCGGATCGATGGGAGGATGCAGTAGATCCAGTTTCGGGAATCAAACCTCGATGCATCGATACAACAGAGCTGTTCGGTAATGACAACATTTACGCCTTTATTTAGAAAAAAACATTTCATGCCAACACTTAATTTTCTTGTTGACATTTAACCATTGGACTTGTCTCGACTTGAGCTACAGCACTGGGAAGCAACAGCTCTACTCATTTAAAGACAATTACAGATTCCACAGCATTACAGTGTTACCGAGCAAGTGGTTTTAATATCTCTTCTGCATTCTTCCCCTAAATATTAGGACATGAAATTCGTCCAGTCATTAAAGTTAACTTTTATAGGTGATACTGGTGCTAGTTTGCAGCAAGACTGACTATAATAAATAAATAAATAATGAAGTGAGAAATCAAAGAAATCTGATGGATGTCTTAAAATTCGGTGGATTTTAAATCATTATAACGACAAAAATGGAAAAAATGTAAAAGCCAACAAGATGTTTCTGCCGGCTTTAGAGCTCCTTAGACAACAATGCTTAAAAATGAGTGTTATACAAAATGTTCTTTTTAATTAAAGAGCATTGCACCACAGCCGAGCCAAAAGCAAGTGTCTTCTAACCAACACGGTTGGATCAGACACTCTCCAGCGTCTGTTGTCGTCTGCACAGCCAGCTGTTCTTTGAGAGTCGCCGTGTCAGCTCAAATTAGCAGAGAGCGGCAACGGTCAGGACCAGACAGCGGTCAGTAGGGGGTCCTTCGACTCGTTGGATCTAACCAACACAGCCAAAGTACAGCAGAGAGTGTTGATTTTGACCTAAATGTATGCGGAGAAACAGTTAAAAATGAAAAATAAGCTATACTAAATCTGATGCTATTGCAGTTTATATTAAAAAAAAGGTAAATCAGCTCTGGCAGGATCTAAATAAGCCTTTAGCTTTGTTGTTTTTTAAATGCAGGGTTATCAAACCTTTAATCATCTTACTGTAAAAGCCCCAGATTAGTATCCAGTAACATATGTTAGTTTTTTGTCCTCGGCAAAACTCCTCTATTTATAAAGACCTCAATGTTTTTCCTCTGAAAAAAAATATAAAAAAACGTTGAGATTCCCTCTGTTTGGATTCCAGGTTGGCCTGGCTAACAACTGTAAAGTGCCTGTAGGTGTGAATTTGCCACGTTTCCAGTCAGTTCATCACCTCTCTGATAGAACGGTGACCTGACTTGGACAAACGGCGTGTTCTGGGAAGGGGTCCAACATCCCTGAAAGCATGTGGCGGATCAAATAGGGCGAGTAATGGATCGTGCTTTTTCTTTTCTTTTTTTCTCCCTTAAATACAACAGCTTGTAACAACCTAAATATGTTCAGTGTGTAAGAGGTTGAAAACGTAACAGTAAAAGAGTAAAGTTACATGAAAGAATTTGTTTGTTGTGTTTTCCCCCACATAAGAAGTCACATTTGACCCAATCTATCACCTTTTTTCTCCCCTCATATGGAATTCCTTGAGGCAGTGCGGCAGAAAAGGGATCGGTCCGTGCTTTATGTAACCCACTCAAGTGCTTTTAATGCGACCTATCGAAAATATGCTCCACCCAGCGCAACTTCCATCCAAGATCCTGTCACCGCGCACGTTGATAGTCCTCAGAAATCTTATGTCTCTTTGTAGTCCTTCCCATAAAAACAACATCTGCTGCCTTGCAAAAGGGGGAGTTTTGTGATAAATGTTGCACTGTGATGGGTGTAATTCATAAAAAGAAGAACTGCAAATAGGTCTACTCCAGACCACCTCTGAGAAACTTAATAGGAGTACAGCATGGAAGCAGATGAAGCTTCATGAATGGTCATAAATGTCAAGAAAAAAAGTATGTACACACCTCAGAGACAAAGTTTGACATTAAGGGAGGAATATATTGCTATATATTCAACATTTTTCAAAGCTTCCTTAGATAAATGAAGGGTTATATAGTTGTATTGTGTGCTTAGATAAGCTAATGATGCTACATTTCTGGTCAAGATGCAAAAAGAAATCAGCTCTAGACCACAACAGCTCAAAATAGCGGATTTTTGCCTGAGAAACTCAAAAATCTGATCTTATTTCAATGAAAGCAACACCAGGATGTGTTTGTACCACTCAGTGGAGTGGAAGTTATTACTGAGGGAAAAGGACTCAAATGTATCTGTTTTCAGTGTCCGTGAGACCTTTAGTGATGAAGTAAGAGGAGGCATATATATACGAGAAGCTCTGTAAGAGAAAACTATTTTCTTCGACGTGCCCGTGGTTTGTTCAGGCTGCGTTACAGCAACAGAAGAACAACAAAAGGTCTCGGTTTCATCGTTTTCAGCCTTTAACCTCGGCTGTAGCACGTGCTGGTTTTGAAATGTTGGCAGCATAGCTCAGATTTAAAGTAAGAGAATGCGCTCTGAGGTCTTAGCAGTGCTAGCATGCTAAACATGCTAATCACTGATATAAGTTTGACATTTTAGCATGTTAATTAAGAGTAAGGCTGTTTATGACAGTCACTTCTACTTCTGAAGTAAAACACAGAAGGAAGAATAGAGAAATGTATTTGGAATACTGTTATTTTTAGTTCTTAGTGGAGATGCACAGCCTACTGAATAGCAAATGTGATCACGTCAACATTCGCAATATCACAATCTCAGAAGATTCGTTGCATTATTAGGTTGGATATATGTCCGTTGCCATGCATTCATACCAAAGCTGCCTGGTTTTTTAGCTGTTCGCATTGCTACTTGGAAGGTGTATTGGCAAGTATCTGGTGACACGATAAGTATCACAATACAGAGGGGACGGTATATATCAATATATTGCGATACTATGAGTAAGACAATTGGTTATTTTTTATTTAAACTGAATTTTAACTGTACAAAAAACTTTCACAGAACTCTTAACACGCCAACCTTTTTAATACATGACACTTTCAGTTTCATTACAACATCTAGTTGTTCCACTGGAACGAAGAGGGTGAAAAAGCCGCCAACTAGCGGTCATATTTTTTATTTTGCGACAAAAATTACTGTCATCACTAATGGTTCCATTTAAATTGTAAAATGTAAAAAAACAAATAATAGCCTGCATTGTTTTTGAATATCAATACAGTGTGGTGGCATAAAATACTGTGATATATCTGCGTACCGTTATTTTTCTTACATCCGTAAATACAAGGTCCTGGGTTTAAATGCTTTTTCTGCAAGAAGTTTACAAGTTTCTCTGAGTACTCCAGGTTCCTCCCACTGACCAAAAATACTGCATGCATGTGTGGCTAACTGATTTCCCTAAGCTGAACTTAAGAGTAAGTGTGGGCCTGTGTGTATGTGTATGATTGTTTATCCCGTATGTATGTCCGTGTTGCCCAGGGATCTCCCATGAGCACTGGAGCACTAGCTCCCAAGACCCTGCAAGGATAACTGGGTACACAAGATGAACTGATGGAACAAATTAAAGAAGGAATCTGTTAATTCGGCAGTGGTGAGTCAAGGCGTTGTGAAAACCAGTGATCAGAAATTGGCCACAAAATACAACTGATGGATATCTGCTTACTACCTTTTTAACAACCAATCCCTCTAGAGCAGGGGAGCCCAAACTTTTTCAAATCAAAATTCAATTCTGTCACAGTGCTGTGGGCCAAATCTAATGTTTGACAGAAAATACAAATACTAATATTATAGTAAAGTATGTCTTTTTAATAAACAATTATTTAACATTATTTTTTGTGTAAATAACATTAAACAAAATGTCTAATATGTCATTCATAGCCATTTAGGACACGTTACTAAGCATCAGTATTTGATTTTGATTCGATTTAGTGAAAAAAATTATCTTCCTCAACATCTTTTTTATGTCTTTTGTCTCTGTGCTTCTAACAATAACGCTCCATGTTGGCACGGTGACCCACCAACTTTGAGGTAGTTTGATCCAGTCTGGTGCTGCAGCAAAGGCACACGGGACATTCGATAAATTAATCAATCTTCAAAAAAGGGTGCAAATGGAAATATGGACACAAATCTGTTCCACACGCCCCTTATAGTTGCTTGTATTTCATACATATATTGTAATTTATTTCAAATATATATTGCCTTGGGCCTATTTATAAAAAGTGGTACACGAAGTGGAAGAATAATCTTTGCTTACATTTGGTTGGTTGATGCAGATTTTTATATAAGGTCAGGACCATTCCCTGGGGGGCCAAATTAAATGGCTTGGGGGGCCAACTTTGGCTCATGGGCCACACTTTGGGCACCCCTGCTCTAGAGATTTAAAGTGACCAACACTGGCTCTTTAAAGAAAACGCTTGGGAACTGAGCCGGTGGAAGATTTGACGAGGCTTTGCCTCTCTTCATGTCTTGTTATTAATCTCTCTTTCCCACATAATTCCTTGCTTCGCCAATACTGCCTGCTCTCCCTTTTCCCCGTCCCTAGTTGTTCTTCACAGAACTCTGCAGCACTCTATCCCTCCTTTCATCTTTTTAATTTAAATGTTATTCATTTCCAGCTCTCGCTGGGCGAGCCTTCAGATCTTCTGCTGACCCTACATACCCTCAAACCTCCTGTTTTTTTTAACACCGTCTCTGAATTTTTTTTCTTCACTTCTAAAACTTCTGTGATTTCCCCTGATGGCTACTCATAGGGGCACCTCTGACATCAGCCTTTCTATCCATGTGGTTGACTGCATTGCCGTGGTAATACAGTTTACATCAACTGCATAAGTCTGCTTCCGTTGTTGCTATCTCCTCCACTGTTTTGCAAACAGTTAATTATTACCTTCTGCACGGAAAGTGCTTGCAGTGCACCTTTTCATCTCGTTTCAGGTTGCACATACACTCCACCGTTTGCAGCCTGGGACAGTCCCACACTTTTACTCGATTTAATACCGACCAGTATTCCTTACTGTATATGCAACTGACTACAGGAAGGCCCTATGGGTATAAAGCATGCGTTCCTCAACAACAAGAAATAAGGCATTTATCTGTCTGCATTCCTTTGCAACAGGATTGAGCTTGCTTAGAAGGTTTGTAGAGAACAACATAACAAGAGTTGTCAGATTTGTCAAAGTAAAACATATATATATATATATATATATATATATATATATATATCCATAAGTGGACAGCGGCGATGAGCAAAGCTAAACAAGGTGTCTCGTTGTAGTGTACAACAAACCCCATAATAGTGAGGGTGGAAAAAAGAGGCCTAGTATCCTAGCAACAAGCGGAAAGGGAACGCTACTTTTTCTGCAGTGTCCTCTGTTGCCCCTCGATGTCAAACCTTACACCTTTATAAAAGTTCACCTCGGCAAAATCTTTCGGACTGTTTCTTTATCGTCTTTTATCCATCACTGACCAGTGTTGCACCACTTAAAGAGCAATTTCATCAAGTGTGCATGTTATTCTGAAGGCTTTCAGAGAGGGCTTCGGTTTACCACATCTATCATACACAGGGCTACGTGCCATGTATTTAAAGGAGCGGTGGGCAGAGATATAGCACTGGATCCCACTTTGAAAATCCTTTTAAGCCATCCTCCTCAAACCCTCTGCCATGGTGTAGCGAGCCACGGCACAGCTACAACATCAATGGCTTAATCCTCTTTACATCTTTTGTTGACTGAGAGGCGATTTAGCAAGATAAAACTGTGAGACATCAGAAATTCCTCATAGCCGGGTTTGGTTTTCCTCTCCTGATTGTAATTACAAAATGTGGATGGGTGCTGCATGAAGGTGGTCACAGGTAGAGGTGTCAATTGGAGCTGATTGACGTTTGTTATCAATCTAAGTTCGTAAAGCCATGACAGAAAAACTGCATCTTACTCTTTACTGGATATTTTGGTTGTTAACACAAACAATACCAGAATTACCGTAACATACATGTTCAGTGAACATGTTTGTGAAGATATGCTACAATTATCCCCTTTTGATGCGTTTAATTTACTGTTAACAGACTTATTTAATAAACGGCATCAAGGTTTTACTACAAGAAAAGTGCAGAGACGCTACCCAAACCCAAGCTCGGAAATACTAATATATAAAGTTACTCAAATGGCCACTTGAGGCTGTCTACCATGCCGCCGACAACAAACACTGTTCTAAAGTCCAGACGGTGTCGAGCCTTTCCTAGGAAGAGACATGTTCTGCAAAATTAGCTACCAAGCCATAGATCTATTCCAAACCCTAACCGTTAAGGTTTAGGAAACTGTTTTTGCCTGAAATTCAATTACAGTCGGGCTGTTTTAGCAGGCAGTGGTCCACTACGGTCTTGACCTTACCTTTACTAGCCCTAAGCAGTAATACCAACCTATGACCTGCAAATTAATATCTGGCAACAAAAGACAAAAAAAAACAACTAATAAGAATCTGAAAACTCTCTAATGCTACTACAGCAACCCTGAAGGGACGAACGAATTTTAGATATCGACCGAAATATGTTTTAACTTTGCTCTGTGATGTTAAAATTAGAGCTGAAACAACTAATCGATTTAATCGATTATTATCGATTATTCAAATAGTTGACATCTAATTTAATTATCGATTAGTTGCTTTAAGCCCTAGGGTCCCCCAATTGGGGGACTTTGTGATAAAAAAAATTTAACCAGCCTTAAAAAACACTCACACTACAGAAAAATTTTTTATAACGCACATCAAATTAAACAGAGCACCAAGCACTACAAGGTTATCTAAACTTTTTTTACCAACCACAATCATAACTCAGATGCCACGTAAATATATATTTGCAAATAAACAAAAAATCATATTTTCGTCAACTCAGCCACCACATTTCCTTTGTGATATACACAAAAACAACCACTCAAATGAAAGCAGAGACCCAGCCGATTCCAAAAATGCCTCCAGCAACCAGCTACGTCAAAGCACAGCTGAGATATGAGCCAAAGAATGACCACATTTCTCTTGTGTTTTCCTTGTTCTTAATGAAAAGGTGAAATTAATAGACAAATATCATTTTATAAAGTGATTAATCGACTAATCGTAAAAATAACCCACAGATTAATCGATTATGAAAATAATTGTTAGTTGCAGCCCTAGTTAAAATGTTAACGAAAGGCTCCAAAATTAATCAAAACATCAATACAAAAAACAGCAGTTTCCCAGATAATCATTTTATATAATAATATCTGGTTATCATATAAACTAAACTAATAAATCATTCAATATGTAAGAGTTAATAATCAAATACAACCCTTCCATATTGATTCTAGGTTCTGAAACACCAGATCCAAAGAAAACCTTGAGGTTCTACAAAGGTGGAATTTGATCCATCATTTTTTACAAGATGACTTTTCACTAAGTGTAAGCCACTGACAATAACAACTTAACCAAATGGACAGGAAAACTCGCCAAAAATTCCAAGACAACCTATTGTTGACATGCAAAGTCATGCAAGTCAAATTAGCCTGAGATCCCTTTATTAATTAGCCAAATCGTATAACAGCATTGAATGAAAACAGAACACTGTTCTAAAAAACAATGAATAATTAAGAATAGGTTATTTGTTCTTTGATACTACAAGAGTAATTACAATGCCATTAGGAAAAGGAGAAAAATACCCAAAGAATTAGCAAGTCTCTTTAGCTTTGCAAACTGGTGCTTAGATCAAAAATGTACTCATGCTGAACTCTACCAATAGCAAAGGGAAGAGGGAAGATGAGAACTGAAAAAGCTACAGTGCAGATGAGAAGAATAATTGGCTGTCATGGGTGTCAGTTCCTCTCAGCATGTTAAGTGAGATGAATAACTGGCCTTATTTCTCTCATCTGACATGAACCAATCCATGCGAATTTAAAGAGCCATCTGGACAAAAACTTTGCATAAGACAGGGATGCTCTCTTCTAAATATCTATAACAAGCAAAATCCTAAACCAAAGCCAACTTTTGATGCAATAATCTCCTCCTAAAGCCAAGTAGCCAGTATGTAATCAGGCATTTTGCAGACCCAAAAGATGACTGGTGTTTAAGAGGATCAGAAACGGGCCAGAGAACATCTCCAGATTTTCCGCTGGTGGTTATTGCATGGAATTAATGCTAACGCAATTCTCCTCTAATTCCATGATACATGCAAACAGATGAGAAGATAAAAAGCTTTTGTGTTTGTATCCCTTTCCCTTCGCCGGCAGCGATCGATTCAGCCAGACGAGCCCGTTTTTCGTCTACTTGCATTATCAGCCTTCACATAAGCGCTTTACAACCATTGCAGCCAGGGGAATTGAATGCCCAACATTCACCTCAGTTCAAATAAGCAAAGTCTTTGGATCAGTTCATTGAAGATAAATAGTGGCTCTGGAAGGTGATGGAATTTCAACAGCCGTTTGACATCTGATCGTTGGGTCAAACGTTACCTGCTGAACAGGGGAGCTACGTCCTTATTTTTACTATTTAAAGCCTGAAAGTGAAGTCACGCTTCCCATTTGTACTTCCATAAACCCCCCACAGACTTTGTGTCTTCCAGGGTATGGAGTTTCTGCATCCGAGTCACACATGATTCCGTTTGTCGTCCAAATGTATCGGCCAGGGTAAAAGTAACAAGAACAAGGGGAGAGAGGCGTATCCTTACCCTCATTCCACACATGTTCAGTTACACAGTCGAGCCAGCAAGAGGAAATTGGTCTGCAGAAAAGCAAAGAAATGATACCTGAAACCATCCAAACAGAGGGAAAAAGATTCCAGAGGATGGAGCAATCGTGCTGTAGACTGTAAAATTCATTCCAGATGCTTCAGCCAACAGTCATAACTCCAAATTATCTCATCCATCTTAGCGGCCTACTGCCGGTTTCGTATGTTTTTGCAAGCACAACAGTCATGCAGTGAAGTCGAGCTGCTAAAGTGCTAAAATATTTATTTACCACAGCATATTCCACACAAATTCCTAATGGCCATTTTATATTCTTGCTCTGACAACCTATGTGTCGTGTTAGAATCAGAAGTTATGTTGCACTCAAGAAACCAATCCATTACTGTTAGCTGGAGGTTGGAGGAAGGTGAGTGCACCTTGTATGACCTAAAGTACAGGGAAAGACCTCTGCTGACTCCAGCCACCAGTGTCACAGCGGTCCAAACTAAAGAGCTGACAGGCAGAAAATCTAAATGTTCCTTCCAGGCTCGAGCTGCTGACTTCTGGCAACCTGGGACTAAGCTGCCGCTGAAGGTCATTGGTTCTGTTGCATAGACAGAATCAAACTGCTGAGGGTGAGTTTTAGGTATTGCCCCAAATGGATTATTGTCACTGTGCCACCTCAGCCCAGTTACTCTTTGCAACTGCGCCTCATGTTCGTTATTTGCATCCATAATGAGCTGCTACTGCAATCTGGCATGCGGCACAGATCAATATGTCTCTGACCAAGGGTGAAGACAAGTTATCAGCCACATCAAGTTAGTTAAGGTCAAGCTAACCACAGAGGACAAGAAAATGAGAATCTGCACTGAAAAATCTGATGTTCTGTGCAAGTTCACCTGAATTATATCTGTTTATGAAGTATGAAAAAGCTTTAACAAAACCATTAATTAAATAGTTTAGGCAGAGCTTGAGAAATGTATCTAGCTCCATTACCCAGTCAATATACTTAGGTAGAGTATATTAAATCACCAAACTCTGAATCCAAACCGTACCGTTTATTTCAGCATCAGTAAGCTAACGACATAATATTACAAAAGACTGTGTAGCAAAGGGCTTATTCTCTCCAGCCTCATTTAATTCGCTTAAAACAAGCTCTAATGCATTTCCACCTTTGATTTGGATGTTTTGCGCTAGTGTGAATACATACCAGCGAACTGCGGTGTGCACCAAACAAGCGAACTGGAAACCGGCTGAAGAGGTGGTCTCGGAGCGATTTCAAACAAACCCTGGTGTCAGCTGTGAATGCAACCGAACTTGATCTGACCCAGTGAACAAAAAAAAACACTACCTTTTTAGTCTGGACAGTTGCATTATGAGAATTCTTTATTTATTGAATTTTCACATGTGTGCTGCTAATATCCCCATGGTGACATCGTTACAGTCTATTCAGGTTGTTTTCTTATTTGGAATGTTATGTTCATTCTACATGATCCAACTATGCTCATACACCTCATGTTGCATCATGGGGTCTTAACGGTCAAACATCTCTGTTAACTTTTGTAGACGTATCGGATGTCTCGCAACAATATTTGGTTGTTGGTCATTCCGATAGTTTAAAAAAATCTGGTCATAATACTTTTTTTTTGTTTTACGGACAACATATTACGTGATCTGAATATGGCTAAATCTCTCTGAACCGGGGGCCGATGGATGCGCACTTTTTGCATCAGTAAACTGCAGCGATCCGTCACCGCCAGTCTGTGCTGTTACCTTCAGATTTTTCCAACACTGTTTTAAAACCAGTCGAATAGGAAACACATTGCCATTTTCACATGGCTTCCTTGGTTTTTTCCTGCTTTCCCGCTTAACTGTTCAATGTTTGAAAGACCTAAGCATATGTGTGTTTTTGCTGACTGAAACTCCTGCTGCATTTAACTCGCAGTGTGAACAGAAACCGAAGCAAAAAAGGAAAAAAAAAATTGGTACAAAAGATTTGTAGTCTAAGATCAGGAAAACAACAAAAAAAACAGTCCAACTATGAATCAATCCGTATGAAGCACTTCGTATCCATGTATTGGCTTGTATAATAATAAATAATTAATTCTTACTTCCATTTTCTGCCAACAAACGAATAATTTTGTACAAGTGCACTTAAACCATTGGATCTCATTTTCATTTCCTTGTAACAAAGTACTCCCAATAATTAATAGACTTAAAACTCACAGACCCAATCTAATTTAATTGTTTGATTTTTCTGACAATTTTTCTGTCAGTTCATTCTTATTAAATATAGGAGATTATGATGCCTGATCAAACCAAAATAAGTCTAAGCAACCTCCTGCTGCTAGATAATATGTATTGGTGGAATACAACCACATAACAAGCTTACGTAGTTTTGACAGAGGGTATGAATTGGAACTGACACATGGTGGGTATGAAACCTCATTGGACACACAAGTCGAGTTCCAACCCATATAAGTCATGGATAAAATGATCAAAGCTATAAAAAGGTTAAAAAAACAGCAAAGGAAGAAAATCCTTACCTTCTAATGCTCTTCCATTCGTTGGGTCTGGCTTCTCGCTTGTACAAAATTCAAT
Source organism: Apricaphanius iberus (assembly GCA_028564705.1). Classification (NCBI taxonomy): domain Eukaryota; kingdom Metazoa; phylum Chordata; class Actinopteri; order Cyprinodontiformes; family Aphaniidae; genus Apricaphanius; species Apricaphanius iberus. The sequence goes on from JAPXFQ010000990.1 coordinate 337,791, forward strand.
TTCCAAGTATTCATTTATTACTCATTCTACCTTAAAGCTATCTTAATTTGTAAAATGAACTTCACACTTTCTCAAAATAAAGCGTAAAACTTTGATAGTTATGATGCAACTTACATGGGTATTCCATGTTAAGAGGAAGCATCCATTCGTTATAAACAGCCTCTATGTCTGCAGTAGAGTTAAGGTACAGTGTGACAGAGCCATAGCCTACTTTGGTATCCAATCGGACACAGATAGTAAGAGTTCTCAGGCCGGGATAGATATAAAGTTCCGCCAGCAAGTTCTGGATCTCCATTGGGATCAAAATGATAAACTCTATCCTTTAAAGCTTGATGATGAGTTTACAGACATGAAAGCCAAAACTACTGAGGACTTTCATTCATTGTGTGTCTGCTCTCTGTTTAATGTGGTTCAAAGAGTGACGATGTGTCATTTGGTGCCATTGTGAGCCCTCAATGAGGGGTGTTTATTCCCAGGGGACCCAGTGGGATTTGGCTGGAAAGCAACAAGGGAGATGTCGAAGGAGACAAGAGGCCGACTGATATGGGTTGTTGTTTTTTTTAAGGCGATACCGATTCTTTTTACATTTCGTTGCCGATGGACGATATCTAAACCTGATTATTTAGGCTGATATCCAGAGCTGAAATATCTGCTTTATAGCAGCACATTGATTTTGAAAGACAACTGAACTCCCACTGTGTTCAATATAAATTAAATAAGTCAATAAAACACATTAAATATTTATAGAACTTTAAATATAAAACTATATATAAACAAACCCAGAACAGTAACTGGAATGCAAAAGGTTCATTCAAATTTCTTTAAGTATGTAAAATAAAATCAATTCAAACAGTAACCAGAATAATAGTGCAAATAGCTGGTTGAGGTAGAATCTTGACTTCAAGTATCAAAGAAAAATCACCAGAAAGTAAAGCACATTACCACATGGTAGTAGATGATAAAATCTAAAGTTTATATAAAACTGGTGCAGTCAAAGATTAAACACCAAACTTAAGAGTAAAATATGAAAATGGCACCAAGAATATAGTCACTATAGAACTCCCTATATATGTCTCTGAAAAATTGGTGCACATAAACATTAAATATCTTTATAAAATGGTCCCATACTGGATTTTCTTTCTTCTCAGCCATTGCCTGCAATAAATAAAATCAAATATTAATGATAAAACTTGCAACAGGTTGTGCCAATACAAACATAAAAATGAAATACTACAATGGCCCTTTAATAGACAGTTTAATTACTGATTTCCTTAATTTTCCTTACTATTTTATTATTAATAAAACTACTACAGACTATATTCAATATCTGGCTGTTAATTGTAGTGCCAATACACTTTTATAATATGTATAGTATAAAAAATAATCATTGTTGAACCGTAGTTTACAAACCGATAAACCACACCACAATCAGAGTAACGGACCGTGATGGTTTAGTGTATGCTACACCAGTCATACCATACAACAAATAGCTGCTTAATCATATCACGCTTGTGTGAGAAGGTCGATAGGACGCACTAGCAGAACGAAATCTCTAGTCATGCAACATTTGCAAATTTATAGCCTGCATAATTTTGGCTCTGGGATAGCTTGTTGGTGCCATAACTAGTTTTGTTGTTATGCTACAGCCACTAAGATGCCTTTCTAGCAACAACTGTGTCCGATATACAAACCCCCCACCAATGTTTTTGCTATCGTCAATCTTCCGTTTCTGCCTACTATCAATTAACTTGATTTTACTAACAAATTCCAAAATATTTAATTACGCCGGCACTTGCCTTTGCTACTGAACCGAGTGCTAAACTAACCAGCATTTAGAGCCAACATGCTTTCAACCCTAGTACTATTAGAATGTTAAACGGGTCATGTGACGAGGCTTAAAGGCTAAATAAACAATGCATGGTCTTTCTTGCAAAGATAAGGAAAAAAATATTAATGTTTAATTCAAAATAAGTAGGCCTGGAGCACAGCTGTTGAGTCGACTGGCTCACGGCAGTTCTGAGTGTGTGGGTGTCCTTACGTAAGTCAAGTAGTGGCTGCAGCTGACCACACAGGTGCCTAATCTTTTTTTATTTGCTTTTTTCTATCGGCTTTTTTTGTATTTGTTTCGGCCAATGGCCATTAGCCAATATAGAAAATAATTTAATATATCAGTCGGCCTCTAACACAGACATCGTGGTCAGGTGCTCAAGTCATCAACTGACCTATCAAAGGATAGGAGCAGTGACTCAAACCTCAAGCTCTGCCTGGATTTAGGCCACGTCCACACTAAGCCGGATAATGCCTTAAACGTATAATTATTTAGTCTACACCCAACTATCGTCCACAGTAACCCGGCGTCGTTTAAGGTCTGTGGCCAGATAACTATTAGCCAGGTAAGAGAGCCGTGTAAATCTTAATTCAACGGCTAAGCGAGCAAGTGTGGACAGCTTCCCCGGATAATGAAAGGAAGTGGCGTCAGTGAATGCTGCGTCATTAACAATGCTACACTACAGACAAAGACAACAGCAAAGAGTTATAAATCGATCTCGTCGTCTGTCCACACCAAAACGTCTCTCTTCTTCTGAGCAGCTATTGTTCTCTTCGGTTAACGGTACAAGCAGATATGTACTGTGCTGTAGAGCTTCTTGTATATATTATGTAGGCGCTGGCGTCACGTAGGTTATACGCGTTTTCCGTTCGTCTTTTCGCACATGCCCAGTATTTGCACAGGTCTGTGTGGGATTGCGCAATCATGGGAACTTAAACGGACCTAGCACAGGGCGTAAATGCTCGTGTTGAATGGATAACATTAGGCGTCTAACTCCCCGTATAATCTTATCCGGCTTAGTGTGGACGTAGCCTTAGAGTTTCTCAATCGATCGTTTAAAGCTGCGGGACTCAACTAGACCAACTTGTAAGAATGTAGACCAACTGGTAAATCAAGAGCTTCACTTTGTGCCTCAGCATTTTTTATACTGCATTCTACAGACACATCTCCAATCAATATCAATCTAGCACTTCATTCCTTCTAAACGAGACACCAAGATGTTTGAACTCCCCCACTTAAGGAATAGACTGACCTCCAACTTAGAGGGAGCAGGATGTCATGAGATTTCTCCTTTTCAGTAGTTTTTCTGTAGTAAACTTTACATTTGGGCTCTTTTGTGTTTGATGGAAACAATATTTGACAAACTATAATAAATCAGTAAATACAAAATATGTATTCTAGAGTCCTCTTATGAGTAAATGTTATGAAGGAATAACACACTTAATACTAGCCTCGCTCGAGATGGCATCATTGTGCACGGGTCAGCCAGCATGGAGGGCAACTATGCCCGAACCTATCCCATCCCCCTGGGCCTTACTTCCCTTTCGCCTCACTAACAGTGTGGCTAGGCATGGGTGCCCTCCACTCGCCCCACTGATCATTGCTGTCGCCTTGGCAACTGAGCACCACCCAGCCCCTCCAGCGGTGCGCTGCCCAGCGATCAGTAAAGAAGGACATCCACTCAGATCAGCACAGACAAAGAAGGCGACAAAGATGAGAAGTGGAAAGAGCCAAGTCCCTTAGTATTTGCCTTGTATGCTATATAAGAGGAATGTCTGTTCCTGAGGGAAAAAAAACTAACTTTAAAGTTCCTAACTTACAAGTAGCTTACACGTAAAGAGAACTAATTGTTGTTTCAAACAAAAATTCATTGGCACTTTTGGTAAAGATGTATAGAGAAGTACCTTACTGTAAATCCATCCTGTACTACAGTATTTTAGAAAAATTATGTAACTGAACTTAGTTGTACGTCCCTTATCATGCCCCTCAGTGCACGTTTTGGCAAGATAAAGATGGATCCTCAACCCAGAAATGGGTCTCTGTGTCACATTATCTTTATATGCTGGCGGAACAGGAAGTCACGAATCAAAAGTTTCTATAAGCTCTGATTAATAAAAAATTCAAAAGCATCCATACAAATACTTTGGTTACATTAATTTTAAATAAGTTTTTAGGATCCTAATAACTGTAAAAATGTAGTTTTACATGCATAAAAAATAGTTTTTTTATTTCCTTCAGTGCAAAATTTGGTTACTGTAAATGAATAAATAACTTCAATGTTTTGGGGTTGTAACTTTTTTCTTCTTTTTTATTTTTTTTTTTACACATCTTCACTAGGACTACCAGCAAATATGGCCAGCAGTATAGTTCAAAATGTCAGAGGTGACCATACAAACACAAAGCAGCTAAAATTCTTATTGGAGAACTCATTGGTGGGTTTATTTGTCCATGCATTCGGTCTCTGAGCAAGGCTGTGTCCGTACAGAGCAACACTCACGCCGTCTCCGTAACCTCATTCTGTCGGCTGGCTGCTGTGCTGACAGGACAGATAGGACAGCGGATCAGACAGCCGGTTCACAGGAATCGTGAGAAAGATGAACTCAAATGGGGTGCGAGGGAAAGAGAGAAAGCAAAAGAGATTTGGAGAAAAGTCTGCCAGCCAGGTAGGTTAAGACATTGACACAAAGGTTCAAAAATATTTAGTGACAGGTTTCTGTTTTTTTTCCCCCTTCTCCTATCCTCCTGTTCCTCTGTCTATGCAGTGATACTCCAGCTGTGTCACAAAGAGGAGAGAGACCCACTTCCTCTCGTTTATCCCGGAATGTGGGACGTCCAGACAGGCAAGCTTTTCATTGACAGTACACAGTTGGGTTTCCCCTGTAGCTCTTTCTCTTAACCTCTCCTGTGTATATGTGTGTGTGCGTGTGTGCGCACATGTTCCATTATCTGTGCTTTATCAGCCGGGCCTCACACAGGCAGACAGACAGCATGGTGGGGAAACACAATCCAGAGATGTCCAGGGAAACACTTAAATCATATCTGATGAAATTCAAACTAGTTTTAACAAGACCTTATCTGCCTTTGATATTTACATAGATTATATTAATCTCAGATGAGATGAAGCTGCTGACTTTTCCCCCACGGAGGTATGTGTTCAGATTCACGTCAAAAAGGCCTGACTAATCTAGGAGGGATTACAAGAACCTGACTACGCACTTTGAGCAGAGAAACTTGAACATGAGAGTGGACAAACAGGATATCGGCGATCGAAACATCCTTTTCCTGCTCAGTCGACCTTTTCTTTTCTTTTTTTTCAGCCCATCAGAAATGCAACACAATGACTTGAAACAGCTGCTGAGAAGAAAACACTATTGTGTTGCTCACCCACTGGTTTCCTCCAAAAGAAAGGAGCTCTCAAATAGAAACTCAGGAATGCCGGGGTGTGACTAAGGTTTATTTAAGACAAACACAGCATACCAACACTAGACTTTGATTTGTACACACGGAGAAAAGCTCTAATAGATACTGGAATTTAACACAGAACAGACACAGGTTTCCCACAAGAAATCCATAAAATTATAAGGAAGTTATTTTCCCCCAAAGTGCCAGAGAGAACAGCTTTGGTCAGGCCTGAATGTTGGCATTCAAACATTTTTTAATTTGCGTTATAAGGATGAAACGCACCTACATACACACTGGCGGTCTCCAAGAGGGTTGATTTTTCACCCAACACCTTAACAAGTTCATGAGAAGGTCTAAAGGAGAGCCTAATTTCAGTTTAAATTGGTGGAGTTAAGTGGTGACTCAGGGGCCCTGACTTTCCAGGAGGAATTCTTTCTCAAGAACAGCGCGATTTACACAATATACCCCAGTGACCAGCGCCTGCCTTCTATTTAAATGAACGTCCTGTTAAAAGGGCTCATGAATGTTAATCGCGACCCGGCCTGACTGGTTTCGGAGAGCAAGGCACAGCTGAATGAGTTGGCAGGTCTGAAAAAGAAAGTGATTATATAAGCTCGTCTCTAAAATATCTATAGACTACACACTTTGTGATGACTACTTTAAGGTAGTAATAAAAACTAAAGGTTTATTGCATGCCCCTTGAGTGTCTTTAGTAACCCCACAACTGCTTTGTCGAGTAATAGCTGCCTCAGCTGCCATTGAGACAAAGTTCAACCCATTTCTGTAAGCGACACAGCACTACCCACGCAAACCTCACATCTCATCTATACTGTAAGAATGGAATAATTTCCAGCTAGGTGCCCATTTATTATGAATTATTGGCCAATATAGAAGAAAGAACCTTGTCCATAATCTAGATATTATAGTTATTACACGCAATATGTAGGGTTGACTGAGTATAATCCTCTAATATGTTTATAATCACTTATATAATCACTGCAATAAAGGCCAGAAAATCCATCAATCAATTAACCTCCACATATCTGAGATTGAGTCATGAGGGTAAACAAGTCCAGGGGAGAAACCAGGAGACATTTCTCCCCATGATACCTACAGCGAGTTTCAAATCTTCCCCAGAGTTTCTTCCCAGCAGGATGTCTCCAAAGAGAGGCACCCAGGATGCATCCTAATCCACATGCCTGTACCAGTTAAGGCGAATCCTTTTGATGTCGAGGAGCAGTGGCTGTCCTCTAAAATCTCCCCAGATGATGAAGCTTGTCAACGTATTTCACCCACTTATATTTGAGTTCTTGTTCTTTTGGTCAGGATTCCTATCTCATCACCATAACTGATGCTCAGAACATACACGGGTCACTACGAGAGACTGAAACAGACAAGGCCCTGATCAGTCTTTGCCTATTCTAACGCTCACAAAAAAATTAGAAAAATAATAATACCGTGGTCCCAAGAGAAACACCATCTTCTCCAGCACCACTTCTTGAGTTCCTGTCCATAAACACCACAAGGGGGATCAAAGACACGCAACAGTCGTGGTTGAGTCCAACATTTACTGCAAACAACAGTGAGCCTGTGCCAAGCCTGGAGACACAGCACTTTGTTATGCACAGACTGGATAACCTCTTAAACAAGAGATGTCCAAACTTTTTGCTACAAGGGCCAAAATCATCAAGTCAAAAGTGGCCATGGGCCAAAACAATTAATGTGGTTTTTTGGGGTGTTTTTTTTACCTGCTTAACAATAAATAAAACAGGTAATATTTTAATAAAACACAAAGCAGGAATTATTGTTAAAAAAAGGGATGTTTGAAGAATTGTAGATTCAAAACACAGGGCTTCTAAGGTTTGTCTTTCTTTTTTTTAAATCAAATTGTTTTTAAATATTTCAGAGAGGCAAAATAAATCAGTTTTTTTTCTAAACATAAGAACAGGGTTTTGTTAACTCTTGCTTTGAAAATAAGTTATTTTTAGCTATGTTTGGCTGTCTCTATGTCTTCTTTTGTGTCGGTGGTTTATGCAATGAAATCATAAAAAAGCAAAAAAATATGATCATTAAAAGATTAATTATTAGTTTTATGCCATGGATTATTCTCTGATCCTTTGAATTTTTCAACAAAATGATGCCTTTATAAAAGAAAGCTCTCATCTGCATCAATCATTTGTCTTGTGATGCCAATTACAGAAAGTACCTAACTTAAATGGTGGTCAAGGGCCATGCAAAATCAGTCCCAGGGCCGAAAATGGCTCCCGGACCACACTTTGGACATCCCCGCCTTAAACCATCACTAATATCACTAAAACCCTGTACTATGTCCCAAAGAATGTCTAGGTTGAGTGCTACTTGATTTTGTAGGGAAGGTCAGAGGTTATAGGGTAGGAGCCTGGTCATGATGTAACAATCTGGCTGAAGAGAACATGGTGATAAAATTGCTAATCCATATATAACCCCTCCAAATCTGTTATGTGATTATACGCTCGCCACAGCCAAGGATGGCATTAGATAATCAGAACCAATAAAAAAATAAAATAAAAATAAACGGAAATATAAATATATATTTAAAAAAACGACGTCCTTTTTTTAAGGATTAGCTTTGGCCATGAATGTTCTTTCCTGTGCCTATGACAGAAAAGCATACCGTTTGAGTTTTAAATTAAATAAAACATGAGACGTGACATTTTCAGCATCAAACCTTGAAAGCAGGAGGAGTCTGCCATAAAGATAATCAAAGATTTATACACTTCAAAACTGTTCACTAGCTCCTATCAATAAAGTTGTCAAAACAACATGGAGAGAGTTGGATCAAACGAAAACCTTGATTTACGTGGTGTCATGAAGACATACCTCAGCTGTTTTTCCCATCAGATTCTCACCATTTATCCATGGATTCTAGAAGGAACAGCACATACTCTCAGGAGCAGTAGTGGTTTACCCCACACTGGACTGAAAGACTCATTTAAAAGTACATTAATGTTGTTCAGACGTGATCTTCTATAAATCAACAGAAAGCCAATGTTACATATTTTTTTCATTTTTTTAATGCATTCATCTATCCTTCAGCACACCCCATTTGATAGGGTGTTGGGGTCTGTCTTTGCGACCAACTGAGCACATTACCGTGTTTTGTACGTTTTGTATGCAGCGCAATTGGCACCAGAGCGGTCTTATATCAGCACGAAGACACTGGCTGCATCCGAATAACCCTACTACACCTACTACGTAATAGGCTAAAATAAGTAAGCGAGCGATGTAGTAGATCCGAATCTCTAGTATGGATTGTCAAAGTAGGCATGAAGTTCCCGGATGTGTACTACCGCCACAGTAAAATCCGCTGTATGTTACGCTATCCCACAATGCAGCGGAAGCCCATAAAATCAAAGAAGAAGAGTGACGTCGGCAATGCCGAGGACGGGACCACAGGCGACGTAACGTAAAAATCCTGGTAAAATGGTGGAGCAATACGTCCGATTTCATGCCTACCACCCACTCGTTTGCTACGCAGTATTTACTGGATCAACAGGCAAGAAGTAGCTACTAGTAGTATGTAGTACATACTATAGAATTCGGATGCAGGGAATATCTACTACATGATGTTACGCAGATGTCCAAAAAACCCTAAAACTAACACCTATCGTATGCAGTGACATTTATTGTTCGAAATAAGAACTGCAGTGCCTCAAGTAATGGTATAAACTTCAAATGGATATTCTTGTCACCAGAAGAGAATATTGCATGAAGGTATACTTGAGCTTTTTTTTTTTTTTAAACAAACAAAACAATTATAATTTTAGGGTGTGTCATATTCAATGAAGCATCTCAAACAGTTAATGATGTACTTAAGAGTCATGTTATAATTCTACAATGGTGGAGGACTGGATTACTGCCAGGTTTTCTGCTAATCAAGCTCAAAAATGCCGATAGCAGGCTAAGATTATGTCAGGGTGTGTTTGATATTTTCATTGTTTTTCAATCTGGCCAAGAGAAACTCAATCAGATGGCTTATTCATAGCCTTTTTATCTGCTGAACTCCAAGTACTGCTTCTCAAAGCCACCAGCAGCTGAAGGACCAGGGGAAAATTTGAGGTCGGCTAAAGGTCAACAAGCATTATCGCAAGAGGGGATTTTTATCAGCAGCTCATCTGGACATTGTCAAAGCACCAGGTCCATGCCTCGCTTGACCACTTTGTCTTAATCCTACGTTGTATTCTGTTCAGTATTTTTTTTCAGCGTTCTATGAGGACGTTTTAAGCAAATTATATGTGAATGCCTGCGAATCAGCCATTCTTTGACTGGAATCGGGTTCCATGGCTCCAAAATTGCTTGCAGACTTTGAAAAGCCTATTATGATTATGCAGTAGGTTACGAAACCCATGGCATGGCACTCAAAGCAGCCCTCGCTGATTTATCTGCCTTTTTGTTCAAAACAGATGTCGTCACACTTAGCCACAAAGTAAGAAGAGAAGTGGGGGTTGGAGGTGGTCAGACGTGTCAGTGCTCAAGAAATTCAATTAAGCAGACAGTGGGATGTCTGCAAAACCGTGCCTCCATGGAGCTTAATAGGCCCTCCAAGAAACCCCACCGTGCCTCTCCACAGCTTTCCAACCAACCCGTTACAGCCATTCTGCCACTCCCAGTTAAACCCAAAATCTACTTAGAACCCCTTGCTTACGCTCCTTTTAGAACCATTTATCGTCCAAAAAAAGGAATTTTCCAATCAGGATTGAACCAAAAAAGGTGTGATAGACATTAGTCAAACTCATTTTATCTCCTCTCTGGCTGTATATGTGTCTCTCAAGCAGACAGATGCCGTCCATTTAGCATTTGAGTGGCAATCCCGGAGCTTGCGTCCTAAATGCCCAGGGGAGACCGTGGCATTTGGACAGCATTAAATAAAAGCCGCTCCAGACCTCACACCACGGGGGGAGATCCGACCTCACAACACGGTCATTTCTCTCAGATTTCAACCACCCAACTGAGTAAACGTCTCCCAGTAACAAAAAAAAGGAAAAAAAAGAAGACAGTTTTCCCTCCTGTCTGGCCCAAGGAAGAGCCTGTGTCATGACTTGGTTCCAATCAGAGATTGCTGTAGGGTATTATTCATAGAAAACGAAACCGTGTTTTAATCCGTGCACTTCCTCTCCCAGCAATCTAACGTGCGATAAACTGCGAGACGCTTCAGGGGAGGAATGCTTTGTTGCCGTTAACAAGTTACATCTCGGGAGATGTCAGTTCTATTCCTTCCCAAATTCAGCTGTTTACAAGGATGACAGAGTTGTGAGGCTCTGCCTTGTGCCATTTCAGATAGCATCAATCTCATGACTAGTACACAGGTTCTAACAAAGCTATCAAACCAGATCAGTCTCTTCCAAATGGCTTTCCAATATATTCATATTTTCTACAGTACCTTTCTAAAAGTACACATACCATACTGAAGTTTTTGGCTTACATTTCACAAGATACTTCAACACAATTTAGCACACTTGCAAAGTAGAAGCAAAAAGATGCACCTGATTACATATAGTGCATTTGTGTTCAGCTCCCTTTCCTCAGATAGCCCTAATGAAAACCCAACCAATCGACAAGGCAGGCATCCATTCCCAGTTTAAATTAGAGCTGCTACATTTCAGGACACCGAGCAACATGCAGTAGACATTGTGAAGCTGGGTCGAGGCAACTTGAGTTCAATAAACATATTCAATCAAACTGCATTGACGTCTTTCTACTTTGTGTTCGTTACAGACAGAGCCTAGCCTCTTTTCTTCAACCTAAATTGTTGTTTTAATCAAGTGCTAAATGTTGTCTTTTATTATTTTTATTGTTTCTGGTTTTCTTTTATAAATGTTTGTTTATGCTTATTTTTAGTGATCCTATGTTTTTCCTTTTCACCGTTTTGTAATCATGTAAACCCCCAAAAATGGTAGACAAAAATAATTATTAAAAACCAAACTACATAGTTTCAAAAGAAATAAACCTTAATCTGGCTAAAATTTGGTTTTTTTTGGCTAAGAATTTGAGCGTGATAGAGCCTGAATGCAAGTTATTTACTGAATTAGCAAATGCTTTTCTTCAAGCTGTTTTCTTTTTTTGTGTTTTCTCTTAATGACATTTATGATTATGAAGAAGAAACCAAATATTGGGGCAAAACGAGGATGTAAAACATTAAAAGTCTGTTTGCCGGATGAAACTGAATTTTTCTTCTTGGGCTAAAATACAATATGCAGTACAGTGTAAGATTAAAACTACAGATTTTCTCTGAATACATGATCGCCCAGTGAAACATGGTGGGGGTAGCATCAGGATGTGGGAATAAGTTTCCTGAACACGGATAAAGAAGCTGCTCCGAGTTCATTGGAAGATGCACGGAGCTGAAAGGAGGACGAAAACCTGTTAAGAGCCTGTAAATTTATTGAATCTGGAGCATTAGCTTCAACTCCCAACAGAATAAAGATCCTGGACATAAAGACAGGGCTACAATAGAATTGTGTAAATCAAAGCGCATTCATGTGTTGGAATGATCTAGCTAAAATTAAATTGAGAATCCGTAGTAAACTGTGTTAACTGCTGTCCATTCAATTGGACGGAGCTTTTGCTTTTCGCGAAGTTTGTGTTTGTGGCACAAGAAATGCGTGGACAGGACTCTACTATGACTGTGTGATAAATTCCTTGTCACACACCAAAATGTCCCAAACACCTGGTGAAACGGCAGCTCGGAGCGGCTCTAGAACACAGTGATGTTACATAACAAGAGTCAAAAACTGCTGCGCGTGGCAATATCTGGATTAAGGACTCCGTCGGCTCTTCCCTCGTGCGTCCCTCTTCATCTTTCTGTATCTGTTACCTGCGCAGCTTTATCAAGCACACAACCCTGGGAATGTCTGATGGATAACAGGCGCCCGTGTGATCCGATCCGAGCCCGCTCCGACATGCCGCTGCCCTGTCCTTGTAAATAAAAATAAAGCCTAAGCTGTAGACATTTTTTTTTTCTTTCCCCTCTCTCTCTCACTCTCTCTCCAGTGAAGCAGAGTTTATTCCTTTCGCCAAACGAGGCTTAGTGTCCTCATGTCCCATCATGGCATTTGTGGCTCTGTGGCCATATATTTAGGTTTTGCAGGGACACTGATTTCTGGGCCCGTGCCATGCGTGTCAAACGGGTCCAAAAGAAGAGACGAGCTCTCTTCCTCTAACCACAGAGACAGCAGGGATCATCAGTGCCTCATCTCAAAGCTATTAACTCTCCTTGAGAATCAAGGAGTGCTCTGACCTACAGCACAGACCAATAGTCTGGACACACTTTCTCATTCAGTGCGTTTTCTTAATTTTCATGACTATTGACATTGTAGATTCTCACTGAAGGCATCAAAACTATGAATTAACACATATGGAATTACACTTTTCCAAAAATTGTGAAATAACCTGGCCTCCAAAGTCACCGGACCTGAACCCAATCGAGATGATTTGGGGTGAGCTGGCAAAAGGGCCAACAAGTACTAAGCACCTCTGGGAACTCCTTCAAGACTGTTGGAAAACCATTTTGGGTGACTACCTCTTGAAGCTCAAGACAATGCAAAGCAGTAATCTGAGAAAAGAGTGGCTACTTAGAGGAATCTAAAATATAACATGTATTCAGTTATTTCACTCTTTTTGTTTAAGTCCATACAGTAAAAGTGAAAAAAAAGGAAACGCATTGAATGAGAAAGTGTGTTCAAACTTTTGGTGTGTACTGTACATCAGGGCAGATCTCAAAGGATGGTTTGGGTCAGGATGCAGAGCAGCTTTATCACCTCAGTGGTGGCTTGACAGTGAAGTTAAACCAAGAAACTCCAAGGCAAATTTTGATCAGTGAGAGGTGTTTTTCATGAGTGCTTGGCTAAGACCTTTCCACCATGAGTTCACTCACCGTTGAGTCCGTTGGGGATGCTCCTGTGATGATGCGGCGCTGACAGATCATCCATTGACCTCCTCATGGTGGGCATCTTCGCGTTTTCTGAGGGTTTGTGTACGTGGTTGTGGTTGTGGTGGTCGGGGCTGCCCGCGCTCCCCGTACTGGACGTGCTGCTGCCGTCTCCGACATCCCTGACGATCCCCGCGCCGCCGTTCAGGTTGCTGAGGCTGGACTGGCTGTCTATGGAGCTCCTGGAGCCGGCGCCGTTCCTCTCCTCGTCCAGCATGACTATGATCTCCTTCAGCTCGGAGTTCTCCCTCAGCACGCTCTCCTGGTTGGCCTCCAGCTCCTTGAGCTTCATCATGTAGGCGCCCACCTCCTTCCACATGGCGCTGGCCGTGTAGCGGCCGAAGCGCTGCCACTCCCGGGACAGCTTCTTGCCCTTCTGCCTGTCGTCGTCCAGGAAGCAGCAGAGCTCCCGGAGCTCGTGGTTGTCGTCCTGCAGCTTCTGGTTGACCTCCTTCAGGCTGCGGATCTCGTGCAGGTGCACCTGCAGCCGCCGGTTGATGTCCTTCATCATGTTGCCGTGCTCGATCATTAAGTTCATCTTCTCGCTGTCGACCCTCCTTAACTTCTTCACCAGCTCCTCTTTGCTGGAACGCAGCAGGTCATCGTCCGTCAGCTGGCTCAGGTCATCCTTGGGCCCCTCGGAGGGATTTTTAGCCATTGCTGTGATATTAATCTCAGTTTGTGAACTGCTGTGGCTCCGAATTTGCTGCGAGGATCTTATTTACCCCAACCTGAGCTGAGGAAGGGTGTTGAAAAACGAACACATTGTCCAAAAATGAGAAAATGACAAGCTCTGGTAGGTGTGAAAATATTAATGTGATGCTATGGCAACCTGTGCATGAGCTGAACGCTCCCCCTGCCCTTCCCAACCCCTCGGATCTGTTAAATAAATGCCTTGCTCAGAGACAACTGATGTTACTCACATTTCCCCGGTAATTACTGTTTATGTTTAGATATTGATTGAGAGGAATCCCCAGTCTGGAAGTGTAAAGCGAGAAGTCCAGTCAGCACAACGCGTCCCGCAGCTTAGACACCATCCGCGCTGGTCATCGCTCCACACAAGTGCTATGACAAACAAATGAAAATAAAATCAAAGCAACAAAACGGGTTGATCCGAGGCAAAATCAGACCGTTTCTTTCCGCTCCCACCACCTCCTGGACGCGGTGAAAGCCGTCAGCAACAGCGCTCCTCCGCGGATAAAACCTCTGTCATGAGAATGGTGCGTTCGGTGGACTGCTTCAGCCTCTTCCACCCTGCCCAGTTTCCAGTGAAGACCCCCTCTCTCTCCCTCCCTCCCTTCCTCCTCGTCTGTGTCCAAAGTCTTATGGTTTGAAATCAGTCAAGGCGATTTGGCTCCGGAGGGCCAATCAAGACGGAGCAGAGAGGCAAGGCAGCAGGTAGATGAAAAGTGCGCTCCAGACTCAGACCTTTGGAAGCTCAGCCCTCTTAAAGCAACAGCGTGATGCGTTCAGGTTACCACGGTGAACCCTGAGAGTTGCGGGAGCGATGTTAGTTCTATGAAAATTCTTTTAAAATAGCTATCTATGAAAATATCAATGGACTAATCCTGAAAACGGTTGCTATGTATTTGCAGAGGTGGGTTTTTACTAGTAAAACTACACAGAAACAGCTCCCACAAATCATACAGTGCATGTGTTTGTTATATATTTAATGAAGCCATGGTAACACAAGTTATCTTTTTTAAAAATCGATCTTTAATAAACAGATTTAATAGCCGAGCTATATACAAGTAGCCTACTTGCCCTTTAAATATTACTTTTTAATGAAGCATATTCTTCTCTCTTTTCAACGGTGTGAAACTATCATAGTCTGATATTAAATGTGTTTGATGATCTGAAACATTTACAGTAATGCCAAAAAACAGGACTCAGTGTGTAATAATTTTTTTAAATATATATATATATATATATATATATATATATATATATATATATATATATAGACTATATTGCACTGTAAAAATGTCTGCGTTTGACTCGCAGGAAAAACTATGTAGGTCTACTAATTACTCACTTGCAAGTTGTTTTTTTCCATTATCATTTACTAAAAACTTAATAATTTCTTATTTTCAGTTTTTGAATTTTCAGCATCTAAATGATCAGAGCTAAATATCTAAATATGTTAATGTGATGTCCTAATTTTCTATACAGTACTGTGTGACTAATAAGCAAAAACAGAAGAAATCAGTAAAATGACAACATTATATTTTTTTATTTCATTTTTATGAGAAAGTTAAACCTTTTTTTTCTGACAAAAAGGTATCACAAAACCCAAATCGCTTTTAAAGAAATTGTAATTAGTGTGTAATAATTTACCCAGTGTTTGATCTGCCAATATAATAAAGGTTTCACAAATCTCAAATTTTGTTTTAAAAAAATATTTTTAGTGTAATAGTCTATTTTGCATTCGACCACTTTTGGTATTTTAAATCTCAAACCAGAGATGCTAAATGCAACCGAGATTTCTTCTTAATAAAGACTGAGATTGTCAATTCAAAAGTCAGGTCAGGGAGCCTTTTGGTCATTCATAAGTGAACAGCCTGTGGTGGCAATGTGGGGCCATCATGACCAAGCAATGTATTTACAGTTCTGAGAGTGTTCACAACACAGGAAATGCCCACTCATCACTGACTATACGTGTACATAAGAAGAAAAAAAATGTTTGGGACACAATTGCCCCCCTGACACAAAGACACCCAGGGTAAAGAGCCATGTAATCGACACTAATGGTTACATAAAATAAAAACTTCATTAAGGAACTTTTGAGTAAATTGTTTCTTAACAGCAAGATATGGAAAGTTAATATAAGGGTGTCTATTTTTAAAACATGAAGTGTGGAAAATGTACAGATTTCTGTGTATTAGGCTAACTGAACTTACTTGAAAATTAGACAAAAACGAAATTATACATTTATTTATTGTAAATTCAAGCAAACAGAAACAAAAGACAAAGTATGTAAAGTAAAATATTACTAAAAACTGATTCGAGGTGAGGGACGGGCAAAGCAGACACTTTTTGTGTCTAATATCTAATTTAGTTGGGAAAAAAAGAACAAATCGAGTGCTTTTTTTTCAGTTTAAGCAATTTTAATGAAGGCACAAATAATTACAAAAATATTACAAAACAGACTTATAACCCTAATTTTATATACATTTCAATCAACTCAAATTAGCATTAATACCATGTATTTAAATCAAAGGTTGAATTCTCTTGGGAAAATTTGTGACAAATTGATAGAACCTTTGGTTTCATTACTTTGTGAATAAGCCACAATTGCTGCATTACATCCCATTAGACAATGATTAGGTTTGTGGTCTTAGTCTGGAGTGAGCAGAACAAATACCCAACAGGTTATCACTGATATTCAACCACATCTATGCAAATCATTAAGACTGTAGATCTTGGTCCAACGTTTCCTAAATGGAGTTTCAGTTTTGTTGCGTTTAATAAAGAGATCACAGCGCCCCCGTGTGTAGATTGTCAGTCATGGTAAAATTTAAGTGAAGTGATACATGATCCGTAGCGCATTTCAACCAAAAATAACTTTATCAGACATTTTTAATGAAAAAAATAGGATGAGCTAAAAACTTTTATGTGTATGAATAAATTTAAATATAGGCAGAAATGTGTTGGTTCATTGTTAAGAGATTTTACCCCATGGGCTACTGTGATATCTATTGTAAAGCTTTAACTTTTAGTTTTTGTACTTCCTGTGTTTGATGGTGCAGATCACTCCACTCTTAGGCTTCAGTGTGCCTGTGTCCTTGATGTCAAAGGTCTGTCCTGGGACCAGGGTGAAATCAAACCTCTGGAGCAGCTTTGCCATCACTACTTTAGCCTCCATCTGAAAACACATCAGCCTTAGTCTGTGCGTTTGTATTTTTTGATGTGATTGATATTCTTTGTCAGTCCTACCTGAGCAAAGTTCAGACCTAAGCATGACCGTGGACCAAGAGCAAAGGGATAGTAGCAGTAATAGGGCCTTGTAAAACAAGATAAGAGAAAATGATTAATTCTTTCTTCTGGGACGCTGGAGGTTTTAAAAAGTTGCACAGAAAGAAAAACCTGGCATGATGTGGTGATTGTATTTTACTTACTTTGGAGCATCTGGATGAAATCGGTCTGGATCAAATTTCAGAGGGTCCTTGAAGAATTTTTCCATTCTCCCAGTAGTATAGGTGCTAAACTGAGAATCAGAATGCCAAAAAAAATAAGAGAGGTGACTTTTTACATATTTTTTCTTGTTCTTCAAATTCAGAAGTTTATGTATACAGAGCTTACTATGCCTTTAAACAAATTATGAAAGCCAAGATGATGACATAATAGGTTTGGGAGCTTCTGATAGGACAACTTCCAAAATGTGAGTTAACTGGAGCCAGTGCCATACATATATCATAATGTATCATTTTCCATCCAGCTGAAAATAAGGTGCTAAGGTGCTGTGTTGTGCAGTTTATGTAAATCCCGATTAAACACATATGGCTGTTATTTGAGAAAAAGTGAAGAAGTTGAAGTGTTACAAAGTCATCTGAAAGGGACGGTAAAGTAGAAACCATCTTTGTAGTTTTTGGTGCTGTGAAATGGAAAGGACTTTTGCCGTTAATTTTTTTTACTTTATGATAACTATAACCATGACAGCAAGGTGATTTACAGCAAGGATAAGCTGATTGATATAGCAAAAGCTTAAATAATACTTCAACTGAACTCAACTTTTTTGTGTGTTTTTTTGCAAATAGAAAGGATTCATACAAGTCCAAAGCAAGACCTCCTCTGGGAGAATCTCAATGTTGTTTTTCCCTGCTCAGAAAATGAACCACTTGTCCAGAGATAACCTGTGACAAAGAGAACTGTGAGGACGTGGTCAGAAGTAGCTGAAAAAGGCACTGCAGGGGTTTTTTGAGACCACAAAAGGGATGACTCTTTGCCAAGCACACGGAGATAACATCAATGACATGACTGAGTGTGTCACTGCCAACATAAACTTCTTTGTAGACCACATCATCCCCACCAGAATAGCAAGATGCTTCCCAAATAACAAACTCTGGATGACTAGTGTCTGAAGGAAACAAATACCCTTCAGAGAGGGAGACAGGGAATTATTGAAGAGTATACACAAGCAATTTCAAGATCATAGATACCAAGGACACACACAGAAAGAAGCTGGAGAGTGAACTTCAGAGAAACAATATCAGAAATATGTGGTCAGGGATGAAGAAGGTTACAGGCTTTAAGCACAAGAAGCATTGGATAGATGTAAGCCTGGACAGAGCCAATGAACTGGCCACATCATTCAAGAGGCCGAGTTCAGGAAAAGCTCAGTATCCTCCTCTCATGTTTGCCTGAAGACTACTAGCATCACTAGCAAGATTACTAACACTTCTAACTACTAGAACTACTAAGATGCTAGTAGTTACCATTCACTCACATTGGTTTATGCTAATGCTAGAGCAAACGGATTGCTGCCAAATCAGGGGAATTACTTGGCTTGTTACAAAATGCTTTATTCTCACTATCAACAGACCAAATTTTAATCAGGTTTGATCCCTTTAACAAGAAAAAATACACACCACACAGCTGACTCCCCCGGGTATGTGAACACCATCGATCACCATGTCCTCCTCCAAGTCACGGGATGTTCCTGGGGCAGTTGGGTAGATCCTCAGAGTTTCTTTCAGCACCTGTGGAACAATTACACAAATAAACACATTAATAAAAATAAAGAAATTAGAAATGAACACGTACACAGACAAAGAGAAAAGGGAATATAGGTACTGCTAAAATTACCTGTGAGAGATAGATCAGCTTCCCAAGGTCATCATTGCTTATTTCTTGTTTCATCCCAAGGACCTCATCCACTTCTTTCTTTGCTCTGTAAAGTATAAATGCTCCATTAAAAACATTATTCAATAACTTTACTAAAAGAAATGGTGCGTCTAATTTCTACTTCTTACTTCTCTAGTATTTCAGGATGTCTTCCAAGTTCCATGATGCAAAACCCTAGTTGATTGGCTGTTGTTTCTTGACCTAGAAGGGTGCAGTTTGAGCAAAACTCAATAAAAACAGCACAATAAAACGATCCAAAACTCAATTTAAATTGCTAAACCTAAAATGTGCGAATAGAACAAAATAAAAGTAGATCTTCGGTTAAAAACATCGTAAATAGTGCAGGATGGGTAAGGGTGTTAATTTGCGGTCCACATGTTGTGACAATTAATAGACAACTCGTCGGGCATTATGCCCTACTTATACCATGGTCTAGGTGAACACTCGATTCTGATTGGCTGGAGGGTGTACATTAAAAAGTGATAATGTTAGACCCAGGAAAGGCATCCCGTCAAACTGCCTGATGACAGTTCAAAATTATTGCGCTGGCTCAAATGGTAACAGAGACTCAACTTGTTATTTAACATACACCCTCCAGCCAATCAGAATCGAGTATTTATCCGAACCATGGTATAAAGTGCCAGTTTGAATTGTGTGGCTGATTTAGTTTTTAAATGAAAATGAGTAACCTATAAAGACATGGTATGAGTGCTACAGATGTTAGATTAGTTCATTTCCATAGTAATTTCTAGGTGGTTTGATGAAAGTTCACAGCCTTTTATCCAAGAATAAAATGTATATTTGGGTAAAATAAGTACTAAAATCATCACCACTTTTCAAATAAACCTGTTTCTGAAGGTGGATAAAGCATTACATTTGGCAAAGAACAACAAAAAGAAGTGAAAATATTCACCAGCAATGAAAAATGTTATGAAATTGTCCAACATGAACTCCTCATCTTCTTCAGTCATGTCCTCTGCAATAAGGAGAAAATTAATGTTAACAGATTGACAACCTTATCTTGGACGCTATCAGAGTTAGCACAAACGCTAATATGTTTAAGATTATTCAATAATAAAAGTAGTGTTAAAGAGCCATAGTGTGTAAACAGGGAGGAACAAAAATCTGCTTGTCCGGTCAACTTTGATGAAAGAACTGTTCAAATAATCTGTTGTTTCATTACAACCTGTTGATGCAGTCTTGATGATCTGCGTGAGGATGTCCTTTGGAACGTCCTCTCCGTTTTGCATGGCGATTTTTCTCTTTTGGATCAACTGAGCTCCGGTTGAGCGAAGTAAGCGACAGGCTTCCCTCACCTCATTCACAAATTTTCTGTTCTTGGGTTTGTACTGCAAGTGCAAACTCACGTTACCACTCACTCCATTGTCAAGAGCTTATTTTCTATTGCGAGGAATTCAATTAAAACTGTTTGAACTATCACCTCAAACATTACGTCTCGAACGTAGTGCACCATTCCTTTCAGACAAGTCTCAATGGCTTTGGGGAAATGTGAAGTATACTTAAAGAGGTCTAACTCCATCCCAAAAGCAACCTGAGCTTTGACAAGGAAACAGACAGGAACAGTTTTCATTTAGCCAGATGGTCTGCGTTTAAGACAGGATTTCAGCCCGTTTTACCTTAGCAATGACATCAAGGGTGACACAGTTGATAAGCTGAAGCATGCTGGCCTCTTTGTTACTATCAGCTAACTCTGAGAGTTTATCCATCAGTGTCTCTGCTCTCTCGTTGAAGGTCCCCATTAGACCTCTCAAATACCTGACAGAAAAGATTCAGTAAAATGTTACAGAAAACAGGAAATTTTCATATATTCTATTGGGATAAAATATGATAGACTAACACAGAGTAATGCATAACTGTAAGACAATGTCCTTTCCTAACTCAGGGGTCTGCTACCTGTGGCTCTTTAGACCTTCCATAATGGCTCCCCAGCACTTTGGCTAAAAAAGAATAATATTTTCCCCCGATAACAATATTCTGATTTTACCAGGTGCCTTGTGTTTGGCATTGAGCAATTCCTTTAAACGTCCATGAAAGAATGACAGTAAAAGTAACCTGATTTCTAAAGTCAAGTTTTCTGATAATCAGGTTTGAATTTATGTGCATGTTTACATAATTTGACACAAATATAAAAAAGTCATAAACAAAAATGAATCCACCAGCTTTTTGCTAAAGTTTGATGTTTTTCTTTTTCTAAAACCTAACAACAGAATCACATTTTACACATCAAATAATTTTTTTTCTAAAGGTCATTTAACATTTACTGTTCTGAATTAGTTTTAGTTTGCCGTATAGAACACAAAACGCTTCTTTGGATTTCTAAAGGTTGCAGACCCCTGACCTAACTAAACAAAGGGGGGGGGGGTGAATTTGTTGAACAGACAAATATTAGTCATGCCGGAAATCTGGCCGTCGTGGAAGAGTGCTTTAAAAGAAGCAATAAGAGGGCAATAAGAACAAACGTGTGGAGAAATTTGAGACACGTTGGTGGCAGCATTTTTCTGCGGGGATGCATTCCTTCAGCAGAGTTGATGGAAAGATGAATTTAGCTAAATACAGAGCAACCCTGAAAACAAAACCTGTTAGAGGCTGTTAAATACTTTACACTTGGGTGGAGGTTTGCCTTCCAGAGGGACAAAGAAGAGTTTATTTAGATTTAACCAGTCCAAGTTAAGTCTTGCTACCCTAAAGGTTAATATTTGTGCTTACGTTTTTTTATTTTTTTTATATAGAGATAATAAAAATAAATCATTTGCTTTTTTAATGCTTTGGCTTACTTATGCCCCTGCCAACTATTATTCAAACATCATATAATGGGCACAGACTAAATGACTCACAAGCTGCTGAAGGCAGGGTCCATGATCCGGCGCTGTTTGTACCACATGTCATGATCCCGAGCTGTTATCAGGCCGTTGCCAAAAAACCTGTAAATGCCCAGGGATTAGTTTCACTATAATGCTCTCAAATGTTTGCTTTCCAAACTAAAACACATATCAGTACAAAACAGAAGTTCTTTATGTTGGGAACAATCTGACAACATTACCTTTGACCGAACAGATGAAAGAGCCTTTTGTAGACTAATTTATCCTTAGGGTACTTTGGAGACATCAGGATTTCCTAAGACAAGAATGAGCGAAATACTAAATATACTAAGATTTACATACTTCAGGTTTTATATTTGCATATCTGACATGCCTTCCTTCTGCTTGCACTCTCACACGGTTTCTCTTGCAACACTTGAGTATATTTACCTTTGTTGCCTCCGGACAGGTCACACACACATTAACGTAATGCAGGAAATTTAACCTGTAAACATGTCCGTAAGTCTCAGACCTGCAAATGATACATTAATAATTATTTTTGAATTGAGAATAGGAAATCAAGCATAAAGCATCCTTTATAATAAACTGATTAGTGTTTTTTTTGTGAAGTGAAAATTCCCTAAACAGTATCCTTACAGTGGACTAAACATGTCATCTGTAAATGTCCCGTTCTTACCATTCCAGAAATTTGTCATGAACTATTCCATCTTTTTTCATAATCCTCAACATTGTTGGTGAGTGGCCAAACAGGAAGCTATTTGGAGGAGAAAATGAAAATACGATCAGAAGAAATGTTTGCAAAGAACAGCAACAAACACAACTCAGATTGACTTACCTGTCCCTCGGCGGCCCTGGTATGTGGTCATATTTTCTGTGAATGTGCCTGACGTACAGGCAGTAACCCAGAAAGGCAACAAACAGGAGACAGGACAGCAGGAAGAGGGCTTTACCAAGCAAACCCAAAAGAAGGTGGAAAACAGCCATTTTAGCAAAACTAAGCTGAGAACTTCCGCACCTAGAGTAAAAAAGATCAAATTCAGGTCCCTCCCCCTGAACTCTGACAGAGCACTAGTATAACCAAAGTTCATTTGTTCATTGTGTTCTAGAGGCGTTAGATGGTGCTAGAGAGCAAGTCATTACAGTGATCAGATATGAATTTCACTCTTTACTCTGTTTGTTAGATCCAGATATGTTGGGAGGGACAACATTTGGGAATTTTCCATAGTCTTGATCTAAAAGCAGACTTTCACAGACAGCTGCCTCTTACATTTCTCAGTCACAATAAAAGTGCACGTCTTCTTTCACAAATTACATAATAATTTGTACATTCATCTATAGATACTATAATACAACAATGTTGTACAGCTCACTATCATCTAAGGCAGTGGTTCTGAAACCTTTCCCAACAAGTTCAATCCCAGCAAATTCTACAGTGTCAAATAACAATCATACTGGCAGACTTTGAAACAGTGCTACAATGAAATCTGGAACGTTTCAGTTTTTCTAAAATAAAATGTAAAAGAGAGATATTTGGGTTCAGGGATATGATCCTTGGTCATTGTAATCAATGGAAGAGTTGGTTTGAATTCCCTCCTTCTCTCTCCGTTCTTTGGGCCTGCTCTGCATCTATGAAGCCTCCTTTTCACCTCCTCTGGAAATTGGAGTTGTAGTCCAGATATGGTTTGAGCTTTTGAGAAGCTAATCACAGTTGTAAAAAAAAACCCACCAATACCTTGTTACCAACATTATTTATCACAACTGTGGAAAAGTAAATAATTAAAATAAAAAAAAAGAGTACATTCTGAACATCCTTCCAGCTACACAGCATCCAAAGCTAGAAGGAATACGATTGTCCAAATATGCAACTCGTTAACAGACCAAAAAAGAACTAATGTAACAGAGCTATTCCCAACTTACTGCCACAATTAGACGAAAGAAGGCCTAAGGATGTCTAAATCATATGGAAACTATAGCCTCCTCTCTTTTTCCAGTCTTAAAAAGCTCTATATCTAGATGCTTTCTCTCTCCTCCATGACTAAAAGTTTTATAAATATTGGGGGGGGGGTTTTTTGTTCAAATTTTTTCTATACAACCTTCTCACTTAAAAGTCTGTTGCAATGTTAAAATAATAATAATAAAAAAAGCATAATACCAAATATTTACTTTGAAATCCCCAATATAAATGTATTTTGTCAAGTTTATCAATTTATGTACTATTTTATTGTGCTAATATGTTTCTATTTTAACAAACATTTAGCTGTTGCAAGATTTATTTTTATTGTGGCTTTTTGTGCTTTAGTATCTCTCGTCGTTACGTACTTTAGACAGTGCCTTGCTTCTGAAACAATAACATTTCCTATGCTTCAGTCAAACATAGATCTTACTTTATTCTGTTAACTGGACCACAGTGCCCCCGTGTGTACACTCTCAGCAAAAATTAAAACAGAAGACAGCATGAAAAAAAGTTGTAAAGCAAACAATGAATACAAAGAGTATATTTTATTGGAGTTATCATAGCGGTTAAATTCACTGACACACTTATAACTTTTGGTATTTACTTATTAATGTTAGAGGTGCGAAAGGTTAAGCACTGCAAAAGATAAATAAACGAAGCTAAACGATTTGCAAGCTTTCATAAAGATGTACATAACAGAAAGTTAGAAGACAAAGAGAGGGAAAATAGCATTTAGGACTCTTTAGGACACAAATTTGTAACATTTAGTTTTTGTATTTCCTGTGTTTGATGGTGCAGATCGCTCCACTCTTTGGCCTCAGTGTGCCGGTGTCCTGGAGGTCAAAGGTCTGTCCTGGGATAAGGCTGAACTCGAACCTCTGCAGCAGCTTTGCCATCACCACCTTAGCCTCCATCTGAAAACAAACCGAGACGGTTTAAGTTCAGGACAACCTGGTTGAAAAAGCTTTTACTGTGACACCCCTAAATAAAATCATCTGTGTAATCCAGTTCTTGTAAGAAGCCAAACATTAAAGCATGTGGATGCAATAAAAAATAAAAAAAGTTGCGGTTCGAGGAGTATAAATAAAGTATTAAATGTTTTTTGTTCTTTTTCGTTGGACCCACCTGAGCAAAGTTCTTTCCAAGGCATGACCGTGGACCGAGGGCGAAGGGAAAGTAGCAGTAATAGGGCCTTTTAAAATGGAAAAAGAAAACATTTCATTCCATCTGTAGGCTCGCCGAAGACGTGCAAAAATCACACAGAAATAAAATCCTTTTTACATACTTGGGAGCATCCGGGTGAAATCTGTCCGGATCGAATTTAAGAGGCTCCTTGAAGAACTTTTCCATTCTCCCCATTGTATAGGAGCTAAACTGAAACATCGCACACGAACCAATAACTTGCAATAATTACTGGGTAAAACACAAACTTAAATGGTATTTCACATCCTTATAAATCAGAGACAGTCGCTTGGAGGGCTACCGGAGTATTCTGAAGCAGAGACTGACCATGCAGGTAAAACCTCCAGGCACGTGGATGCCGTCGATCGTCATGTCTTCGTGAATTTCCCGGGATGTCCCTGGAGCGGTCGGGTAGATCCTCAGTGTCTCTTTCAGAACCTGTAGGACGGGATCAATGGGAAATCTTTGTACTGAACTCATCTGTTAAACTAGTCAGATTATTATTTATTTAATTTTTTTTTCCAAAATCTCCCAGAATTCCTTATAAAACTCTGCCGCAAATCCATATGGGCCTGGAGCCTTTTTGTTGGGCATACTATAGAGGGCCTCCTGGAGCTCAGCCGCTGTTAATGGTGAATCCGATATCCTCGTTTCATTATTTGATCATTTTGGAAGGGTTATTTTATTCAGAAATTGTTCAATTTCATCATCTGATGGGTTTATCTCTGGCGTATATAAACCTTTGTCAAATTCCTTGATGCTTAAAGTTTTTCATATTAGAAGACCAGATGGCCAGACTTTAACGCGACAAACAATGAACCACCTGCGACAGGTAAATTAGCTTTCCGAGGTCATCATAGCTTATTTCCTGTTTCATCCCGATGACATCATCCACTTCTTTTGTGACTCTGAAAAATATGGAAAGCACGGCATAAAATGCATGGTGCACCCGATATTACAAACTACTGTGGGCTACCAAATAATTTCTCCTTACTTCTCCAGAATTCCAGGATGTCTTGCAAGTTCCATGATGCAAAACGCAAGCTGATTGGCTGTTGTCTCTTGACCTAGAGTGATGTAACATGAGTCAATACGTGATCAACGCTCTAATTAATAAACTTAGACGTTTGACAACAATGGTAGAAATGAAAGAAACGCTTTAGGATGGATGAGTGCAGACGGTGCAACAGCAGCCCCTAGTGGATAAGAAAGCATTAAACGCCTTTCCTGCACAATTACTAAACAAATCTATGAACTTACCAGCAATAAAAAATGTGACAAAATTGTCCAACATAAACTCTCCATCCTCTTCAGTCATTCTTTCCTCTGCGGGAACAAAAAAAAAATCTACTGTTGCTTTCGTTGTTTAGGAATAAAATATGTTTTCATTTGCTAGATAAAGCCTGTAAACAGGGAGAAACTTGATTCTTTATACAAAAAAAAAGTGTGTGGACAGGGTGATATAGGAGCAGGGAGCAAACCAAAATCTAATAATGATAATAATAAGAAGTTAAAACGAAAGCAGTGTAGATTCCTCTGATCTTACTGTACTTTATCGCACTACTTCATATGCAACCTCCAAAACCAACAAAATGAAAATTTGATCAAACTTTTTTTTCCCCTAGAGGATCATAACCTGTGGCAGCAGATTTGATGATCTGAGTGAGGATGTCCTTCGGGACATCTTCTCCGTTCTCCATGGCGGTCTTTCTATCACGGATCCACTGAGCTCCGGTCGCGCGTAGCAGTCGACAGGCTTTCCTCACCTCCCTGATGAACGGCCAGTTCTTCAGATTGAACTGGAACGGCAGACTCGGTTTCAAACGGGTGTTCAGCAACTTCTCTCTTGGCACAAACTTTATGTGAAACAAATCTAAAGAGCTACCAGAAATAAAGAGTCCCTGATTTGATAAATCATCCCTTTAAGGCAAGTCTCGATGGCTTTGGGGAAATGCGAGTTGTTAGACAGATCTAAATCCACTCCGAACGCAACCTGAAATGTATTAAGAATAACGCATGTTTACAAAGAATACGGCATAGCTATAATCAGAACTTTTTTACGTTGAGGAGAACTAATACTGACCTTGGCAATGACATCCAGCGTGACACCGTTGATGAGCTGAAGCATGTTGGCCTCTCTGTTATTATCAGCTAACTCTGACAGCGTGTCCATCAGTTTTTCAGCTCTCTCGTTGAAGGTCCCCATCAAGCCTCTCAAGTACCTGAAAGAAGGGATTCAGATCGAGAGAAGAAAACAAGCTGAGCCTCTCAGACTTCCTGAAAGCCGACTGTTCCGTTTTACAAACCAAACTGGGTAACTTACAAGCTACTGAAAGCAGGGTCCATGATGCGTCGCTGTTTGTACCACCTGTCGTGATCTATGGCAGTGACCAGACCAGTTCCAATAAACCTGGGAAAGAAAAGGGTGAAAGAAAACTTGAAAATATAATTCAGCACTGTAAATGATCAACTCTCCAATACTTTCTTTTTTTTTCTCTTCCTCCTCTCACTCACGTCTTGAACTGTCTTCACCTTCCCTAGCGGTCTGTCCTCATGTAATTTTAATAACAACAGTTAATGAATGGTTTCGGATCAGCTGACTTCTTCCCTGATAAGTTTCACACATGATTTGAGTGTATTTATCGAGTGTATTATACATTTATGTAATTAGTACCTTATTATTTTATGTATTATCATTTCATTTCTGCATAGTAACAATTTAATCAAGTTAATGTTGTTTATTCAATGGAATTAATATGTATAAACACAGTAAACCCTGACAACATTGTCCTCCTTGTTTTTCCCTGTCAACTGTGTTCAGTTGATGGGTAACATGGTTGACAGGTAACATAGTTGACATTTCTTCCGTTTTAGGCCCATTTTAGGCCCTACAAACCTTAAATTTGTCACCATATGACCTTGATCAACTTATATTTCTATGTACTTTCTTATTATTATAATTATAATATATTATAACATCTCTAAGGTAAATACACAAGAAAATGTTGATAACATTGTTGATCAACAATTAATCCAGTCCATAAGCAGACAGTCATTTTTGATGAAATATTGAAGAGGAGGAGTTGAAATTCCCCACACTGTCTTCAGAATTCCTGCCAAACACGGCGTGGCATTTGTTGCTTATTTGAATTTGGAGCAAACCATAGACTAATTTTATGTTTATTAAGGATTCAGATCATTTTAAAAACACCTTCAGCATGTTTTCATGATAATTTTGAACAAATTATGCTGAAAATAATATACACAAATATGTCTTCCAGGGTTAAATTTGGAGAGCAAACTTTAAATGTATGAAATCGGACAGCACAAAAAATGCAAATTCAAGTATAAAATTAGCATTTTTTCTGAATAAATAAAAAAAACAGGATAATTTTCTGTATTAAACGAAAGAAAAATATGACCCAATATAAAATTGTCCATTGTTTGAAATAAATATTTTAGTCAAATTGATAAATACACCCTGTGACATGGTATGTACCTGTAATTATAGAATCACTGTATTATATTTGACATAATGGCTTTAAGTTCATTTGATTAACTTCACAATTTGTCAGAGGGAATTTTTCTTATTCGTTTCCATCCACTTTGGCTGTCTGCTCAGTTTTGCTAAACTTAGCCCCCCTTGTGGTGCAACGAGAATAAATATTCCGTATTTATGTAGATTTATGCATGTTGGTTCATGTTGGTTTAGCTTCAGTACATTTCATGGTGAGTTACCGCTGAGTTAAAATGAGAAATTATTCAGTTAAAGGGATATTTTCAGACTGAAATTAGTAGTAACTCATTAGCGGAAGTAGCCGTGTGAGGACTAATGCTCTTCACAATAAGAGCTTTAATGTGCTCAAAGCTGCTGGACACGTTCTATCAGTCAGTAGTGGCGAGTGCCCTCCTCTATGCTGTGGTGTGCTGGTGTAGCAACAGTAAAAAGAACATTGCACGGCTGAAAAAAATAATAAAAAAAGCCAGTTCTGGTTGGGCTAAAGCTAGCTTAGGTGGAGTTGGCGGCTGAACAGAGGGCTCTGTCCAGATTCAAGGCCATCATGGACAATGACTCGCACCCAATGCATGAGGCCTTCAGTGAGAGGAGAAGCATGTTCAGCAACACAATGCTGTCCCAGCGATGCTACAAGGAAAGACTGGGGAAGTCTTTTGTCCCCCGTGCCATAAGACTTCACAACTCTGGCCTTGCTGTTGCTTCAGTTATGCCACGTTATTGCATAACATGGCATATTGTGTCGTGTGAATGTGAGCATCAGACCACAATTCAAGTTTCTTCGGGATTATTAAAGCCTGCCTATCTGTCTGTCTGTCTGTCTGTCGGTCTATCTATCGTTGATAAATCAGAGCTTTATGTATAATGTTAATTCATTGTGATTAATTAGATTTTTTTAAATCGTTTGACAGCCCTAATATTATATATATAAATAAATAAAAAATATATATTAAAAAATATATTATTTTTTTTCATGTTAAGTGCTGTGCTTCTTATTTTAAGACTTTATTATTTAAAGTTTTAAACTGTTATCTTTCACCCATTTTTTGTGTGCACTTTTGAAAACACTACTAAGTGTAAACAATTTTGCTTAAAGTTTTTAAATTAAATCGTATACAATTGTTTATAAATTAAGGTAGCTAGATTAAAGGAATGTTGTTCGTTGCATCTACTTGTTTAATAAATTGGTGTCTTTAAGCCACCTTAGAATCGAAATCGAGTATTTCTTTTTCAGTATCGAATCGAGTTTGAAATTTTCGTTTTGTGAAAACAGTAGAATGTGCATCATCTAGAAAATGGTGGTGGCAGCGTCATGCTCTTCCGTTTCTATGCTGTTCAAATCTGGAACAAAGTTCAAGAAAATGGCAAAACTGCTGAAGCATTGAAAGCCGTTAGAAGAACAACCTGGACAACACATTAATGTAGATCTACAGGCCAATAACTAATCTTCCACTCATCAGCAAGATTAATGAAAAGAGCTGTGTTTCCTGTGCTTCCTAACAATGACATCCCTATAAATAGAGACTGGTACTTTTGCACCTCAGGGCAGCATTCAACACCGTTGATCATTAAATATTTTTTAAACGACTGGCGAGCTGGGTCACTCTCTGGTACAGTAGGCTACCTGGGTGGTTTGAGTCTTACTTAAAGAACAGGAAATTCTTTGTGTCAATAGGCAATTTCTCATCAGAACAGACAGAAATCACATGTGGGGTCCACCAGGGCTCCATCCTGGAGCCTTTTCTATTTGATATCTACATGCCTCCATTAGCCCAGCTACCATAACAATGCAGACGATCCTCATCTTTAAATTATAATGTTTATGCAGCAACAGGTAGTTCATTGTAATTCCTGGCATGTTTCTTGCTCTTGTTTGTTTGATAATATTATTTTAAAAAATCCTCTGAGGCCTTCAGAGTACAGCTGGATTTACAATGAGAATATATTACACACGGATAGATTCTACAAATTAGGTCATGTCTGAGGGCAAGTTGGCACTGGATTTTATTTTTGGGTGTCGGAGTAAAGTGGCCTATTCAAACATGCACACCACAAGTATAAGATTTGCAATATTTTTCAAAAACAATGTAACCTGTGCCTTTCAGAGCAGAATTAGGCACTGGTTTTTGTTATTATAACACATTAAATGTAAAGCACTTTGAGAAACTGTGTTTGAAAAGCGCTTTACAAATAAAAGTTTGATTTGATTTGATTAAATACACAGTAGACCTAATACACAGAGAAGTTTATGGTTAGAACCAGATAAAATGCGGACAAGTTCATGGTTTGAGAATGTTTTTTTTTTCTTTTTTTGTAACATCAAGATGCATCCATTTGAAATTAACTGTGTTATGATGTGAGCCGAGGCTACGAAGCATGTGTCGAGCAGTGGAGGGGGCATTTCGACAAAGCACGTATCCAGGCCTGCTTCATTTATGGGAGGACCCGAAAACGATTACGTCTGAAGCCCCACTGCCCGCCTGTATCACGTGACTGCTTTGGAAAGTGGTTCGGCGTCTGCTGAGTGATTTGACAGCAATATAAATCCCTCCAGCTCCATTCAAAAATGTGGGTTTATGTAGGAGAGTTGCAGTCAGTTTGGACAGATTTTTTATAGTCTTGATAGGAAAGTTTGGTTAAAGTTTATATAGTTTTTATATAGTTTTGTGTGTAAAGTAACAGATAGTTTGAAGGTTTAGGAGTGGGACCGAAGCATCCTCACTCCGAACTCATCACATATGGACACATGATCAGACTTCTGACCATGCAACACATAATGACGCGAGGGGTATTTTTTGACAGTCAGTTCACCGCAATGAAAGCTAAGTGAAAAACGTAGAAAAAAAACATGTTGCACGGTCAAAACGTTTACAATACGTTTATGTGTTGTTGTCAGACAAGTTAGATTTGCTTAACAGCTGTGTATTTTTTTGTACCGTTTCTTATTTTATTCAAAGGTGAAGTGTTTATTGTGGTCCAAGGAGATGGGGTACGATAACAACACCTCATCCATGCAAAGGCATGACCATGACTTGCATGAGAATAATTAATTAAGCCAAATATTAGCAGGCGGGAAAGCCTCCTGGGGCCTGTACCATGAAGGTAGCTGAACAAACTCGGGGTAACAGGATCTGTTTTGAGTCGACAAAACCAAACCGATGCAATCAGGCTTTATTGGTACCATGACGCAGTTTATCAACTTTCTCTGTCAACTCAGGCTTTGATCCTTAAGCTATGATTAATCCACACGCGCGTGCACATAAAAGAGTGACGACAACACTGAAGAACCAATCGCGTTCGATATGGATAGAGCGAGAGGTATGTACTTTTCAACTGAAGAGCAAGAGATTATTCTCCAGAAATATGAAGAATTTCGAAGTATTTTTCAAGCATGCAGTAACACTGTATCTGCTGCCAAAGCAAGAGAACAATCGTGGAGGAAGATTGCTGATTGCGTTAATGCGTGGGTTAAACAATTAATGTACATTTATGTAGGCTAAGCATATTAAAAATATATTAAATGCTAAAATGAAAATGTATTTGTGTGGATATATATATATATATATTGGATATGTGTGTAGATGTATGTAAAATGTGAATGTATCGGCTATTACATTCTAAGAAAGATTTATATTCATTGATTTTTAGATGCAACCCCAACTCCAAACGTTCTTGGCATCAGATCAAGACAAAATATAAAAATGTAATTCAAAGTGGTGAGTATTTACCATAACCTTTTATTATTTTTTGAACATTTAATCACAGTGACATGTTTGCAGAAACCAGTAAAAAATATGAAATGAGGAAAACTGGGGGAGGGCCACCTCCTCAAGATTACACTGTGGCGGAGGAGTTGGCTCTGAGCAAAAATAAGGGGCGGCCGAT
This sequence comes from Apricaphanius iberus, assembly GCA_028564705.1. Lineage (NCBI taxonomy): Eukaryota > Metazoa > Chordata > Actinopteri > Cyprinodontiformes > Aphaniidae > Apricaphanius > Apricaphanius iberus. The sequence continues at coordinate 370,206 of JAPXFQ010000990.1, forward strand.
TATGGATGCGGTACAGTAAGGGTATGGCTTCGACGAGTCACATTTGTTATGTGCGGCTCAAGAAGTGCACAAGGATAAGACATTCCTTCCGCGGAAAATCTGTATCTTTCATACAAGTAAGCATCAGGAAAGTCAAATGGATTTTTTCTGTCCCTAGAAACTCTTTCTCTACGAAGTGCTCGTCTAACAATTTGCGTGGAGATGTCCACAGGATTTGGGAGAAAAGGTGAAGCCATTGCAACAGAGAACAGACGCTGGGAATTAGTTACGACACCTATATGTTTCCTAAAAACCCAGGGTTGGCGGAAACTAAGTTGAAACATAGCTGGCTAGCCACCTAATCCGGCTTCATGGTACAGGCCCCAGGATTACTGGGGAAAGCAAAAATGAATGTACCCCAATTTATATAGTCTAGCTCGTGTGTTTTTGAGTACACTGGCATCTTCTGTGACTTGTGAAAGAGTGTTTTTGAAAGTTGGTGAGATGGTCAAAAAAAGGAATCGCTTAAAACCAAAAATTGTTAGGAAACTGCTATTTTTGAATAAAAATGAATAAAGTTTCCCCTGTTCTGTACATACATCATTGTCCATATTACACAATCATTTTCAGTCCACTCTTCCAAATTCCACAAGCATTTTGACTTGCCTCCACCTGCCCATGCCTTTTGCCTCAAATGACGGAAAAACAGTAGTATTACACAACATGCCATAACATTTGATATTGCCATTTTTAGGGATAATTTACAGACAGAATACATTAAAAAATATTACTATTGTTCAAATTTTTAATATTTTATGTGGATAAATCTTTTTTTTTTTTTTTTACTCAGTCATTACCAAGAGCCATTACAGACTTACAACTTTAACGCATCACACATTAAGTGGCTAAGCTACAGCTTCCTGTGATTATGTATCTGGCCAGTAGGAGAGTTTGTGTTCACATGAAGCCACGTGAGCAGAACTCACCATCACTATTCGAAATAAAAAAACGAAAAAAACAAAACAAAAAAACAGTTTGACAAAAATATCGTTTCTTTAGTATACATGGGGAAAAATAATTATACTGAAACTATACCTTTGACCAAACAGGTTAAACAGTCGCTTGTAGAGGAAACGATCCTTGGGATACTTCGGGGACATCAGGATTTCCTGGTAATTTATGCAACAACAACAACAACAAAACACTCGAAAATGTCCAAACACAGTTAGAAACTTCAAAGATTTAGCTTCTGAATTTCACTATTAATTAATTTTACCTTAGTTGCCTCTGGACAGGTCACACCCAAGATAATGTAATGCAAGATATTTATTCGATAAACAGGTCCATAAATCTCGGCCCTATAAATGACAACAAAGATATATGTTATATTTGTTATGTCATTTAAAGTCCGCATTTAAAGTCCGCATAATAAAAATGGACGCAGGTACGTTGTAGGCACTTACCACTCCTGAATTTTGTCGTGTACAATTCCGTCATTTTTCATTATCCTCACAAACGTCGGTGAGTGGCCCAAGAAAAAACTTTATGGGATAATAACAAGGAGTTAGCGATGCTGCTAGCTAGCTATGCTAAAGTTTAAAAAAGAGTTTTAAGTTACCTGTCCCTCGGCGGTCCTGGTATGTGGTCATATTTCATGTGAATGTATTTAATATAAAGACAGTAACCCAGAAATGTACTAAAAAGAAAGAAGCACAGCCATGTAAAAGCTGTAGTGCCTAAACCGAGAAGTACTCCAAACACTGCCATTATACTTTCAGCGTCGAGCAGAGTAAATCTTTTAGAGAACTGCTGGCCAGCTTACAATCGGAGCGATCAAATCTTTAGTTCCTGAAACATGTAAGAACACAAGCAACAATCTTACAGCAACAAGTAACAACAGTACAAATCCAAAAATGGAGGTCGGTTCAGCCGTGTTGGGCTCCATAGCTCAGTGGTTAGAGCACTGGTCTTGTAAACCAGGGGTCGCGAGTTCGATCCTCGCTGGGGCCTTCGAGTGAAATTGTTTTTCTTTGGACCGGCATGAAGAAACTTGTGAGACGTTACTTGTACTTCATTCCAAATACAACCATTGCATTTTTTTTTTTTAACGAATATGGCCCCTACCTCGGTAAAAAAATAAAATAAAACCTGCTCACCTGGTTCACACCTTATCGCATAAATGTATTTAAAAGCACATTCTTAGACATGCCAAACCTGTAGGGGGCAGTAGTTACCCCAGATTATATCCACTCACACTACTTTCTAACTTCATACAACAGTAATTGAGCTTGTAAAAACAAGCGCCTGGACAATTGATAATGCTAAGAAAGTGAAGGATTGCGTTTCTATGGGCAGAAATTTATGGAGAGAAAATAGACTCACAACATCTGTGTGTGCATAATAGGCCTACCTGTTTTCTAACTTGTGTCAATCCTGCTAATAGTTCTGTTTGAATTGAAACCTTCAGATTGAATCTGAGATGCTCAAATTGAATAAACACTTTTAAACACTGAATCTGAAGTAGCCTCATTTATCCAGCTTTTGTTAGAAAATTATTTTTCACTGACTTGAAATTGAATTTTCTATTTTCAAAATGAAGTTTGGCTCTAAAACTGTTTTTTTTTTTATATATAGTTTTGTAAATTTAGCTCTCAAATGTTCAGCTTTGCTTCTAACTATTCAGCGGTCTGTACTTCAGCCACCTACTGCATTCTGAGCTGGAGAGGGGCACAACCTAATCCGCAAGGAGTTGTATCACTGTTGTTTTATATGTCAGTAAATTCAAAAAGTTTTCAGGAATAACATGTTTTGTGTTGGGGTGTTTTTTTTTATATATATATATATATATATTTATATATATATATATATATATATATATATATATATATATATATATATAGGCATATTTAAATTAAATATTTTTCAAAATTGGAATACATTTTCTCTGTGCACAGATTGACCCAGTGGTTTAAGGTCTTGTTGCAATCTTCCTTGGAGGTGTGGGTTTGAATCCCACTTCAGATAAATTAGTTTTATTTTGCATGGATGAAAAAAAAAACATGTCGAAATAGTAACAATTAAAAAAACAAACAAATTATGCTTACTTCGTGAAACAGAACTAGACCTTTGTAGCTTCAACACTGAATGTACACTTCAGTTGATTCCGCATATGACGCAGGGAATTATTCAAGCTTTTAGCATGTTTCATCCTCCACTAATCTATTCAGTGGGTGTTCCATCAAAAATGTTTTGCCAACCAAAGCGTGCAAATACATAGAGCGAGTTACTTATGCATAATTTCCCTCTTGCTTATTACTCGACAGTTGAAGCTTAGAAACCCAGTTATAGCTTATACAATTGCACACATCTCCAAGAATGCTGAAAAAAAACCAACAGAATAATTGTCTGTATCAGCCCAGAATATTCCGCATATTTCCAGAAGTGTACAAGGAGGTAATGGACTAGGTGATGCAAATAAACATTGCAATTCCAATTTATTTTACCCGTGTGAATGCTTTGGTTGAACTTTAGGTTCATTTTTAAAAGGTAAAGGTAACTAAAGGGTATTGACAGAGTAAGAAGGAAAGTTGTTATGGACCCATTAACAGATTTCCCCTGTATTGCTCATTAGCATCACACTGCGCAGCTTCCTTTTTACTCAACTCTATATTTTCAAAAACGTATAGTTATATATACTTTTTCTATCTCAACATACCTTCTAATGTAACAATTAATAGAATTATAGATTATATGTGAAATTACCAGAAATCAGACTGTATTAAGAACTCGCATAATTTAACTGTAGTTACTAAAGGAGACCATAAGGTGGTGTTGTTCTATTATCCCTGATCTGTCCTGTCCTTGAAAAGCCTGGAATAAAAATGCACAAAGTAGACAGGAACATAACGTGTTCTCTTTTAAAGTGCACCTGTGCTGCAGCGAGGCCTTCATTCCCTCCGTTTCCTGCAAAACAAGAGGATTATTCATATTGATCTGAGACAAGATATCAAGATTCTTCTCTTGACCTCAAATGCCACTTTCTTCCAATTTTGCTGCAAGACTCCAGCCTCTTCTACTATTATCGCCATCTCATACCCGCACATATTGTCAGCAATAGCTTTTAAGCTTGTCTGCATTCTTATCTTAACAAGATGGAGCAATCATATTTCTGGTCCAGGGTCTTGGCTCCGTATAAGCACTGGAGGCTAGAGGGGCTGTTTGATGTTGTTATGTCTGGCTGTCCGCCGCCTCAGAACTGACTGGATCTGCAGGCAGCCCCCCCGCCCCCCCTTCATGTCCAAAGGTATTGTGTTGGCCTTTCTTTTGATTATATTATCAACAGAGAGTGCAAGTTGGAGAAAATTAAGACTCCCTCTGGACATGAGTAAACGAAAAAAAAAGTTTGGAGAGTCTGGTTCATCCAAAGAATGCGAGTTATTCAGACTTCTCCGAGGATATTGATGTACAGTGTCAAGTGTTTGGGTTATCGTCCTCAGTGTTGGTCTTCCTTAAAAAAACTGCAGTGCCTTGAGATCAGGAGTTTGGAGAATAATAAAAAAAAAGTTCATAAATGTACCATTTTTTTCAGTTGCCAATTCAGTTTCAATGAATAAACAGGAAGACGAGTCCACAAGGATACGGATAGGTTGAGTTGTCGGGGAAGACCCACAAACAAGGGTTTTACACAAAACTTCTCTGTTGAAACAGCAGTTATTTGCCGAGCACCATTGTTAGGCGATCATTATAAGAAGATAGATATTTGTATTGCATAATCACATAAAAAAAGCACTGACAAGTTTAGACACAAACCTCGGTTAGATTGAATCTAGAGCATATATGAGCAGCATTTCTGAAGTCTTTTCACAGTTTCTTGACTAGATTTACCTCTAGACTTTGACTTGACCGTAAAAAAACAATGTGGTTTGAGGTTAACCCTTGCATGTTGTAGCTCTGGCTTGATGTTTTGTGATGTTGTCCTTCCTTTAGGTGAACCTCTGCTCCAATCTTAAATATTCCTCTTCAATGATTGCTCTGCAATGAGCTCTATCTATCTACCCTTTCCCTCCAAGTAGCTTGACTGTCCCTGGTGAACACAACCATCCCCACAACGTGATGACACTAACAAGTAGGGGTGCTGGAAGAAAATCGATTCACGTCCGAATCTGGATTCCTATTTAACGAGATTCTGGATCGATCCAGAATGTTACAGTTTTGATTCTTAAAAGTATTTTTTTCTAAACATGTATAGTCTAATTACTTGCCATAGCAAGTAATTTGACGGGTCCAGCACGCTTCCAACGTTCTAGCTAACTAGCTATAGCTGTTAGCTTGATGTTTCAGCATGGAGGAGGAAAGAGAAATATAGCCTGCCCCGTCTTCGCTAAAGGCAAATGTTTGGGCCATCTCAAAGGAATGCTCCATGCTAAGAATATATTTAGCTATACTTTATTACTTAAAAAAAAAAAAAAATAAGAACAAGCTTTCTTTTATAAACTACACACTAACATCAGACAGAGCTGAACACCTATGGTGCATTCAAGGAATGTAAGATATATACCCTGAGTCCTTAAATAAGAAATTAGGATGATCAAATGATCATGACCTGACAAAACCTTAAAAAGTGGCTTTAAAAATAGCTTACTGTTGCGTAACGGTGTATAATAATGTGACATCTGTCTTTGAAGAAGTCAATTTATGCCTTATTTTCCAGCCCTGTGATGAAGCCCGCCACTCATGTAAGATATCTGCGTACACAGCATTCCATTGGCTATTCCATTTGTCACCTAAGAGAACGGATGACAAGTAATGGTGCGTTCACACCGCCCCAAACGTCAGCGTCAGTTGCGGCAAGGTTACATGTAACGTCTATGGTTGAGTCCATCAGAGGTACCTCGGAGTCTCTGCGGTGCTTTGTGTGTGTAGGTTCCATCAACTTTTCAAGCGTTAATTGCATTTCAAGCGGCAGAGTATCAAACACAAGCAACGCAGAAGTTCAGCTAACTGAACTTTTGATGGACTTGAAGCACTTAACGCTGCGCGCCAACCAATCAGAGCGTCTTACTGTAGTGACATCGGCTGACGTCGACGTTGTCTAGCCAACCATGATCCGCTAGTGTTTTAAACATCCAGCAGAGAAAGGCCCACCCACATGCTTTGCTAGCTTCATCTTAATAATGTATATATGTCAATACCTTAATGGTTCAGCTGGAGTTTATCTAGGGATATCAGATTGAAGGGTGGCTGAATAACAAAGTATGGAGATTATATGTCATGCAGGGTGAAAACAAGTACATTTGGCCATCAGGTAAGATGAACCACTTAAGGTTTGATAATTTCAAAAATGGCTCAAAGGATTCAAATTGTTCCAGCATTCTTGAAAAAAACAAAAAAACAAATAACCCAATTGATTTGATTGGTCTATAGTTGCCAAAAATTTGTCCAATTTACCTGCTGTTAACCTATTCTTTTTGACTGTTCCAAAAAAAATCCCAATTAAATATATTGACGTTTTGTAGTTGTGATTAGGCAAAACGTTAAAACGCTCAAAGGGGATGGATCGGTTTGAAGGGCACTTCATGGATCCAGGCTCGAAGTAGCTAATCGGGAGCAACGGGACATTTCCCAGTGGGCCGGTCTGATGTTTGGGCAGCAAGGGCTGGTGCTATGGCAAGCAGAGTTGTACTAGCGTGCCAAATATGCAACTAGGCTAATATTATATAGTAGAAAAACTATTTATGAATTATTTTGGGAAAGGTTAAAGCTTTTTTTCAGCGCACCTTGATGTGCTGAAAGTGAGTCCCACTCATGGCCCTGAATGGATCCTAGGTGTTCCCGTAGGTCGACAGCCACGCCCAAATAGCTAAAATTCACAAATACTGAAGACCCCTCTAAAATTGCATATACAGACGTGGACAAAATTGCTATGTACCCTTCATTAAATCAAAGAAAAACTCATAATGGTCACAGAAATAACTTTAATCTGACAAAAGTAATAATAAATAAAAATTATATAAATGTTGACCAATGAAAGTCAGACATTGCTTTTCATCCATGCTTCAACGGAATTATTTAAAAAATAAATGCATGAAACAGGCTGGACAAAAATGATGGTACCCACAACTTAATATTTGGTTGCACAAACTTTTGAGGCAATCACTGCAATCAAATGATTCCTGTAACTGTCAATGAGACTTCTGCACCTCTCAGCAGGTATTTTGGCCCACTCCTCATGAGCAAACTGTTCTAGTTGTTTCCGGTTTGAAGGGCGCCTTTTCCAGACAGCATGTTTCAGCTCCTTCCAAAGATGCTCAATAGGATTGAGATCAGGGCTCATAGAAGGCCAGTGTTTTTCTCTTAGCCCTTCTTGGGTGTTTTTAGCTGTGTGTTTTGGGTAATTTTCCTGTTGTAAGACCCGTGACCTGCGACTGAGACCATGCTTTCTGACACTGGCCAGCACATTTCTCTCTAGAATCCCCTGATAGTCTTGAGATTTCATTGTACCTGCACAGATTAAGGACACCCTGTGTCAGATGGCAGCAAATCAGCCCAGAACATAACCGGAGCCTCCCCCATGTTTCACATTAGGACTGTGTTCTTTTCTAGATTGCTTCATTTTTCCGTCTGTGAATCATAGAGATGATGTGCTTTGTTTAAGTTAAATTTTTGTCTCATCTGTCCACAGGACATTCTCTCAGAAGCTTTGTGGCTCGTCAGCATGTAGTTTGGCATACTCCAGTCTGTTTTTTTAATGATTTGTCCTCTCGTTGTTCATCTCCCATGTACCCCTCTTTGGCTCAATCAGCGAAGGATGTTCCGATCTGACACTGATGTTCCTTGAGCATAAAGTTCAGCTTGGATCTATTTTGAAGTCTTTCTAGGCTCTTTTGTTACAATTTGGATTATCCGTCTCTTTGATCTGTCATCATTTTTCCTCCTGCAGCCACGTCCAGGGAGGTTGGCTACAGTCCCATGGATGTACTTACTGAATGACATGTGCAGCTGTAGTCACAGAATCTCTAGCTGTTGGAGGATGGTCTTATAGCCTTACAGTTAACATGCTTTTCTATGATTTTCTTTCTCATTCTCATGGAGACAACTCTTTCCTTTGCTTCATTTGGTTTATATTGAGTGTGGTACACACCTACGGTCAACAAACATAACAGGTGACTACATGGATGTCCTATATATTAGGCCCACTGAGTGATTGCAGGATGTAGATACCTAGGATGCTGATTAGTGACATTTACTTGGATTAACATGTGTCCCTTGGTCACTTATTTTTCATTGTTTTCTTAGGGGTATGTCCATCTTTTTTGTCCAGGAATGTTTCATGCATTTATTTTTTAAATAATTCGTTTTGAAGCATGTGTGAAAAGCATTGTCTGACTTTCATTGGTCAACATTTATATAATTTTTATTTATTATTACTTTTGTCAGATTAAAGTTATTTCTGTGACCATTATGAGTTTTTCTTTTATTTAATGAAGGGTACCAACAATTTTGTCCACGTCTGTAGCTGATTAATTCACTAGATCAAAAACTAAATATATCCTAATATACATTAATATCTACCACTGAAATGGTCTTACATTGGAAGCTAACATCCACAGTTTTCCTTATTTTCACTGTTGCAGGAACAGCCAATCAACAAAAAGGAATACTAGACCTACAAGTTCTTATCAATGGGTTCGTCACCTGAGGAATGTACCTTTTTATGTTTTTATGAAACCCTTAAGGTGAATTTTTTTTCCTTATATATATATATATATATATATATATATATATATATATACATACAGCCTGATGTACTGGGATTGGTAACAGCTAATGTTAACCAATACCAAGAACCGATACTTAAAGTGACAGTGTGTAGTTTTTGCATTACACCTTTGAAAATAGCCATTAAAATAGAATTTATTTTCAATAATATTTTATTTCTTATCTAATCCATCCATTTTCTTAACCACGTAATCGGTCGCAGGGGGGCTGGTGCCCATCTCCAGCTGTCAACGGGCGAGAGCCGGGGTACACCCTGGACATGTCGCCAGTCCATCACAGCACCACATAGAGACAGACAGGACAAACAACCATGCACACACTCACACCTAAGGACAATTTCGAGGGATCAATTAACCTGATAGTCATGTTTTTGGACTGTGGGAGGAAGCCGGAGTACCTGGAGGTGAGAACATGCAAACTCATGCAGAAAGACCCTGGGCCACAACCTTCTTGCTGCAAGGCAACAGTGCTAACCACTGCACCACCATGCATTTCTCGTCTAATTCACCATAATTTCTTGTAACAAATAGAGAAGAAAATAAAACCTGACCTCCAATTGATAACCCTTCTTTTGTGTAGTAAAAGTATTCGGATCAGTATGTACTCTGATGCAAGTATCGGTATAGTATCGGTTTTGAAAAAAAGGGGTATCGTTGCATCCCTAATATATATATATAGTATCTCTTTTACAGCCAAGTTTGGACCTTGACCTATAAAGCTAACTCTGAAACAGCACTTGCATGTTTAAAGCAATGGAATAAACACAGAGCAAGATAGGCTTCTTTTAATAATAATGGATTTTTCCGATGTTGAAGATTGGACTTGGAAGTACAGAATGGTTTTTAAGGGATGTTGCCCATATTTATTGAAAACAGTCCAAAATTCAGGAGAAACTGGAAAATTACGAAACCACGAGAGGAAAGGATTGACGAGGACCTGACAAAGACATGAGGACAATGAGGGTAATTTTGTAAGGAGATGCAGGTTGGACTCAGACGCAGAGACAGGCTTCGACTGGTTACTTCCCATTATTTAATAAAAATTCAATAATGATCCACTAAAGCACAAACAAGGAACCACAGAGGGGGTGGAATTGACAAGGAATTGGCAAAGGGAGTGAGACACGAAGGGAAGGACAACACAGGGAAGACCATCATCCAGGTTTATATGTCTTCCAGACATGCTTGTAATCTACCTAACTGATTGGTTTATTCAGGTTTTATGGATAAATATGATTGTGTATAATCAGCATAACTGGAAATTCATTCCATGTTGTCTAATTATTTTACCAATTTGAAGCATATATGTATATATATATATATATTAGGGATGTCCGATATTAACGGCCTGAAGTCATTATCGGCCGATATCGGCATTAAAATGTAATATCGGAAATAATCTGTATCGGTTTTTATTTTTTTAATAAGATGAGTTTTTCACACCATACACATATTATACATCAAACTCTTCAGCTACTCATCTTCTCTCTCAGAATATAAAAATATGACAGATTTGAGGTTTATTTTTTGAGATATTATTTGTTTGAGATAGCTTTCAATTTATCAAAAGGCTTCTTCTGGGCCAATCGTGACCACAAAGGTATAATATTGTTTACGTTTTGTAAAAGTAGAAATTTGTCCAGAGTGGTGGGCCTTTGTCAGTATTCTCTGTGTGAGAAAATGTTACAGCTACTTTTGAAGACAAAATAAAAATGCCACCTTTTTCAATTGCCTGACTAAAATTCAAGTACTTATTACATTTTCTCAATTTTTACAATTCAAGTATGCATGATACAAGATATTTGATTGTGGTTACCTAAAATGGTTTACTAGTTTTTGTTTTTTATGAGGGAGGGTCCCCACATATCGGTATTGGTTTATATCGGTATCGGAAATTATGAGTTAGGCTATATCGGTATATCAGATATCGGTAGAAAAGCCAATATCATATAGTAAAGAGAATCGGTCCAAGCATAGAACCCTGTGGTGCTCCACAAGTAAACCTTGAGTGTGAAGAAGATTTATCATTAACATGAACAAATTGGAATCTATCGGACATGATTTAACCCAGCGTAGTGCTGTTCCCTTGATCCCTGCAACATGTTCAAGCCTTTCTAAGACAATATAATGATTTACTGTGTCAAATGCAGCACTGAGATCCAACAAGACCAGAACAGTTAGAAATCAATTTTCTGAGGCCATGAGAATATCATTAGTAACTTTCAACAGTGCTGTTTCAGTGCTAAGATGGGCTCTAAAATCTGACATTCTTAAAACAGAGTGTTGCTGTTTAGATGCTCACATACTTGATTAGGAAATATTTTCTCAAGAATTTTGGATAAGAAAGGAAGGTTAAATATATGTCTGTAATTAACTAAGTCATCTTGTCAAGGGAATGTTTCTTAAGTAAGGGTTTAATTACAGCGACTGAATTTTTCATATCTGAGTTGTGGTGTGGCTGCTGGATGCCTCAAAAAAACGTTTCCAAAGGTTTTACAGTGTGGGCTTCAGAATTTGTTTCAGCTGTGAAGTATAATAAGAAGAATGGGAAAAACTTAGAAAAACGTATTAAGGCAAAGTTGACTCATCTTATGCCTGTCCTGTTCTCCCTCATAACCTTAATATGTGGTTCTCCTGGATTAGCTAGTTTGCATAATCATTAAATAGCTTGTCGAGTAGCATTCGAAGTGAGTACCCTTAGCTGAATTTTCTTTCAAAATTTCTGATATGATATAGGAAAAAAAATACATCAGTGTATCGGTGGATTTCAGAGAATAAATTGGAGTTACGTTCCACAAAAAGGAAAGTGCATTTGAGAAACAGAGAAGTTGAGTTTGTGGATGGAGTGCATGAAAAGCTTTCCAAAACTTCTGCCAAGGCCAAGCTTCTTTGGTGGAGACAGTGTGGTGGTATGGAGCGGCATCCCGTTCAGTGAAACAACAAGGCTTGAAATTCTGGGAGAATAAACTCATCCCATCTCCATATCCCTCTGCTCAGTCAACAAATGCAGTTTACCTTCAAATATGCCAATATTTAGGAGGAAATAAACAACTGACATGAATCTCCTTAGATCAGAAAAGAAGAAAAAACAAATCTCATGAAGAGCTATAGGGGATCATTCTGGTGATCCCCTGAACAGAAGCTGCATTTTTAAGGTTAATATTGCTAATCATCCCAGAACAAGAAGTTTCTCTGTGTCAAGTGGGTTAAGGAATGGGATAATACAAGCTGGAGATAATCCACAAGATCCTAAAGCCCTTTGGCATTCCCGTATAGGTGCGTGTTCAATTCCCTGCGTGAGTGTGTCCATAATGGCTGCTTTCCGTGATTTCAATAAACCTCTTCAGGTCAGTGTTTGTGTGGTGTTATCCGCCACGCGAGGACTCACCAGTGGGGGTTGGGGGTCGCAGCAGTTTGCAACAGGAGCAGGGAAGCACTCTGAGGGCCATGATGCTTTGCAGGGTTCAGGCAGCCGTCGTGCACCCAGAGGAAATATCGTGTTCTTGCCAGCCCCACAAAAGTAAACATATCTGTAACCACCATTGGGTGGCATCAGGCCCAAGCCACCAGTGCTAAACTAAATAGGTGAATCATCCATTAGAGATTTGGACTCATAGCTTCAGTTTTATTCGATTTGTTGTTCGGCCAAGCTCATTCCGACTAAACAGTTTTGGACTTCTGTGTAACCACAGCGCTCTCGATAAGTGATGCACATGCCCTCCACAAGCTGTGAAGAAAACGCGGTGGCTTTTTAAATGCATCCGTCCGTAAAACTCCGGCTTCATTCAGCGTGTCAGATAACATCTCTTGGGCGCTGTGTTTTCAAACCACCCCTTCTCTTTCATGTCCCTCGTTCGCCTCCCATTTTCTCTCTCCCCTGTTTTCGCTGTTCTGGCTCTCTCCTCTGTCTACACATCTGTGGTTATTTATCTGTTATTCTCTGGCAGCAATGTGGTCAGCATCTGTCTGGCCCTCCTTTACTCAGCGCCCATTTGCAGTCAACTTCAAAACCACATTGGGACAGAAAATGTGCGTTTGTGTTCGTTTAAAGGCAAAAAAAGAAAGAAACGGCGCTGGGACAGGTACACGGGCTTAGTGTTTGTTGGTTGTGGGTTTTTTTTTATCGTTAATGTATGCATCTGTACTCATGGGTGAAAGTGAAGAATAATTGAAAGATGTCATGACAACTAAAAATAAAGCATCTGAGAGTTCTGTTTGCATTGCCGAAGCCTATGGATTAGCATTACTCTGACCTTTAAACTTCTAATCTCTGGGTTATTTAATCCTCTAGAAAGACTATAGCCTCAGACAACATTGTGGCAGGCAAAGATCAACCTAGAAACCACATGAATGCTGGCTGTGAGTTAAGGCGTAAAGGGGCTTAAGAGTTTTTATGTTCAATGGCTAAATTTTGGCTGGCATGGTCCCAACTGAGGATTTAGCAGTGGAAGCATTTACCCTTGGACATTTTTTTAAATTTGTCTCTTTTATGAATCAATGAAATTTTTTTTAATGTGTGATTGATGACTTGCACACATTAAATGAACCTGCGGGGGGGAAATATCCATACATCGGATGAAATTAACGATTGCATTCTAAGCCCGCAATTTTACAACAGACACACCATCTAACTGGCTCCTGTTATTTTCAGGATCCGTTGCATGTGGAAAAATGTAGCTTTGACAGGAAAGATTACAGGCTCATTCTGATTACTCCTCATTAGTGTGGGCATTAACTCACAAAACCACTAACTGTTTTATTTACAGATTGCAAAGCTTTGCAGTTTCCATCCATTCTACGTAGACCTAGCAACATTAAACATGGACGTTTCTTAGGTTTCCTACTAAGTGTTTTGTCGTTAAAAAACATTCAAAAACCTTTCAAAAATGTTAAAAGGAGTAGCTTGAAAGATACACTTATTTTATTTAATTATCAGAAATTAAGTGACAGGTTTTTTTTTCTACAGATTCCGAAAGAAATAGGTTGGTCAGACAATCGTTAGGTAGGTATTTGTGGCGATAGTCTGAAGCTAAAGAAAAATAGGGTTATACTGATGAGTCAGTCCCTCCAGGATTTTTCTGCACTTTTTTTGTAACATTATTAGCAGTGTTAAGAGGCTACACTGTCACATAAACCTTATCAAAAATAAAATTACCTTAAATGTAAGTTTGCAAGATGTAAACTCTAAAATGTGATCACCTCAGATTGAGTCCCCACAGGAATAATGTATGTGCTTTTACTTTTTTTGTCACTGTAACTTTGTTTTTTGTCAGACCAGAAGAGCTGGAAAAAGAGCCTTGATCCGCGAACCAAGTTACCATCGGACAGCTGAAATAGAAGGAAACTAGATTTGAGGTTGGTCGAAGCAGTTTTGAATCCTAAATAACTTGACGGGAGTTAAGGAATTGAAACTACAGCTTCTGTCAGTGGCAGAAAGACTGTTCTCCTAAAAACTTGCCGCTTGCTGCTGCTGCTGCGTCTGTGCATCACTGGTTGCAGGTCATTATTTTCCTCATCGGACACACACCAATCATGTAGGTGACTTATTTTGGATTCAAAACAGGAATTTTGCCAAAAGGTGATGGATTTTTATGACTGGAATGAGGAAACTGTACCCCGTAGCACATTCTTCGGCAAAATGTAACGTATTTTATTCTTGATCCCTCTCATAAGAAACAGGGAGTGTACATGATATGCAATGGCATCAGATATAAGATAAAGAAAGGGAGACTCACAATTGGTAAAAGGTGCGGTAAAGTTGCTATAACTGAATAAAATTACAAGACGTGCAGAATTGGTAGGGATTTGGCTGAATTTGTGTTAATAGTTGCTATCGGAACTTTGGGAAATATTGGAGGGACGGATCAGTAAATGCACATGTAACAAATCATGCTAAATGCAACTCTCTTCAGTGTGGAAGTTGCTACTGTGGGAAGAAGACTCGTGAGCTCTTCGGCATTTCAGTACGGTATCCAGGCTGGTTATTTTTCGGAATTACCGACCATGACTGGTGGGCCACAAGTACGAAACCTAAACGTCCCTTTTTTTTTTTTCTAATTACCGAATCCATCACCTTGATTTGTCACACCAGACAAACCGTTTGTCACACCAGACAAACCGTTTTACTCACCAGACAAACCGTTTGTCACACCAGACAAACCGTTTTACTCACCAGACAAACCGTTTCAGTGCGGAAGTTGTGAATGTGAGTCAAAGTTTCCGAGGCTGGATGGGTACAAACGATGAGTTGGAATTTAAAATTGTTTTTCCAATGTGGTATGTTGGCTTTTCTGTCAGGCTGCTACAATGGAAAATAGGCTTTGGCTTTTTCAAGTTACAAAGGTTTACGTCTGCCATGTGACTTCAGTTCTGGATCGCCATGGGGACGTTTTATTGATCTGGTGAAGGAGCCGGCTTTAGCTGGGGATGACTGTTTAGTTATCGGAGCTTTAAATCAGTCCACATTTAGTAATGCTAATCATGCTAATCATGCTAATCGCTAACATAGGACCCCTTTTTATGGGTTAGGTTTCTTTCTCGTATAAAATGGAAAGTTGCCCGTCGCCATGGAAAACTAGAATCAGCAAACCAAAGCTGATTTGAACTCCACCATGTTGTCTAAGGTAAGATAAAAGAAAACACACGATAACAAATCAGATAATGAATGCAAACTCTTTATATATATATATTTATATATATAGATATTTATATATTTCTTCAATATAATTGCAACAACATATTCATAGAGCAGTCCAACAAAAAACAAAAAGAAACACAGAGACAGGTTTTTGCTGTTTATAGTGTTATGAGGCAGAATGCTTCCCTTGTAACCGGGTACCTTCATTTGTTCAGTTAGTGCACCATGCTGAGTGTAGAGACATTTCAAAGCTTCGGCAAACTTAAAAGCAAAACAGATCAGACAAATAAATACTGTACAACACCACAATATGTAACACTAGACACAGAAATCACAAGATCATGCTTTTTTATTTTCCTTCTCAAAGCTTCTTACATGTTATGCAGCTTCATGAAATAACGCAGCATTTCTGTTGAGCTTACCTTCATGATAAAGTTTTCTAATAAAAGGCAAAGACAAATAATAATAAAGTGCCTTACTTTAAAATTGGCTATTTCAAAGCACAAATGCCTGTATGCATGGGGAGGCAGAATTCCTGAAATTGTGTTCTGGAGCAAATGTCCACGGAATAAGATTGGATAGAAAGGACAAGTCCAGGGGTCATGTTTAGTGTTTGTGTGTCCATCACAAATGCTTCAACATGTTTGCCCGGAAGTTAAAATGCTTTTTTATTTATATCATACCACATACATAAAGGCTAAAGCCTGAAATATTTGGTAATGCCAACTTGTTTCTGTTGCCGGTACTAACATGCCTCAGCCGACTACATGGCAGTATTTAGGAAGGAATGTCTTTTCTATCCAAATGAGTGTAACTGAGCAGCTTGAGAACGTAAAGAATGACCTGTTCATCAATTTCTATGTGAATTAAACAGCTGATACGCATCAGCTAAGCCTTAACCCCAAAACATGCAATGTGTTCGATCCAGAAGTGTCCTGCTGACGAGGTAACCGAAGCGATTTAGTTTGACATGGTCAGTTAGTCCCCCTTGAGAACATTGTAGAGACACTCCTACATGCAAAGTCTCATCACTGTCCAACCTACCTACATCTGCACTGTAGGTATGTGGAGGCTGGATTTACACCCATTCGTATCTCTTTGGCTACCCAGATCATATATTATTGTCCTGATCGTGAAAGAAAATGCGAGTGAAAAGCTGAAATCAGTCAGGGCAGCAAAATGTTTGAATTCATATGGGATTTTCCTGGATCGTTTCCAACTGAAGGTTATTCTTGTAACGCTTTCTAAAACATCTTATGAGGAAAATAGAGTGTTCTAAGTCCTTTAGCCTTTAGGAGTCTTTCCTTTTCAGATTCGTACTCCGTAATAATTAGTTGTTGTGTTGCAAAAAGCACTCAATGTGTGTGATGTTTTTTTGGATCTGCACATCATGTGTTCGGATCCTTATAAAGCCTGAGGGTTGTTATGTTGTAGCAGCATTGTTAAGATGTAGATCAGCTAAACTCAATCAGCGTTCTTTCTATAAAACTTTTAAGAAGCACAGTAATGATTTAGGCCATATTTTGTTGTTAAATAAACAACAGGGTGCTATAAAAAGGAGCCTCAGAGGGAATGAAGTTTTGAAAGAAAAAAAATGGATATAACAGCAGCTGTGTGAGAAGATGACAACCAAAAGGATGTCGTTCCATTTTTTTTTTTCATCATCCCTTCATGTAAATCAGTTGGTGGAGCCTGTATGTAGGACAATGATGCTATTTCTAATATGAAATAGGCACAAACCTCATCAAAACTCACCATCAAAAAACATTTCTTTGAGTTTTTTATGCATGGTAAATAGCTCATAAGTGGCTTTAGAGTAATATTTTTGCAACTATTAGCGGAGGCGGATTCGTCACAAATTAGAACTGGGTCCTCTTGCTCTCCATTTGAACTGCTGCTGTTTTGGCTGTAGTAACTCAGTACTCTCTGGCCTCTTCAAGTTCATTCATAAACACATCTTCGTGGGGGTTTTCTGGGCAGCCCAGTCCGTTATTGGGTGGCCGCACCACGTGGAAGCGACTCCAGTCCCCTTTGCACAGGATCCAAGGCAGAACGTCAACTTTGAAGTGCAGCTCCTGGGAGAACTCGGTGCTGATCAGGTTTGGCGTGCCCGCGCCCTTCCCCCGGGTGATCAGCCGTCCACGATCGTTGTAGCAGCACTGCTGTGCGGCCAGAGTAGACGAGTCGCTGGAGAGCGCAGAGCGAATGCAGCTGCGCGCTGAGGGCTTGTAGATGTCCAGGCGTTCCTTTGGGCCGCTGGCATCTCGCCAGCGGAAAGGCCGCCCCCGGGTTTCGTCGTAGAGGCTCACCACGGTGTACACCGCTTCGGACGGATAAGAGCAGGGGCAGCTGGGCAGCTCAGACAAAACCTGCTGCAAATACCTCTGGAGAAAGTCACTCTTGCAGTTCAGCCATTTCTCACAGCTGTCCACATCTGTTGGGAAAGAGGACAGAGGAAGCAAAACTGTGTCTTAAGGAGTTTAAGGTAGCTCAGCTGACAGAGTGAACAGGTGTCAGAATGGAGGCAACTCCAAATCTTATGGGTGGCTTTTCCAAGAGTTTAAGTTACAGTTCAGACTAAAGACAACCTGCATTCTCCAGGGAATTCATAAATATCACATAATGTAAAAAATATATTTTAAGTGCCTCCCTGTCATTTTGTTATTCTTCAATTAATAAATTTCAACTACAAATTAACTTACGACATTTTTCAAACACTTCTTTTATCATAACTAAGTTTGTAAGACAGAAAAAAATCAAGAGACCCGAGTAACATCAGTAAATACAAACAAAGTAATAATATTAACCATTATATATATATATATATATATATATATACATATATATACATATATATATATGTATATATATATGTTAGTAATTTAAATTAAAGGCTTATCTTGATGCTTTTTAATCTTTTAAACATTTTATGACACTTTATAATATTAATGGCTGAATCCTTTGGTTAAGTTTGTCAATAAAGCTTATTCAAATTGAATTTTAGCTCTGGTTCAGCTGTTGGCTAAAGATAACCAACTACTCACCAGAGTGAAGAGAGTTAAAGCTGGTAGGTCCATCCAACCCTAATGTGTTTTAAAGCGTTTTTCGCTTCTAAGGACCAGGAGCAGAACCAAGGGGACATTTTAAAAGCCACAGGTGTTGTTAGCAGCGCGGCGCAACCTGGGTAAGTTTCCTGTGTCTCTCTGTAACAGATTCGCATCGAGCAAGGAAAGGGGAGTCCTGCTTAAGACAACGAATCGTAGTTTCATTATTGCTACGTTTAGTGTTTTAGCGCGTCAAATGGGACACAACCTTTACCTGAGCCACTGAAACATTTATACGAAACAATATCCTCCTATGCTGCTCCTTGCTGTGACATCTGACCACGGCGAAGTTATAGCATTGGTTCGCTTAGGGACTATCAAAAAATTCTGTTTCAGATCGAATCATTTCATTCTTTTTGTGGTTTGAAAAGAGAGAGGGGTGGCTGACAGAGCTGCGTGGGTCTGCGTTAATGATTTATGTGCCTTAAGTAATGATTGTTGTATTAAGCTACCTGATAGACCATAATGAAAAAAATGATGGGAAACTTTTTCTATCAAACTTTTTTATCGACCCCTTATTTTCCTGTCGCACCACACGTCTATCAGTCGATATAGATATTGCTATGAGTTATCCACCAGCCCTATGTGAACCTGAAGTGATGGATGCTTTTGAAACTTTTTTTAAATGTTTAAGCTGAAAAAAGTGTGAGTCAATACTTTGTTGAACCCTTTTAACAACTGGAGCTGTGACTCTTTTGTTTCTACTATTGTTTGCCTGCAAAATAACCTGAAGTCAGTCTGTAAGATCAACTTTGCAGTTTGATCACAGATTCTGATTTGTCCATTCTAATCCCTGTGATTGACCAATGTAGCGCTGGCTGCTGCCCTACTGGAAGATGAACCTTCATCCCAAATCTTAAGAGTTTTACAGTCTCTAACAGATTTTCTCCCAGTTTGCTCTGTAAAGCGCCTCACCTGTTCCAAATGGTTCTGTGCCATTCTCCATCTCAAAAGGGAATGGTTCTACGACAGCGTTCATGTCACCTACGAGGACAAAAGGAATAAATGAATTTTGATTAAAAACAGTGTGAGAAATTAGACTAAAAGTGTTCTTCATCATTAAGCTACAGGTAATGATATTACCAGGGCAAGGCTCCAGGTCACACTTCGAAGCTTCCGTCAGTGTGCAGGAGTAGCCACAGGATTTAGTCCTCTTCCTTTCGCCGTGTCCACACGTCAGCGAGCACGGAGACCAAGAGGTCCATTCATCCGCGTCTTTCTCTGTGGGAGTGGGAGAGAAAACAAATCCAAAATCACCCCCGACTCAAACTCAGCGTAAGCTCTTGTGATTTATTTCATGCAGCTCAAAGCCGGTTACACACTCTGTGATTAGATCAGTGTAAAAACAGGGCAAAAAACAAAAACACAAGAATTTGTGTACTCTAACATTCTAATCCAGAACAAGCTTTCAAAGTTTCCTAAACGTGCTCAGTCTATACACAGGACTATTTTCTCCTGGTTTAACCTTTCCCATGCAATCCTCTGCTCTTTTTAAGCAGGCTCGAGGGAAATTAGAGGGAGAGAGGTTATGCTGTGGCTGTCCGCCTCCGCACCATATTTCCTTGTGGTGTTAATAACACTGAAAACAAGTCATTCTTGATTAAAGGCGAGGTGGGTGCAGAAATACCAGCCTGGGTGTAGCAGGCACCCATTTGGACTTTGCGGGCAACACCATCTCGCCATGTGGCCATAGGGGCATGAGGTCTCAGGGAGGTTCTAATTACAGAGCGAGCTAAGGTTGGCACCCGTAATTTATGCTCACAAAGTCTTTAGATGTGACCATTTGAGTTGCATTGTTACCCTTCACTGATTCTTCTCTACACACAACAGGGAAAGAGATTAAAATATGCTTAATGGATAGGGGGGACATATTTGATTGAAAGAAACATTTTTCAGACTCCACAACATCATATCTTAAGTGACAAGATACCAGATTCACCAGCTGAGTCTGTCTTACCAATGGAGGATTTGGAACTAAGAGAGGAGAGCTTCACAGTGTTCGAAAAACCTCCAATCCAAGCGGCTTTGCGTAGAGGATTTTACGTTTTTTTCTAATCCTGACAACACTCACCTCGCCATTCTTTGTCCCTCGTATCTTTTTGCACTATTTTTATCCCTGAGTAACTCGTCTGTGAAAGCTGAGACACAACACGAGTTATGCGGTGCCCTCACAGCCTCGCAAATTCTTGAACTTGCTCGAAAGGCTGCGCCGCATGGGACAGTGAGGGCGTAAAAAGGGGGTAGAGGGAGCGAGGGGTCCCGGCGAGGGATGAAAACGGCGAGCAAATGGTCTCTGCCATCCTGTGTTCCCAATCTGCCCTCTAATTGTCCACAAGCAGAGGGATGTTTTGTCCCAGAGAACAGTGACGGCCTCACGCTGTTATTAGCGAGCCCATTGGAGGCATCTTCAAAAGGCGGGCCTCTGAGGCCGGCACGACAGTGTCGACTTCAAAGTAGCCATAACCCACAATGCCCTCATGGTCGAGTGCTCATTGCGTTCATATGCTGGCATCGTTTGGCTCTCTATGACAGTGAAAAGACCTAAATAAGTGATTGTTTTGTGTTAATCCTGAAATTCCATCACAAAAGTTGTACTCGGTCATTGTTTTTAGCCACTGCTAATAAATAGATTCTGTAAAGCTTACCATAGTAGCTATCTATGGGATCCCAGCCTTCATTCCAACGAGTATCCCAGTCTTCCCCGACTCCACTGGGTAGGGGCTCTTCGCTTCCGTAATCCAGGGAGTAATCGTCTTCCCCCTCTTCCTCCACGGTTTCGTCTGCGCCTGAGCGACTGTTGCTTTCCTCGCTGGAATCGGTGTAGCTCCAAAAGAGGGGCCAGAAGAGCTTCTTGCCTCCGATCCAATCCACTGTGGAGGAGGGCGAGGAGGAGGAAGGTAGCCAGTCTTTTTCACTGGCCAGGTCCATCTCTACCTCCATCTGAGGGTCGTCAACAACCTCTATGGTTACCTGGGTGGAACAAAACAGAAGCTCCTTCAACCACATGCATCCAAACACAGACGGCAAAAGATTCCCTGAACCTGAACGGCGGGGATGTACAAATCTCAATTTTGGGACATTTCTTTAGCATGTAGCCGAAGCTAATGTTAGCGTATAATATTAGGTCAGGTTACAAGGAAAATGTAATAACTTCCCAAAGCCTTTGTGAGTGGTGACGTGTTGATGATTTATTTTCTTCAAATTCATTTCTAAAGGTTAGTGTTTTTTTATTATTGGTGTTAGGGGTTTCAAAATGTTTCACATGCTACCAAGTTAGCTTGGTGATAGCATCGGAGAGTTGAGTTCTTTTTTTAAATGTTTAAATACATTTGAATAATGGCAGCCCTTTTATTTTGACTTGTTCTCAGGTAATAATGACTCAATTTGGACTGGAAGATTCTTTTTGGGAATTGGACTTGGCTTGTAGAACCTAGTAACTTCAATTGGACTCAAACACTAAGGATTCAGGGTTGACTTGGACTCAAGAGGTGGTGTCTTGACAACAAGACTGTCTTAAATTTACTTATGGGATCTCTAGAAAGTTGCCAAGTGATAAAACAGAGCAACTGAACTGTACTCCGATCTTTTATCTGTTAAAAGTCTCTCTTTATGTTGATTTCACGCAGATTAAAAGAGAGGATGTATGTCTTTGCATTTCCTGTAGCAAACCTGCTGACACTGAACATCAGTAACAGCTTCGACACTGAAGGACGATTTCAGCATCATATGTATGGTTGGTTCTCCGATTAAAAAAAGATCTAAGAAGATGGGCTGTTCATCGGTCAATGAGCATGAACATTTTTCAATTCCAGGCAACAGCTAATATCTTTGTGTATCTCTAAAAGGCAGAAGGAAGTCTCGTTTTTGCTGCATCAAGTCTACTTTGATGTTTAAAAAAAGTTAAGTTCAAGAAACGTTTAAAAACGTCACTTATTTGATAAGCTGTACTCAAAAAACCCAATGCTGTCAAATCATTAGATGACTGTGCTTATGACTGAATGTTTCCATAGATGTAAGTCAGTCAGTCCAGTCATTGGGCATGTGCATTCAGTAGATCAAACAAGCCTCTCAGGGAATTAGTGAACCTTCATTCTGGATAAATACCTCTCATTACCTCAGGATGACTCATCCTAGATGCAACAGCGTTTCCCAAAGCTCGATTCAGCTGATGGGAATTTCAGACATTCATCAGACCAAAACAACCCTTCCCCCCCAAAGAAACTATATTTGTTTGATCAAAAATTGTATAACCAGTTTGTATTTTAAACGACAATTTTCAAAAATATCTAATTAGCACATAAAAGGAGAAGTGAGTGATCCTTTAACAAATTAATGTGCTCCAGGGAGAGAGAAAAAAATTCAAACTTTCCAATTCTAAATCCTGATAGTTTACATTTTTTATACTAACCTATGAGGATAATCAATACATGATTATAGAGCTTCCTTTTGTCACATTTTAACTGATGAAAGAAATATAGCTGTGTCTAGGACACATAAGATTAGATTTGGGAGATTACTGATTTTGTTCATCTTTAAGGGAAAAGTAAAGTAGCAATAATTTTCCCTGTGACACCCATTTCTTCCTTGCAGTTTGAAACGTTTTAACATTTTATCCCACAGACAGACGAGACCCTTCAACAAAGCCATTTTGAAACACGGTGAAGTGTGTCCAGCCTCTCCTCACGTGCCTGTATGTTGGGGTTCTGAGAGTTAATGTCGGCATTGGCCAGGTCTGGAAAGTTGTTTAGGTCGAAGATAAAAGGTTTGGTCTCCTCCTCGGGCTCCGGCTGTGGGAGAACACCAACAGAGCGATGTTGGTGGTGAGACCACCTCCTCTGGTGGCTGTGAGGCTCGGGCAGAATGCTCTGGACCTGGTTCTGCTGCTCCTCAGAGACCTGCTGGATCCCACCACTATGAACCTGATTGCCATGAATCTGATGAAAAATACAACAAAACAACATTTAAGTAATCTATGTAAGGGAAATATAACTTCAAAGACATGTTTAACATTTACAATAGCTTGCAGATTCCCCTTTGGAAACATACTCCCAATTTTTTTATGATTTCTATCTAATAGGTCTAGTGCAACCAGTACATTCATGTAATTATCCAGTTAGTCAATAAAGTCTAGTTGTGTGTAATTTAATCTGTTTTTTAACAGGACTACTTTTAACTTTTGCAATCCTCGGATTTAGTTAGCACAACCCTGAAGAGACCATCTCACAGAGAAACACGGCGGTGGCAGCATCATTCTGTGGGGGATGCTTCTCTTCAGCCCCAACAGGAAAGCTAGACGGAATAAATGGGAAGATGGGTGGAGCTAAAACCAGTGCAATCTTGAAAAATCCTGCTAAAATATTCCTCCATGTTCCGGCAGGACATTGATCCAATTTTGCAAAAAGAAAAGAAAAAGACAAATTCTGCAACATATTGACTCGGGCGAACATAACGAAGATCAAATACGGAAAACAGTTCCTCATTTAATAGCAAGGTCAGCAATTTGTTAAAGACTTGAGGCATCCAAATTACTAGCCAAGTGATCAACCAGCATTTGTTCCCCTTTTTTTTTCCCACAACAGCCATGGCATCCAGGCTGTGGACAAAGGGGGTCCTGTGGCAGCGAGATCCTCTTTTAGCTTTAATTAGAGGGCCTGGGAGGCAGGGGGGGGAGAGGGACTCCTGGGCGGATGCGGGGGGTGTCTGAACCTGCTGTGCTACTGTTTTTATCCCCACCATCTACTGTACACGACTTCAAAAAATAAAAGCAAATAGTAAAAATACATATTGTTTACTACACTGGTCCATGTGTATGATCGGACAATTGAACAAGAGTCAAAGAGTCAAAGATTGGAGATAAGCCAGCTGGTGGTCCGCAGATGAAAGACTGAAGAGGAGGAGAACTGCCTCAACTCATGTTCAGTGGCTCCGGCCTCCAGGAGAGGATGCACCTTTCAATGCAACTTTCCCGTAAAGATTTCTTATCACTGTCCAAAAGTGCACATAAAGCGGTCAGCCACTTTTTACCTCAATGCGAATTAAAGTAATGGTGACAAAAAGGTTCCATCTTAGGAACGTTTTGGCTTTCAAACCTAAACTGAATGCATTGTTGGAAAATATTTCAGACAAACCTCATTTAGAGTTAAATAAACCCAAAGTGGCCACCTCAACGTCTCATTGCACGAATACAAATGAACGATGTTGCAAAAAAAAAAAAAATAAGTTCATCCTTCCATTTATTGTGCCACATTTTAAGACAAAGATACACATTTAGATATTTTACTAAAATATAACTACGTCAATCAAGTCATATGTATTGGTAGCTGAACAATCTGGGGGTGGGGGGTATTTGAAACTTCTCTGGAAAGCATCTTAGCTACGACTGTTTTATTTGCATGATATTATGTTTAGATGTTTGGTCTTATTCCAACAGTAAAACTGTCCTTTCTGCCTGAACTAAACTTGTAAATATTGAGGCAAAATCTTACACCACTAACCGCCAAAGAGAAAGTAGTTGAATAATGTTGAAAGGACACCACTGCTTTCTGTGTAAACATGAAATACGTAGTTGACAGATTTATTAATACAATCTCAATGTGGGTGAAAAGCTGTTAGGTTGTGTTGAGACCACATTTGGACCTTACACATGGGCTGAAAAACGTTCCATTTTCAACAAAGACACACTGGGAACTTGGCTGTTGACTTAAATAAGAGGATTTTTACTTGATCTGTCTGTATTGGTGACCTGCAAGTCAGAAACTAAACTAATATAAACACATACAAATAAACAAATCTGACCTTTTTCCACCAGGTCACATTGACCACAACTTTCTTCAATTTGAAAACTGTTACTGAGTCAATGATACTGACACTTGTTCAGGTAAATGAAAGAAGTAGGGTAACGTCAGGTAAATTGGGCCACTTTTTGGTAAATAACTTGGTAAAATGCAAAAGAAGCACTGAGTGAGGCTAATTTGTGGTTCTGTTAATATGGTTTGATTTGAACATGTATATGTTGACCTGATTTAATAAGTTATAGTTTTTCAGCACCTATAGATTTCAGGTAGAGTTCAGGTAAAGTGGGGCACCCTTTGAGCTAACTCAATCACTCATCAGCTAAAATGAGCCATTTAAAATCCAAAGAAAATCATATCATTTCTGATTTTTTTTTTAAAACAATCCAACAACAAATAATTAACTTTCATTTGAACTAATTCTAAAAAAGCAGAACAAATTCAAGTGTCAATATATAGCAACACTGACATAAAAAACCCCAACAAGAATTAATTATTGGAACTTTTTCATAACAATGAATGTTCTATTAGGGCGACTGTGGCTCAGTGGTAGAGTAGTTGGCTTGCAATCGGAGGGTCATAGGTTCGATTCCAGCTTCCTCCAGTCACATGTCGATGTGCCCCTGGGCAAGGCACTTAACCCCCAAATTCTACATTGTCCTACCGAGCCATGTTGGGTGTCGGTGTATGAATGCGAGTGGATTGGGTGAATGTGGCTTCAATGTGGCTTTGAGTGGTCAGTAAGACTAGAAAAGCGCTATATAAGTCCAGTCCATTTACCATTATTAGTATGTTCTATTTTCAAAAAGACCACCATCTTCCCAGATGCTATTTCCTTTTTTAAAGTGTCATTGTACCAGACTCCACAGTTCCCACAGCTGATCCACTCCTCTGTGGGCTTTGGTCACTTTAGTCTCCATGAACTACCTAACATGTTTTGCAGGTGGGGTCATTGTTTGTGCTTCTTTTAGTTTTTGGTTTTTTTTGTACGCTTTGGAGGAAATGTAGCCAATATGTTCCTCACTTGTGTGACAAAAAATAGAGACTTAACCTTCTTCATGACAGTCCTCTGATGTTTAGCAAGATGAATCAAGTCACTGAGTGTAACAAGATGAAGGAGATGATTTAACCTGTGGTGTGACCAGGAGACAATTTCTTCATTGATAACATTCAAAATTTACTTTTATTTTTTCAGATCTTTCCAACTTGGTATCCCAGTATGTAAAGAGTGGGAGCACCTCAGATACTGCTGCAGTATGATGAATGAACCTTTCATTCACCAACAGTCCACAGTATGGCGCTGCCACAGGCAGTGAAAAAAAAAAGAAATTGAGCCACCCCTAAAAAATGCTTTTTCTTTAATAAAAGTTAGCAAAACAATAAAAAACAGTTTGTCCAGGTGAAAGTAATCATAATATGCAGTAATAACAAATTTTTTAAAATCTGATTTGTTTTTTTTACTTTTTTATCAACTTTATGAATTTGAAGCCAGAAGGGTCTGCCAGACCGCTTTCCGCTCAATTCTTTCCAAAAACCTGGATTTGAAGCATCACCTCATCCACTACAGCAGCTAAAGACCAATCGAACCATTCATTTAATTTTAAGTAAAGTTCTGCCAACAATTTGAGATCCTTTGTGATCATGGTCTGTAAAAAATGAAAAGGCAAGGAAGCTCAAACCTTAACTGGCTCGTTTTACCTAATGGCCCAATTTACCTGACTTCACCCTAGGTGTTCAAAAACAAAGTTAAAGAAGGCACAAAAGGTGAAAGTAGTTGTTTTAAAGGATATACAGAGGCAGATTGGCTATTTAATTGGGTTGGTTGGTTGTAAAAATGTTTGGTGGGTTACCAACTGACTTTTTCAGGTACAAAGAGGAGCTGTGTGAAACAGAATGTCAATTCACACCCTCCTCCTCCTGGACGCTTCGGAGAATTGGCAGAGCAGGAACTTGACTCAGAGCGAAGCTGTGCCTACTGGAAATCTACTGGAAGTCTATGTTCGCTGGGGAATGCACACAGACATGACTCTTGTCCACTGTTCCTATCGTTAACCATGCTAACTCTGCTAAAAGCTAATGTCAGATGCTACAGATAGTCAGCAAAGTCAACTCTCCAATCATCCTTGTTTTAAATGATTAAGACCCTGTTTTGAACTCACACTCTAATCCGCAATGGAAAATGAGAACTCCATAAACTGATAGTTTGGAACTTGATGAAATATTGACTAAAAGTTCAAAGCTAAAACAAAAACTGAAGATCAGAAATCAGCTACAAATATTTGATCAGTGCCATTAATGGACTTTTTTTCTGGGCTAAACAAAGAAAGTAACTGGTCCACCTAAACTAAGGATGTACAATATACTGGCCGATGTTAGTTCATTTTTAAACATATCAGAATCAATATGTAAAACTGCCTGATAGCTAAAACTGGTCCGATGCTAACAGGTAATAGTATTTAAAGTATATTAGGGATGTTCGATATTGGCTTTTCTACCGATATCCGATATATTGATATGGCCTAACTCATGATTTCCGATACCGATATGAACCGATACCGATATGTGGGGACCCTCCCTCATAAAAAACCAAAACTAGTAAACCCTTTTAGGTAACCACAATGAAATATCTTGTATCATGCATACTTGAGTTTTAAAAATTGAGAAAATGTAATAAGTACTAGAATTTTATTTAGGCAATTGAAAAAGGTGCTATTTTTATTTTGTCTTCAAAAGTAGCTGGAACATTTTCTCACACAGAGAATACTGACAAAGGCCCACCACTCAGGACAAATTTGTACTTTTAGAAAATGTAAACAACATTATACCTTTGTGGCTGATGACGTCACCAAGTGCGCCCAATAGACGGTCAAGGTTGGCCCAGAAGAAGCCTTTTGATAAATTGAAAGTTATCTCAAACAAATAATATCTCAAAACTAAACCTCAAATCTGTCATATTTTTACATTCTGAGAGAGAAAAGAAGTAGCCGAAGAGTTTGATATATAATATGTGTATGGTGTGAAAAACTCATCTTATTAAAAAAATAGAAAACGATAATTTCCGACATTACATTTTAATGCCAATATCGGCCGATAATGACTTCAGGCCGATGATATCAGACATCCCTAAAGTATACTATTGGTTTTCTTATAGTTTATTAGACATAACATCAGTCTTAATGTTGGATATCAACATCGGCCCAAATTTTCGTATCGGTGCATCCCTGAAAATAACCATCAAGAAGATTGATGGATACCCAATGATTGGGAGTAATTCATGCAGTGCTTGGAGCTTAAATATATTTAGCAAAATACATGAAGAACTTTGTGATATCACCATCATATTGTTTATAGGATCTCATGTCTTAAACTCGGTTCATGGTTCAGCGTTCTAAGCAGCACTTTCCTCTCTACCTGGCTGAGGTACATTTGTTCAGAGACCAACGCTCATCTAGGACTCACATATCCAGCAGAAACCACAGAAACACAAAAGCTTCAAGTCCAGAGCCATGAAAGAGGCCACATACTTTCACACCCTCCTCATCTCGTCTTGTTCCACATCTGGATCTTGTATTCCTTCGCTCTTTATATCACCCCCCCCCCCCCCCCCCCCCCCATTCTCTCTGATCCTGCTCCACTCCTCTCCTCCTTACTTGGTAGTGGGGCTCCCCTGATTAAAGACCCTGTGGCTGATGGCATGCAGCGTGTTTAACAGGGGAGACTGCGTAAATGCATCAGGGGTACATCAGTCCTGACCTGGAAACTGTGGTCCGTCCACACTCGGAAGATGAGCTGAGAGCAATGCTTTAAAGTGATTTAAAATGCTACTGCCACCGCTACTGCTGATGGTGACACACATTCAGGATCAGAAGAGGACCCCCCCCTCCCCAACTGAAGCAAAGGGTTAGGGATGAGATCCGGTAGGATTTGGTGGGGAGGCTGGGAAGGCACGCAGAGCGGCAGGCCTGATTTATGTGCGCGCGGAAAATCAAAGGGAGCTGCACTTGGCTATTTCCAAACAATTACAGAAGAACAATAAACTATGGACGCTCTTTGATCGCCGTCTTTTTCAAACTCAAACGGCACGGCGAATGCACGCTTTAGAGGAGCTGGGGGGGGGGGGGGGGTGTGTGTGGAGCCTTGGGGCACAGAACGTAAACAGAGCAAACAGGTCCCGATATTTGGGAAAACAGGACACTCCAACACAACCCTCCTCTTTCTCTAACTTTGAAGAGAGATGAGGGCAATGCCCCACAACAGGAAATTCCACATTAACACACACACACACAAAGAGCCAACATAAACACCCAGACGAATGACATTTGACCTGAGCCCCAGTATGGGAGATGCTGAAGGCCTGCCTTATAAGCATCTAGTTACTCCCCCTTCTCCTCCCCGTCACTCTAAGCCTACACCCTGCAGGTCAGGAGCACAGGTAGAGAGTCCATCTCCACAGACGGCTGGGGACAGAAACGAACGCTCGCTCAAGCACTCTCTGCAGGGAGATTTTTTTTTCTTTCCTTTATCTTCCTCTAATGGCTCCCTTCTTTTCCTTCCTTCTGTTTTCTCTCTGACTCTTTATGCTTTTACATCAATCAGACAGATGATGAGAGAGAAAGTCCCAACAGGGCATCAATGGGAAGGCCACACAAGATGGAGAGTTCAAAGACATAAACCGAACCCTGACAAACACACACGTGCACACACACACACACACACATCCAGTAACAGACTTTGATTCCCAAATATGTCTGCGCGTAACACAAACATTCCCCTTCAGACAGAAACGCCGCACACACACTGCGCGGCGTGCCGAGCTACGCACCGAGTTTGGATTTATGATGGCAGGGTGTATGCCCAGTCATGACAAGCGCTACTATACATGGAAAGAGAACTGGAGGAAAAAAAAGAGAAGAAAAAAAAAACACAGGGCGAAACTCCTTGAAATGTGGAAACACCTAAACCAAATAACGCTAGATTTGTGCAGTCGATTAGAACCTAGAAGATACGACGCTTAATCTATGAGGATCGTGCTCTAAATAGGAATATAATTTAGAACCTTTTATTTTCATACCGCACACAACTCATACTGGAGTGATTCAGAAGACATTAACCTTTCTAAAAGAGGAGCAAATGATTTCAATTAAATCATTGCTTTTCATTCACATTCATGCAAACCAGTAGAGGGCCCCCAAGGGCAGAAAAACAGTCACTGAAGTGAGGTTAAAGTGACAGTGTGTAGTTTTTACCGTCAGTATCTGGAAATATCCATCGAAATACTGTTGAAAATAAATAAAATGATGCGCAATCATTGAAAAGTGTTGGCGGCTTCACAACAAATAACCATAAAAAGCGGGTCTAAAATACATGGGCGCGGCGCCTATTGTAACACCTTTACTGATTTTTGAATACGTGGTTACTTCACTAATCCGCTCGTGGCTCCACTTAAGAGCCAGAAGCCCACAGAGACGATCACCACCGCCAGAAAAACTAGAGTAAACGTGGGCATCGCATTCTTTTTAATAGAAATAACTGAAGGAGCAGCAAAGTCGGCAGGACCGAGAAGCCACGGTGTCAGAAAGCGGGAGTCGGCAAGATCAGACTGGTTGGTCACTGGGTAGATCAATACTGGCTTGAGGAACACAGTTCAGGAGCTGGAGTCATGAACTAACGGATGTTTGACAGATGTGAGGTGAGTCAAAAGTCTTTTAACTTTCGAGAGGAACTGAGTTATCATGATGAATGTGAGACTGCTTATTACTGGAGGTGTTGTTAAGCTAAGCCCGCCCATTCCTCACTCTCTACCATGCTTCTCACATAGTAATGGAAACACAACTATTTTAGGTCGTACTGACCCGAACCGTTCTCATCAAGATGTTTCTGGATCTACAGCGACCCAAGTGGAAAAAACGGGGCAAAAGTCTCTCAACCGTGATCTTCTGGGTGAAACCGGCTGTGGTCTACGTCAGCTTTAGTTACCTTCAGTTAGTTTCCAACTAGCTTCTGGTTAGCTTCTAGCTATGTCAGCTCAGAGCGTCAAACCTCCGTCCCCACCCTCACAGCCCAACTCTCAGCTCCACCTCTTTGCCCATTTTTTTGATTTTCTGAGAGTCACAAGGCGAGTGACACAGACAAGATGGAAGCGGTGGGAACCGCCCAGTTGGCTTCATTTTCTTCTCTTCAGAAACCTATGGGTGACATCCCCCGAGGGTTAGCCAATTGTATTTACAGTCTATGGTACTGCCCCCTGTCGCCAGGAAACTAGATACTGTCATTTTAAAAACTGAAGGAATTATTCATCAGCCAGTTCTCAGCCACAGTGGTTTAGGAGTTGGGCATTTGCCTTGTAATTGGAAGGTTGCTGGTTCGAGGCCCTGCTCTGACGGACCCCTTGCCCGGTGGCGCCAGTGTCCGGCAGCCTCGCCTCTGTCAGTGTGCCACACAGGGCACCCCATCTTTAGTGTGTGATTAGGTGAATGACTGAATTTAGCGTAAAGCGCTTCGGGGTCCATAGGGACTGAGTAAAGCGCTATACAAATGCAGGATGAGTGGGCGGAGTTTGACAGGTGAGGGGCGCTTATATGCAAACTGGGCTCATTGCGATGTCAAAATAAGGCTGTTTTTCAAACGGCTTGTAGAAGCACAAGATTTCTAACAGGATAAAAACAGTTTGGAGTGTTTATAGAGGCAGCAGAGAATCAACCCAACACAAAAGGATGAGATAAGTATGATTTGGAAAAAAAAATTTCATCGTTGAAAGCATTCAATTGGTTTTCAACAGACAAAAAAACAACATATCTAGACTTCGCTGATGTTTTGTTTTACCAAAGACTGAAAATTATTGTAACTGACAATATCAAAATAATCATAGTGTGACAGTGTGGGGGTTCAATGATGCGCCCTTTCTACTTAGCCATTGGGTTATCCTTTTGGCTGACTGGTTAGCGTGCAGTACTCTCACCTGGGAGACTGGGGATCAAATCCTGCCTGGGCCCTCACTGTGCGCCTTACCACAACATAACTTAAGGACAATTAACCCTTTGCAATTTTAGGCTACTAAGCGATTCTTTGATAAAACATTGAAATAAAAACGTCTGTGATCAGTTTTATGTATTACCATGTTTTAAAAAATCTACATCGCCTCAGGAGTCTTTCACAAGTTTAACGGCAACATCGAAAAGAAGATAAATAACTATATATATGAATATATACAGAAACGACCAAATTTTATGTTTTAATGTTAACTAAAACAAGTATATTCCAAAAATCGTTGAAATAAAAAGGATGAAAGTTTCTGGATTGTTAAACTAACTTTATGATCTTGATATCATTTGAAAGAAGTAAATGTTATTTCAAAGGAAATCGTTTTGATTTGCCAAGACTATTTTATGAAAACTTTATTTTCACTGACATATATAAATGAGATACTGGTAGTTGGTAGTCGAAGGGAAAAAGCTATTTGTTATAATGAAATGTGATTAAATATGATGATAGAAAGAGTATTTAATGTCACCTATTTTTTTAATACGTTATTGCATCACATTTATTCTTATCATAATAAATACCACAGAATATCGAGAGAAGGTCCGTACCATCAATGTTCGGAATTAATTTCTGTATAAGACCATTTATAATGTTTGGCCAACTCTGGAGTAACAGAATAACTTGAACTTTCTAAACCAATGTTATCTCTTTCTATAAGTTATCTGCTAATAACAACAGAAATAACCAGCTATAGCCTATTGTTAGAAAAAACAAACGCATTAAGTGAACGTTTGATTTAAATGTTTAAATAAATATGTCCTATTGCTTAAGAAAACGTGTAGTTCTAATAAAAAGTTTCTTACTTTAGGGGTAAAACTCTTGAGTTTTGTTGGAAAGCCCACTCCCAAACTGAAGAGAAGAATCGAGCAAAGCGCGAGCAGCATCTGAAATCTCCTCGCGACCTCTCCACGCATCTTCTCTGCGGCGGCGTTCCCTTTCAAGTTTCTTTAAAAGTACTTTTCTTTGGTTTGCTTCTCGGTGAGGCAGCCGTTTGCTTTAGGAGAAACGCTCTTCAAACCGTCTTCCGTTGCTCGGGTTGACACTTTAGCTCACAACAGATGCTGATTTGGAGTCCGGTCCGTCGAACTGTCGCTCTTTATGAAGATGCGCACCAGATTAGCGCGAGGGCATCCCGCGCACTGTTCATGTCTTGATACACCAGAGGCTCGCGCAGCAGCTGTGGGTCCGTTCGGCGGCGCGAGCTCCACGCTTCTATTCCCCATAAAAACCGCTGCAGCAGCGGGCTTTAAGTACCTCAAAAAAAGGAGCGTAATACCCCACGCTGAATCTCCCCGTCCGCACCGGTGCACGCTTATTCTGCTGCTTTAAACTGGTGACTCACTCTTCGTCAGTGGGTGGATGGGTGTTCTCTTCCAATACATTGACATCGGGCTTTATGGGTTGCTCTTGCTGGTAGTCTGTCTGAGGCGTTAATCCATTATCAAGCCACGGTTCATCCGTTTTGCAGGACGTGTTTGTGCGCGCGTCCCGCCCAGCCAAACGGTTTAGGAAAACTTGCCTCTTTTACGCACGCATTAAGCGGTTTCACGCTGTGGGAGTTGGGGGTGGGATTGCTCACAGCTGTGTGTGGATAGGGTGCAGTGGGGCCACTGAGGAGCTTGACTTGTTGAAAGTAAAACTGACCAAAAGTAACAGACAAATTCAGTTGCATTGTATTCATGCCCCTTACACCTTTTCACAGTTTCTCCCTTTACCACAAATCTAGTGTTTTACCAGTTTTTATGTGGTACACACTGCAAAAAAACTGTCCGTCAAACCGAGTCAAACAAGCTTGTCTCCAGCCAAAATGTGTTTTTAATCTTGTTTTGATACTAATATACTAAACAAGAGCAGAATATGTGGATTATTAATCTTATTTAGAGAATAAATGTCTCATTTTAAGAATTCTTATCAAGTACAATTGTCTTACTGCACTGGCAGATTAAAATACTACATTATAATCTAAATCTTTTTAAATTAGGCAAAATAATCTGCCAGGGTACTAAAACAATTGCATTTGGTCAAAAATCTTAAATTAAGATTAATAATCTAAAACCTGCTGCTCTTGTTTAGTAAATAAGTTTCTAAACAATATCAAAAATACTTTTTGGATTGTTGGACTTGATTAGATGGACGGTTTTTTGCAGTGTAGACCATCACAAGACATATCATACTTGTGAAAGAGACCCCCCCCCCACACACACACACACACACACACACTCTCCTCCCCTCCAACAGATGTATACATCTGTTTTCATTCCCCTTTTCTCTGGAACCCCAGAATAAGATCCTGTATTATCAATTGCATTCACAAATTACCTTATCGGTAAATGTTACGTCGTTTCAGTATACAAAATGCTGTTCAGAGGTCAGTTAGTGGATCAACAACATCATTATGATCGAGAAACTGTTATGATCCTTCTACATTTGTGTCATTTTGGGTTATGTTCATATCATATTCCTCTGTGTTAGTTCTGTTTGACTTTTTTTATTAGGATTATTGCTCCCTGATTTGAATTTCTTTCTACCTAGTGTTTTTTACTTCTGTTTTTCTCCTCTCCTTACTGTTATATCCTTTAGTGCTTTTACTTTTTTCGTTTGTGTCTATTCCTTTTTCTTTTTCTTAGATTTCTTCATTCTTAGTTACCCATCTGTGTTATTCATGTCTAATAGATTTGAAATTATTTTCTGTCCAGTCTTATGTTTTCTGTTTATACCTTCGTTTTTCTTTCTTTGTTGTTTTTCCATTCTGTTTCCTTGCACAGCTGGATTTTGCATCTCCAGCCTCCCTGTTCGCTCTCTCACCGGCATCTTCTTTTCAGTAATTAGTCCTCAACTTTCTCTCTTGTCATTCCACACTTCCTCCTCAGTATTTCAGCAGTATTCTTTCAGTCATATCTTGCTGGTTCCTCGTCTTCTTTTCTGTCATTTCCGGCTATTTACCCCTGAAGAAGTTGTACGTCTTTTTTGGTTATCTTCTAATAAAATTGGCAGTATGAGACTAGTGCTGTCCTGTCTGTATTTTGGTACATTCCTGAAATGTACCATCACAACAGAGCTATTTTACTAACCGATATTCCAAGCTTTGAATGTCTGATAGAGCATCACAGATCCACATGAAACATAGGAGAATATCTCGGTAGCACAACTATAAGTATTGTGTTTAATATTCTGACCCACATCCAGAGACCACTCAGAGACCAGGTTTAGCTTGAGTTGGGTTTTGGGTGCTTGGATGTTCCTTTAGTCGTAGTGTGTGTGTGTTTAGTTGTAGAGTACTAAGTGCAATTAATTCTAACAAGAAATCTCGCCGGAGGTCAAAAATTGGCTTGACTGCTACCAGTAGTGGTTGACCATCTGGCACAAAATGATCTTGAACCCATCAAGTACTCAGATGTGGATTAGAACTCAGCTTCCTAGACCTGTAGCACCGGAAGAGGGAGCACAAGCGCACTCCACACTGATCATCCCACAAATCTGATGTTATTAAAGAATGCCAAGAAAAAGGCAATTATCGCCCACGGCACACTATCTGTGGTGAAATGGTTGTAGCATCATGCTGTGGGGATGATTTGTCCTTCCAGCAAGAAACGGGGAAACTGAGCTGATGGAAGGATGGGTAGAGCTTAACACAGAGGCAAACCTGGAAGAAAACCCGATACAGGCGGAAAAAGATGAGATTGTTCACCTTCCAACAGGATGGCAATCCTAAACTGCCAGAGCTACAATGTAATGGTTTAGATAAAAGCGTAATCATGTGTTAGAGTGGTCTAGTCAAAGTCCAGACCTAAATCAAATTGAGAATCTGAGCCAAGTCTATAAATGGATAACTACAAATGGGCTCCATCCAGTCTTTCTGGCTGGCTAAGACAAACCTCAGATGACATGGAGCTAAAACTGCAGCAAAAGGCAATTGCATAAAATATTCATTAAGGTAGGATGAATACAAATGGAGTGCAAACATCACCCTTCTACTACAATGCTTGACAGTTGATCTGGTGTGGTTGGTTCTTACCTAACATGGAGCTGTGCTTTAAGACCATTCATCTCTACTTTGGTCTCATCTCCCCGAAGGAAAATGTCTCAGAAGTCAAGCTCTTTCATTCACATTCATTCAATACTTTTTCTATTCCAAGCATTTCATATTTATGAATAAACTTTGAGGTCTAAAGTACCAGCATATGCCCGTGGAGTCTAAGACAGAGCTTCAGTTTTGGTTTTGGTCATATCATCAGAGCCATTTGCTGTTACAGTATGTCCACCTTCTGAGACAACCTGGGACAGCTTTAAATTTCACTTGTAAAAAAAAAAAGAAAGAAAAAAGAATACATATTTTTCAGTTTGACTGAAGTCTAAAAGACATTTAGTTGTTTTGAAATAGTCTTGTAACCCTTCTGAGATTGATGGGCAGCAATCATTGCTACCTTAGCATCATTGCTGATGATATTTCCTTTTGGCATTATGTGAATAAACTTTTTTTTTTTTTTTACTTTGGCTTGTTTGAAACAAAACAAAAAATGACTGTAAAATTTGTTTAATGTGTTTTTGTTGGTTTTAAACATTCTCTTTTAATTGGGAAAGACAAACTAAAATGATTCATTTGCAGGTTTAGGTGATGAAAAGTAAAGGTTTATTCTTTATTATTAGCCATTTTAACTTACAAAATGTTTATTCTGATGGAAAAAATAAAACCCAATTCACAACTTGATTCAAATTCAAAATATATTTAATTTTCATAGGCAAAGTTTTCTAGTAGCATGGTTCATAATCATCATGGCTTTACAGACTGTTTAATAAGTTCATCTTTAGGCTGCATACAGTTCCAAGGACAAATGTGCCTGCTCACTTTCCAGTGGTTTGTGTCAGTTTAGTGCTTATGTTAGGGTTTGTGTATAGAATACAGGTAAGAAAACCAAAACATGTTTTTATCCATAACTGTTTTTTGCATCTGCAGGCTGAAGCGCTGGGATTTTTAAATGATGCACCTCCTACTGTAAATGAAGTTTATTGGTGGAATGTACAAACTAGCAGCTGGTTACAATAATCAAGTGATATGAGGTATTCAATAAGCTAACAGTTGCTTCTCCAAATTAAACACTAATTGATACTTTTGACTACTGAAAATTATACAACCCCTCCAGGAAAAACACTAGTCAGACATCTGTTTCTAGCAGAGTTCCTGAGAAATCTTAGCCCAATCATCACAAAGGGTCACAAAACGGTCTGGGCCGGGTCCATTCAAATGTCAAGAATCGATTCGATTCAGAAGAATTAGAACTGATTATCACGATCCGATGATAATTGGTTCCAGTCAACTGATATTGATCAATACTACGGAAAATCCTATGATTTTTTTTTTTTTTTTTTTACCTATTAGCTTAATTGGATGGCTAACAGTTTACCAGACCTAAGCCTTAAAATGGCTGTCTGGACTTTCTTTTTTAGCTGTAAAGGTCTTCCAGCTCTTGTCTACTAGTCATCCCTAGAATTAGAACCAAGCACGGAGACGCAGCTTTCAATTTCTATGCTCCTCTTATCTGGAACAGACTTCCAGAGCACTGCAAAGCTGCTGAAACACAGAGTATCATTATATCATGGCTAAAATAACTAATCTGAGTGTTAACTGGAAAGTCAGGTCTCTGTTATTTTTCTATGTTTTTCTTGTTTTTATTTCATCCCCTAATCCCTGAAAATGCCTTGTTGAAAGTGTGCAATTCAAATAAAGTAGACTTTCCTGATCAACTATCAACAATTAAGTTTGTTTTAATGGTTTTACAATAAAACTAATATGTTGTGATTGAACAAGCTATGTAGTGCAACTATAACCTATACTGTGGCAGAGCAAATTTCAATAGAGTCTGTTGTTTTGGATCATGATTTCGATATTTATACCCTTTGTTTTTTTTTACATTAAGAGGAGGTTCAAATGTATCAGACAAAAGTGCCAGTATGGAGTATGATGGATGTAGAGGAGAAAACGGAAAAAAAATGCAAATGAAACAAAAGCCTTCGATGTTTGAGTTTTATGACCAATAACGGACAACAACTTTCTCCCCAACAACCACCACCTGGAGTTGACATCAGTAGCGACAGAATATAAAAGACTCCCACTGAAACTGGACAGCAGACTGTGTACCAAAGGAAATAAGACCAAAAACCACAGCTACACACTGAAAGCAAGATGATTATGGAATGCTGTTTCAGAGGAAGATCACAAAATGTAAATTATGGTGAAAAAAAATAAATAAAAACATTCAGAGTACATACTTAAACATGTATAAAGAGAGAGAGAAAATGTACTACCAACGTCATACGAGCATTTCAAACGCCTGTCAGTGGTAAAGATGTTTATAGACATGGAAATGATTAAAATATATACTCTTTATAGTAGCACGTTTTAGAGCTGCCTTTCAAAAACATATGGCAAAAGAATAATATGCCGTTTTACTTTTCCTTTGAAATAAATAAAATTGTTCTGTACATCGGATGAGTTGGGAAGCAGCATCGTCATGCATACAGATCCAAGTTACAGCGTTTCGTCATGCGCAGGTCAGCCGTTCACGTAAAAGCACTTCAGTGAGCAGAAATGGAAGAATGCCATAACCTCGAAGAAACGTTAAAGACTCTAGGCTCATGTGTTGGAATACAGGTGTAAACAGTAAATTAGGCCGCAGACTATTAATAGAAAATAAGCAGTAAAAAAATATGTGTTGTCAATCTTGCTCCCTGGAATCCCCTCCCCCCCACGAGTTACATGTTTTTCTTTTGGAAACACCTGCTTTGCATTTCAATAGAAACTAGAGAAAATATATTTATACAAACGCAACCTTTGGTTAGGGGAAAAAAAAACACGAGGAAATCCAGTGTTGTATAGGTAAGTTCAAGTAGAAGCGATCAGATCAATACACACTGTGAATGCGAGTGAAATAGAACGGACTTCTTTGAGGTCCAGGATGCTACCCTGAAGGGCACAATTACAAACATTGTGATAAATAATATTTACATGTATCATTATTTCCTCCTCAAGTGCTCAAAATAGAGCTCTGCCTACTGTGTTGTAGACTTCTTGAAATCTCTTTTCTTTTCTTTTTTTTTATTGCACAAAACATATACGTCCACCGTGCGCGGTGGGATTAAGACATGACGTGAGAGCGAGCGAGCCTTGCGTCGAGAACGTGCGGGTGATTTTTGGTGAGGCTGAACAAGCTGGACGAGTCCCCGGCTAGAGTGTGTGAGCGCCTCATGGGAGGAGACGCGGAGCAGCTGGGGTGGCGAGACTGGCTCAAAGGAAAACGAGGTACAAGGAAGTTTCGTCAGATAAATCAGTGTAAAAAAAAAAAAAAAAAGGGGTTGACAGTGCGGTTAAAGGAGGACGAACTGGAGCTGGTTCAGTCCTGAAGGAGACTCTCTTCAGACATCCATCCCAGAGGGGGAAGAGGTCGCTCCCGTCTGGAGTACTTCAGCTGCAGCAGGTCGCCCACTTCACTGATGGCCTCCAGCGCCTTGAAAAAAAAAGAAATTAGAAAAACAGGAAAGGGGAGATTGATATTAATAACGACTCAAAGAGACTGTATTTGCTCCAGTCAAATGTAGGTGAGGATGTTTTGACATGTCAGAGGGGGAAAAGTACAGGTGAAAGGTGAACAGAAGGCGTACTGTAAAAAAACAAAACCAGCATTGAACAAAAACTCCCCCTCTCATTTCCACCAGAGACCCTATCACTATTGCAACACACTGCAGGGCACCTGGAAACAATTTACCTTGCTCCTGACCTTTTTTTTTTGGGTTGTTTTTTTCTTCTTCTTCTTTCCCTCCCCCGATTCCACGCTTTGAGGAAAACAGAGGGCTGGCTTTTCCAAAGACGGAAAAAGCGGCTCCTCTCTGAACTTCACAAAAGCGGGCCGATACGCGTTAAACGGGCGATTACAAACGGTGCTGATGTGCTCCCCCCGACAGATGAATAACGCGTCTTTGGAGAAACCTCAATAAAAATTGACGTCTACACTAGGCGCTACAGTTTGGCCTAGCAGGTGCTTTAAATAAAAATATTTGGTACTCTAGTGTGAAGGCAATTCAAGGAGCACAAATCACAGGGCGGATTTTAGAATGTACTCAGGTTAGAGAAGGTCAAGAAAACAGACTACAGGCCACAGAGATGTGATCTTTACTTGATTTGGTATAAAAACAAGTTTTTCCTGATTGATAAATTAAGACAGGTACTGTGATAGCAAAAGTCCAACTTTTTTTAAATAATTTATATACAGTCTGAAAGAACAGTTCTTATTCTGCAAAATATGGTAGTGTCTGTATAAATGTGAATTTTAGCCAAAGAAATCATGTCTGTTATTAGTAAAAAATAAAACGAAGTCCAAAATCAAACCTTGAGGGACTTCTTTTAATTCTGATGATTTTTTTTTTAATGGACCTAGAATAAATGTTTTTCTACTGTGAAAGGAAACTTTTAAACCATCCAGGGGTCTGTCCAGCAGCAACTTCTTACCAACTTACCGTATCGAGCATTTCTCTGGTATGAGCAGCCGAAACGCAGAAGCGCGCTCTCGACTCGATGATGGGCGTCGCCGGAAAGCCGACAACCACAGTGCCGATGTTCCTCTTCACCATCTCTCGGCCAAAAGCCCTAAAACGGCAAAAACATCATCCACGCTCTTGATTTCCACACCTTAAGCTGGATGCGCTGTTGGGACACAACATTCAAAGCCAGGCCACTCACCCGATTTTGGCCGGCATGTACAGCATCAGAGGCACGACGGGCGAGTCGTCGTTGCCGTAGATGATGAAGCCCATTTCGCGGAGTCGTCTGCGGAAGTAGATTGTGTTCTCTGAAAGCTGCCTGAGGCGATCGGCACCTGAAGAAGATCGAGGAAGAAGCTCGAGATACTTCCGAAACAAGCATGCACTGCCAGCAGGTAGTTCCAACGACTTCAACCTGCCTACCTACCAACTTATAGTGGTTAACTTTGCCAGTAAAAAGTTAACATTTGCCAGTAAAAAGTAGCATAAAGTTTTAAAGTGTAAGAAACATTTTTTATTAGAAAATATGATTTTTTTTTTTGTTTATAAGAAAATTCTAAAAAAGAAAGAAAAAAAGATAAGAAAAAACAAATAAATAGAACTTGTCTCCACCAGTTTTGCTAATCTAGAGTAGCATTGATCAAAGTATTCTGAGGTTTAAACGGTTATGGTTGGTGTCCTGATGGTGGAAGAACCTACACCCAGCCTAAAACATTTTGAGATCTTCCTGACTTATCCTGTATTTAGCCCGTTAACTATGATGATTATTTTAGCAAACCTCATTTTTTTTAAAGTCTGAATTTCAGCACATTTGATCCAAAATGTAAAAAAGGAAATCCAAACCCAACTCTTTCATGTCTGAGGTTAATTCAACGACAAACAAAACTGAAATCTTTAAATTGACGCTTATTTATTAGTAAAAGTGTTTATAACAGCCAGTCCAGATCTATTGTTACTGTTCCAACTGCAGACATTTGCGTAAAATTTCCATCAAAATCTACCAATACCTTTTAGAGTAATGTTACCAACTGGAAAAAAAAAAAAACGACAAAAATGTAACCTTCTTTGCGGAGGGTAAAGATCCAACGTCAGTCTGTGGAGCGAGGCCTGCACAGATAGCATCCTAACCAAACAAATAAGCATGTGTCCCAACGTGCCAGCAGCAACACACATCTGCCTGGCTGCGCTCAAAAAGCCAGAACAGAAACAGCGGAGCTTCAAAGCAACCTGAGGCACAACAAATTCTGGCTTTATATTTACCCACACATATTTTCCATTGTGAAGAAATCCGCAGGTATTCCTGGCCCAGAGTGATCTGCTGGCCAAACTGAACTTCGCATTCACACGCTTTCAGTCTTCCTTTCATTTCTGCCCTCTTATCCCGTTCATGTTTAATTAAAGCTTCCATTTCCATCAGGCATGTGTCTGGTGTCCTTTTGTTTGCAACATATGGAAACCAACAGGCCTTTAACAGGCAGCTCAACTGTCACTTTGACTCTGTGTCAGCATCTGAAACTTCAAAGGCTTGAATTGCAAACAGTGACTGAGCTGCAACTAATCATGCTGTCACCGTTACTCTTCCACGGGGAAAACTTGTCAAGCTAATATCCTTGCTGCAAGGTCAGGCCTTCTCTTGGAAATAACACAAAAGAAGAGCCGGTGACACACTAGGAAAAAAAAAGAGAACACTACAAAGGTTACAGCAGGAGCTGTTATTCTTGTACCCATCAACTGCACGGCTTGAAAGCAATGTAACCCGATCTCAGATCAGCTTTGGACAGGGGACAAATCAATCAAGCATGGGGAAAAAAAAGGAAATGAGGGTGCCGCCCCAGAAAGAACAACAAGACTTTGTCATTTATTTGTATGTGCAGGAGAGTCCAGCAGAGTTTGGTCCTAAGGCACCATGCTGCTTTGCACCCACAGTGTGAAAGCAAAAAAAAAAAATGAAAAAAAGGCACACATGTGAAAGTGATAAAAAGGAATAGGTAGAAGTCTTTCCATTAGTCTGGCCCAAAGCTGAACAAAGAAACAAAGAAGGGTACTACAGGGTTCAAGATGAAGAAAAGCGGTAAAAATACAAAAAAAAAGATTTCATATTACAAAAACAATGTTCTAATTATGCAACATAAAAAAGTATTTTAAGTTCTAATTGCAAAACTTTCAAAGAACTCTGGACTAATTATTTTAAGTATGAATATCACAGATGTCTTAATGTTTCAAAAAGCCTTCCAACTACTTTTTATTTGCTAGTGAGTCTGACAAAGTAACAAACAAAGCTTTGGCCTGAGAACCAATTCACTGGTGCAGCAGGCCCCAAATCTTTATATATAATATGGGTTTGCCGCCATCTTGTGGCCGATTCAAGCACCTGCAACCAGATTTGCACCAACAACCCTTAACGATCCAAAATCCTTTGCGGTGATGGACTTTTATTGGTGTGCAATAAAACTACAGCAAATTGCTTTAACGTGAATACTTTTTCCTGCTAGTGCTTTTTTGACACGTACCCAGCGTGGTTCCATCCTCGCCCATAATGATCTTCATTGAGCTGATTATCTGCTGGGCCACAGGAGGCGACATTGAGGTGGCGTACAGAGCACTGTGGGAGTGGCTGCGCAGGTAGTCGATCAGCTCCTGACAGAGAAAAGATTGAAATTTGTTTCATGAAACATTTAGACCGCAGCAATGATGGTTCCTAAGCAGTTTACTTTTCATTATCCATTTATCCTTTTTTGCTATTCTGGACATTTAAATACCCAACATTGAACTTTAAAATGGTCCCCAAATCATGAACTGGCGGTAAAAACGACTAGTGCGAGTTGTGTGATTTAGTTGGCCTCTAACTACAGTAACTTTTATTTGTTACATTAGGTTCATTTCAACATCCATGGTGCCTAGATTTCTCAAATCAGAACCAATTTTTTTAAATGGTTTATAAACTTTGATACTTTTACTGGTCTTTAAAAATAAAAAACAACAAAAAACAGCTGTTTTGGTGCTTAGTTTAGCATCTTAACCACTATTGATTATGTCCATGTCCAGCTTTAGAAGCGCAGATTCAGCTTAAGGAGAGCTGTGGGTCAGGTGAGAAGGTTAAAATGAGGAGCTGTAATATGGATACATTTAAAAAAAAAAAGTAACACAAATACAACTTCATACTTTAAACTTTTTTTATCATCTTTTAAATGTCTGGAAACTACATTTTTTTAAAGCCATTTCTACAAAGAAAATAATGAAAGCAAATCTTACTTTTTACAGACCTTTAAAGACTAAAGGAGCCTTTTAATTGGGTCTAAATGTTTTTGACTGAAGGAAAAATTCCTGTATTCTCAGTTCGAAACAACAAAATGAATCA
The DNA here is from genome assembly GCA_028564705.1 of Apricaphanius iberus. NCBI lineage: Eukaryota > Metazoa > Chordata > Actinopteri > Cyprinodontiformes > Aphaniidae > Apricaphanius > Apricaphanius iberus. Next base: position 414,425 of record JAPXFQ010000990.1, read on the forward strand.
TGCTTTTCTTCTAGAAGGAAATGAAAGCATGAAGCAAGATCAATCTTTTAAAAACCAAGCAACAGGACTTCGCGTTTTTGGTAAAAAAAGTGTCGACAAACATCCTGTGACGCACTTGGAGCTGGAAAATTGCTCAACCTGCTGAGGGTGAATAAGCGCCTAAACTAATTGAATCAGATTTTACAACTTCTACTTTTACGGGCAACGTTCTTCAGAAGGTTATCCGCTAACCTTTTTGCCTCCGATGTATCCACCAGCAGCCCCGAAACTCTTTGTGAATGTTCCCATCATGATGTCCACGTCCTTGGGGTCCAGGCCGAAGTAGTCCACTACTCCTTTGCCGTTCGGTCCGAGAGCACCGATACTGTGAGCTTCGTCCAGGTACAGGTATGCTTTGTAGCGCTTCTTCAGTGCGATGACCTCAGGAAGACGTACGATGGAACCCTCCATGCTTTTATTTAAAGACATGAATTCAATGTTATCAACAATAGATCAAATAAACTATTCACTTAACCTCAAATGCATCTTTCACCTTTTGATATAGAATATTTTCCAAGACCAACAATTAGAGGCAATAACTAGAAAACTGCAGTTAAATCAAACATCTGGATCGTAATGATATATTATTATATGGTATTTTCTTTTTTCTTTTTTTTTTTAAGGCAAATAGTTATTTTAATCAAGGAGACAAAGATAAACTAAAAGGAGTATAATAACTAGGTATGTAAGAAAATATCGATACACCAATATATTGCAATATTTTTTGTTGCGGTATTATATCAAGATTCAAAACCAATGTATCTATATTTATTTTTAGAATTTGAATGGAACCATTGATAATGACATTAATTTTTGCATTAAAATAAAAAATATGACCGCTAGTTAGTGGTTGTTTTCACCTTATAAAACTGGATGAGTTATGTATGAAACAGGTTGAAATGTTCAGAAAGTGGCAAAAGTTTTTCTCCAGTTAAATTCTGTGTTTAAAAAAAAAATAATCACAAAATATAGTCTTACTGATAGTGCAGCAATATATCTCAATGCATTTTATTGTGATACATATCGTATCAGCAGATTCTTGCCAATACACATCCCTAATTGGAATACTTTGGAACTAATTACTGCAACACCAATAACTAGTAGGTCATTCCACTGCTATTTTGATCAGATAAAATGCATTCAAAGCCACAGGGAAGACAACACCTGCTAAAAGTTAGTAAATCCTTGATAGAGTATGTTCCTTTGTTTTTTGCTAAAGTAACTGGACAAAAGGTTTCCCGAAGTGATTCATGTAAATATATACGGAAACATTCCTTAGACATCGTCTGCCTAGTTTCTGTGCTTCTATCAGTTTCAGTGTGGGACTAATAACATGTTCAGAATATTTACTTTTTGAGGAAGGCCAATAGCATTGTCATGGTTCCTGCATTTATAAAGGCAACCTGTCTGTAGCTGTTTATTCAGTTAATAAAGGCAGAAACAAGAATTGCTTCATCTTTTCTAGAATAAAGCCAGGCAACACCCTATTAATCGGAATGAATTTAATTACTGAACAGATGGGCTTACAAACGTATTGGTATCCATACCTGTAAATGCCCTCCACCACGATAAGAATTTTCTTCCAGGGCCTGTGGGTTCTGGGCTGTCCGTGTACAATAGCATCTCTTAGCAGCTTCTCCAGGCTTTGCATGTCTACAGAGACGGATGTGTGAGGGAAAAAGTTACTTTGATAGGTTAAAACTTTCGGCTCTGCATGATCAAAAGTTTGTCAAAAAAATGTCTGCCCACTTCAACTTCATAAATGACTGCTAATAATTTATGATTATGACGGTTTAAACAACTAAGATTTTTTTTGTTTTAAAGCTATTAGGGAGTTTGATTTAGGGCTGGATGATAATTCAAAAAAATAAAAATCAGTTGATCGACAGATGTGAGGTACAATTGAAAAAAACAAAAGCGGTCGATAAAAATGTTGATAAGAAAAAAATTCCCTCTCATTTTTCATTTTAGTCCATCAGGTAGCTTAATACAAGAGTCATTACCTACTCCAAAAAAATTTTAAATTCAGAGCCAGGCAGCTCAGTCACTGAGCCCTCTCTCCTCACACTCCCAAAAAAAGAGGAGCAAATGAGTAGAGTTACAACAGATGTCACAGTAAGGAGCGGCAGAGGAAATTGTCCCAAAAATATGTTTCAGTAGTTCAGGTAAATATTGTGTCCCGTTTTAAACGGATCCTAAACGACAAGAACACTAACCGTAGCGATAATGAACAACAACTAAAATACAGGAAACACTTAAGCAGGATCCCTACTTACAGGGGGAAAATTCTGTTTATATCTTATGTAAAAAAAAAAAAGCTCAAAACATGAGTTTAATAAAATGAATCTGAAAAGCATTAAATTTGTCTTTTTCCTCAGTGTTTTTGTTTTTTAAAGGTTTTTTTTGGCCACAATGACCCTCACTTGACGGTAAACGGTGGATTTGAAAGGGGAGAGAAGTGAGTGAAGACATGCGGCAAAGGTCAACCAGGTCGGGACCCTAACCAGGGACAGCTGCGTCGAGGATTGAGGTCCCTGCATTAGGGGCGCGGACACCAACCACAACACCTTGCAACGACCCCCGTTTTGTTTTTTGACCAAGACATGACATTTAAATCCTATATTAAACAGGTTTACAATATTTATTTCTTTCACCTCCGGAATATTGCTAAAATTAGAAACCTCATGTCCAGGAGTGCTGCGGAGAAACTAGTCCACGCATTTGTTACTTCAAGGCTGGACTACAGTAATTTTTTTTTATGAGGAAGTCTCACAAAATGCTTTTTAAAGGCTCTAGTACAGGGGTGGACAACTCTAGTCCTCAAGGGCCACTATCCTGCTGGCCTGAGATGTTTCCCTGCTTCAACCTAACTGATTCAAAATAAATTGATCAAGCAGCTTGTGTCCAAGCTCTGCACAATGAATCAGGTGTGTTGAAGCAGGGAAACTTTTAAGACCTACAGGATAGTGTCCCTTGAGGACAGAAGTTGCCAACCCCACCTGCTCTAATAGGTCCAAAATTCTGCCGCAAGAGTTCTGATTAATATTAAAAAGATAGATCACATTTTCCTGTTTTAGCTTCTCCTCGTTGGCTCCCTGTTAAATCCAGAATAGTTTAAGATCCTCCTTCTTACATATAAAGATCTTAAAAATCAAGCTCCACCATGCATCAGAGATCTGATTGTTCCATATGTTCCTAACAGAGCACTTTGCTCTCAGACTGCAGGTTTACTGGTAGTTACTAGGATTTCTAAAAGTAGAATAGGAGGCAGATCATTTAGTTATCAGGCTCCTCTCCCGTGGAACCAGCTCCCAGCTTTAGTCCATGAGGCAGATACTCCGTCTACTTTTAAGCTCAGGCTTAAAACTTTCCTCTTTGATAAAGCTTATGGTTAGAATAGCTTAGGTTATCCGGAGTTATCTCTGTAGTTATGCTGAAATAGGCTTAGGACAAACTGACCACTTGTCTTTGCTCTGCTCCTTTTCTCTTCTACTACTGTCCAGATGTAGTTTTGCTGTTGGTGCAGCTAACCTTGCTTCTTCACAGTATTTTTCTCTCCATACAAGCTACACCTGGTTTGTTATCTGATTCAGATGATGCTCCAGTGAATGAACATCTTCCATGTCCTGTTATTAACTTTTTACTTTCTTTAATATAGAAAGTACTTTTACATGAGTTCCTTTTGTTCTTTCTGTGACTCTGTCGTGGCTGATGGCCCTTCGTGCTCAGCCTGGTTCTGCTGGAGGTTTTTTCCTGTTAAAGGGGAGTTTTTTTTTTATCCACTGTTGCTATGAAGTCAGTATACAGGTGACTGCATATTGCCAAACGTACGTCCAGGAGGAGTGAATGGTGCGAGTCAATTACTCGATTTTTACATTTAAATTCTTAAACTGACTGAACTTTTCTTTTAAAAGAAAGGAAGCCACGCAAATTCTTGCTTCTGTTCCACGGTTATGCAATACTCTTTGTTGATTAGTCCCAAAACATCAAGATAAAATAGACTGTGATTTGTGGTTGAAGAGTCAGGTTGAAAATAAGCAGCGACCTGCACACACCCATATCGTTATGTGCTTCTCAGTTACCTGGGAAAAAAACTTTTTTTGCGTCATTTTTTTCAAAGATGTTGAAAGAGGACAATGGATCCTAAAGAGGTTTAGCATGTCTACACGCTATAATTCTGTGTGGGATTTTGTTTATGAAAGGAGTGAAGAGAAGTCGCTCACTGTTGTGTTTGAAGACTCGGATCGTAGAACCCGACAGCCGGGCGCCCAGAACCAGCGAAGCGTGGTTCAGCTCGTCACTCAGGATGAGACAACCCTACGACGAGAAATGAGAATCAGCCTACACGCTACTGCATTGTTTTTAGCCATCAACATACAGACACCCTCTATTGTTCTCACTTGCAACATTCAAGACATCCAGTGATTCACAAGCTGAAGCTTTTGAGCAATAATTTTTTATTCTCAATACATTATTCTTTTGCAATCACTACTTTGCGTTTTAAGCTTAATCCTAAATGATTAATTTTATATCTGGACTAAATAATGCCTTTAAGTAAAGCATTTTTAAGTGATTAATGGTTATGTGGGAAGTTGTACAGTCCAAAAATAGAAGATGCAGATAAATATAATTTTTTCTTTGCATGGTGAAAGTTACTGGATTTCAGGGAGTAACTTATAAAGCCTGTGGAGGACTCTAAACCTCAGAACGCCCATAGAATTAAATACAAAGTCAAACCATTCTACAAAAGCGATGACTTGGTTAACGTCATTTCCTGTGGCCAAAGAGCAAACAAGTTTGTTGCATAACACAGATTAAAGTGGTAAAGATGGGGCCATATGAGTTAGCAAAGGAAGCACATCCAGAGCTGAACCCCTTGTGACTTTTTGTCTGTTTTGTTCCTCCTTTGAGTCCTTATTGTTCTCCGCTTGTGTTCTGCCAGGAAATGATTACAATCACTCGCGGCGTATTCCGATAACGCTGCCCAGTGACGACAAATCCTGTCAGAGCCACACTGGCTGAAGATGAGAATCAAACATCAGTCATCAACGCTTTCTACTCAGAGCGCTATCAGAGCTTGAACTGGAAGCTGCTGCTGCTACTCTTCCTGTTTGCCTACGTTACTGAAAAGCCATTTCCACAGACGGAACAGCTAGCTGACCCCCCCCACCCCACCCCAACAGTGTAAGGCTAACTGGAATTAGGTTGCATTAACTAAACAGGAAAAGCCACATGATAGAAAGAAAGAGTGACATAAGATTTAAAGGAGAACAAAACAACAGAGGAAGTGAGCAAAGGTCCCCACCTTCCCGGTGAGAGCAGGAATGTTCATGGAGTTTGTTGCGAAGCCCATCCCAAAAGCCATGGACGACTCGACACCCAGAAACCTGGCGACCAACTCTTCCAACTCCTCGTGGATATCCAGGTTACCTTAAAAAGAAAAAGCCCCACTGTAATCCAAGCCGCCGACTTCTGCGCCCGTTTATTCGCAGGATTCCGACAGAGATCCTGACGAAGTGATGCACTCAGTGGCTTTACTTTAGTATGCAGCTAAAGGCGGCATAAAACTTTATGGAGCTCAACAACAGATGGAGCAGCTGACTAAAGAAAACGTTAACGTTCCCAAGCTAATTCTTTCTAAACCAACAGGACGATTCTCTTACCCATCTCACAGCGAGTGCTTCCCACTCCAACTCCATAGTGTTGTGTGGCTTTAATAGCGGCGTCGGCACATGTGCCAGTGTTCTCAGCAAAGCCGAGGTAGTTGTATGACCCCATGTTGATGACATCCTTCACCACATTGCCGGTGTGTCTAAAACAACAAGAGTCGAGTCAGAAAAATGTAAGGGTAAATAACAAGAACACTCTTAAAGGCACAGTGTGTAATTTTCGGCCAGTAGGGGGCAGTGCATACCAAAATTATCTCAATCATGTGGTATCTGTGTCTTCGAGTAAGAAACTCAACAACGGAGGTCCAACTAGTGCTGTTTTCAAACGCTCAATTCCCTAAGAATGATCTATTTGCAGCAACATGACGAGCACATCAGTCTCTCTTTCATCGCTTGGAACTAGCGAAGAGGTAAAAATGTTTTTATGGCGAAACTTTTTTGCATTTTGAGGGGAAATCAATGTTTTAATAGCGGGCTTGTTCCGTGCGCTTTGTCCGTCCGTCTCTTGTGGAAGTAAAGACGTCATCTAATATGGCTTTCCCCTGAAAAGAGGACCCGCGCCTATGTATTTTAAAACTGATTTATAATATATACTGTATATATATATTTTTCAATTAATGTGCGTTACGTAATTATTATTACATAATATTTTAATCGCTATCTTCATAGATGTCCTGCAAAAACGACACACTGTCACTTTAAGTCAGGGAGCTGTTACTGCAGGAATAATAATAATAATAACAATAATAATAATAATAATAATAATAATAATAATAATAATGGATTGAAATTCCATTATTTATTCACACACACATTCATATGCTGGTGAAAGCGAGCTATGATTGTAGCCACAGCTGCCCAGCCCATCAGCCCCTCTGGCATTATCCAGTAGGTAAAGTAGGTGAAGGACAAAACGGCATGTAGCAGGCAGAAGCAGGAGTTGAACCCACAACGTCTGAGTCAAAGGCTGATAACGCTACTACTTAGCTACAGCCACCCTAAGAAGACTTAGCTAGCTGTTTTCACAACCACTGGGGTTCTTAAAATGAAGCCAGAGGTAGCACAAAAGGTTGTAAGAAGCGCTGATTTTCGTAGCCGCAAGTATGTTTTTTTAATTCAAGTCGCTAAAACAGGAAGTTTGATGCCAGATGATGACAGAATGTGAAACATCACAGTGAATCCACTCTGTTTGCTATGATGTACCTACACTAAACAGACTGCCAAATTCACTAATGCTAATTGCACCAGTTGCTTGAATAAAGACACTTTAAGACAGTTTAAACTGTATACTCTGTCATTTCCATCTTTACTTCATAATAAGGGAAGAGTCCTTTTCATCAGCAGAGCTGTGAAACATCGACTGCTCACGCATAGCATGATGACTCCCGTGGCTTTATTTCGTAAATAAATAATAAATGATTAATGAAGGAATGGTCTAGCGTAACAAATAACAGTAAATCTAAGTTGTTTTCCAATTCAACATTAAATTGGACAGTTTTATTAACTGTACTAGAGAAAAGTTAAACGTTTTTCATCTGACCCACAATCTGGAGGATTTAACTAGAGAGAGAGAGAGATAAAAAATATTTTTTCACTACATGTGTTTCATTTTTTAATTAATCTCAAAATAGAATCTTATCATCCAATAACTTATAATGACTAAAGAGAAATTGAAATCCGATGAAGACGGGAATCACTGAGCTGATTTGTACTAAATTTGTGCCTCTGTATTTATCAGAGCTCATGCTTTACCTTCCTTTATCTTCATCTACACAGACAGTGACAGTTTATTTTACAAAGGAACTTTTTTCCACCTGTGCATACTTGTCATACCAACATGATAAGCAGGAAACAATGACTCAGCTGGAATTGTTTCAGAGCAATTTGTCTAAATAAACAGTGCTGAATGCCCCTTTTGCTCCAGGAATAATCAGTGAAGTATACACTAATGTTAGTGTTTTTACTGTGTTAGTGCGTCAAAGCGATAAGCCACATTACGTCTCATGCGGATAGCGCGTAGGATGACAGTTAGAAGGATAAGATTAAATCAGCAACACGCCTTTTAACTTATTCCCTGCAGCTTTGCTTGTCCGATCGAAGGGCGCTGGAACCAGAATTAGAGATGAGATGTGCTAAAGGTTGTTCTGAAAATATCCTCTTTATCAAAGCCGTACAACAGATACTGGCGCTTACAAAATAACAGTCTGAATCACAGCTTACGTCAGTTTTAGGTAAAACAAGCTCATGCTGAGCAAGCACAGGGTGTGACGCCAGATTGGCATCGTTGCAGGAAGAAACGAGCTGTCAAACTGTGTGTTTGGAAGAGCTGAGCCATGAAAGCGAATGTTCTGAGAAACGAACAAACAACGTGTCGACTTCTCGCCGTATACCAACAGAAAATACGTGATGCTGCCACCTACTCAAACGTCCAGTTGTAGTTGTGGGTAACTCTCTCCACAAGGTCCATCTCGGCTCCGGGGACGCTGCAGATAGGGCGGTTCCAGTTGTCTCGGATCCGCATGTACAAGTTCCTGGTGTAGAAGTTTTCAAAGTCCTGATAGAGAGGCACAAAATCCTGGAGGGACACACACACACACATATTTTAGAGTTTATCTTGACCTTTCGGTATGCACATGTTATCTTTGTTCCATGCAAAAGGAAATATTTACTGAAAAGATAACCTGGGAGTGAAAGTTAAGAGATGAGATGAAAATGATAAGAAAAACCAACAGCTTCTGAAGGGAAGGTTTCTTTTAGCAGTTAGCTGGAAAAATAAATCTGTGTTTTAAATCGCTGTCCGAACTGACTGATTTTAACTAAATTCAACTATATCTTTAAAGCATCTGCTGTGATATCAGCGATTGTAAAAAAAATTTACAAAGGGAAAAAACGTGCGTAAGCTGCTTTACCTTCTGCTCGTCCCGCTCACGCGCCACGTGGCACTTCTCAATGTTCCAGTGGCGGAGGAAGTCTCTGAGGTAGCCGAAGACTGTGAGGATGCCGTAGCCCATGTAGGTGAGCACGGCCACCAGCAGAGGCGTCTCCTCGAACGACTCCACGAAGGGCTTCTTGTACAAGCTGGGGTTATGATTCGCATTTTGCTTCTGGGGAACGAGAAAGAGAAAGAGAAGCTTTCGAATCGGAACACTGATAGGGAATTTATCGAAGAGCGGTAAAAAAAAACAAAAAATGAGGTGGATTAGCGGCGCTTGCAAACAGCTGATGGTGCCACTTTTCTAGGGCATGTTTCTGTGGAATATCGTCTCTGCTGCCCAGATACTGAGCTGTGGTCATGCAGCAACCGTCTTCAGTCAGAGGAGATGAATATTAATGACAAAATTTAAGACCAAGAGCTCTCAATCCAGTTTTTTGGCAAGCTTTTAAAGTGGCTTTATGGTGGTAGACATAAACTGATCAGGCTGACACTTACAAAGTTAACACAAGCAACTTTTTTATTCAGCAGATAAATTAACACACATGGACCATAAGTGTGCAACAAGACTTTAGATACAACTCAAAGTTTTCAAACCAATAAAAGAATGAAGGATGAGGAACAAACTCCTTGTGGATGCATTTATAGACAACATGGCCGTCTTTAGTCGTTTTTGGCCACCTGTAATTACTGGCTTATACAGTAACGCAACACTAAAGCAATTAAGCAATGTGACGGTGTTGAAAGACATAAAAAATAATAACCATTTATCAACGCTTAAAATCAGATGACTCATGAAATGATACGCCACCAGTAAAGCAATATATAGAGAATTTTTCAGGGTGCGTTATGTAACAGCGGGGCCGACGGTGTAAAACTGCTGAACGGTGAAGCGAAACTGAGACCTTTTCATTTCTTAAAGATTCACTCTGTTGCGCACAGATGGGAGTGGAGAAGTTAAAAAGAGGTTCCAAATGTAGAGTTGTGAACGTATTGATCTTTTAAATCTCGTCACGCGTAAGAACATTCCAGCAGAAGTTCAAACTGAACGGGGGGAACTTTCGACTTGAGTGCAGTCAGCTGTTACAAGCTCTGCCCTGCTGCTAGGCAGCCACTTTTCATGTGACCAGTCATGCTCCTCAATGAAATACCTCTGAGCAGCTGAGAGTGTAATGTATGTGTGTGTTTGTGCATTTTAAAGTCTGTCTAACAGGTCCCACTCCGAAACATCCTAGAAAATATACAATACAGCGGATATAGTCCCAGTTCATGGAGAGATATGAATCTCGGAGGAAAACTAATACCTACATATAAGAGTCAATACAATCTCTGAGAACTAAGCTGAAGCGGGCACAGAAACGACGAGAAAGTCCGCTCCTTCACCTGCTTGCGCTGCATCTCATTGGCAGACGATCAGATTACTTTGTGTACACAATAGGGGGAAGCTCTTGGTGTAAGCACAGTGTTTGGTACAAAAAAAAAGAAAAAAGCAAGAATTCTGATTGGTTGCAAAGATAATCTGAATTTGAGAGGGGATTGTTTACATGTCTTTCAGATTCCCATATTGGACCATTTTTCCATGTCAGGAAGTGAGCCAAATCTGTGACGGAATTATCCAGGGATGCAAATATATCATCATTGCAACTAGCAATTGATAGGTTTTGCCCGAGATCTAACTTTATGGAAAAGTTGTTCAAAAACTACTTCTCATATTTCAAAAAACACAAAAACAAAGCGGAATTGCCAGCTAGACGTGAACTCAAAAACGATCTCACAAGTGAGGGCAGAAAGGCTCTCTCCTGTGCGGGTCAGTCTCGCAGACGAATCTGAAAAGGCCTCTGAAGACACAGTTTGCTGTGTGACAGCCTCATGAATGTCATTACATACCAACAGCTCAATATCCAGACAGATGAGACGATATTCCACAGTAACATATCCTGGATGACACCAGAAACGCTGCTAATCCACCACATTTGCTTTTGCCGCTCCTTTTTAAGTCTATGTCTGGCCAGGTTTGTAGAAAGCCACTGAGAGACTAAATTCTCTCAGTCAGGGTTACGATAGGTTGACCTGTTTTTGTTGTTATGGTTTTTTCTTCAGAACCTGGACCCAACTGAAGAACACGACTGGTACTTGAAGTGAGCACCCCATACATCTTAAAGCAGCGGAATGTGGAGTTAACTCAAGTGTATTTAACCTTCTTTTGGATGAGAAGGGTGACTGTTTACGTCCACACACCCAACTGAAGAATTTCTACAAATCAGAAACTTAGAGAACCACACCCAATAAAGCCTGGAGATATTCCAGCTGAAGACACCCCTGACCATCCCTCCGCCTGGGAACAGACACTACAGGACATTGGTTCTCTTCAAACCTAGAGATGTGTTTTACCTCACCGAGCACACACACAGACAGCATGGAAACAACAGGGTGTAAAGTTACGGGAGATTGGGAGGGGGGGTCACCACTATCAGGTTTCTCAATCCACAACGGTGTATACGTTTCACAAATTAAGGTGGGACTGTTCAAGTAACACAACATTAAATGGGGATGTAAAAACATAACATTAATAATTCCGTTAAGAGAAATTCAAAAAAAGCTCATTTTATAATTCGACTATGTGTGTTAAGTCCCAACGAGGAGCGCTAGAGTTGGTTGTACCAAGTAATAACAATGATATTAGCAGCGACATATCGTTATACTGACATGTAGCCGCGCCTTACACGTTCCTGCTCAGGAAAAAAAAAACACTCCCACACAAGAATTTAGCCGCTACACAAACACTGGAAATATAAATGTTATACTTCACCAATATTAATTTGAATCAATGTACAACAGAAAGCAAAACTGGTTGTTTCTAGCCCCTTCCCGTCTCCACTACGTGCCGGTTGGGCCTTTACCTTCTCCCCGGAGTGACGGTACTTCTGTGACTGTTGAGACGGACAGTGGTTCTTCAAGTAGCCATTTTTACTCGCGTTTTTGCCGTTTAACGTCCGGCGGCAGGCGTCTCCATTCAGCAGCTTCGAGCTTTCCATCATCTTTCCTCCGGGGGGAAACGCAGTGAAGTGAACTTGTGTAACGATTGGAAAACGTGAAGTTGGGGTTTGAAATAAGGACAGTGGGGGAAGACGGATTCAACGCCCACTCCACCACTGCCCTGTGACCGCACCGAGGCTGCCGGAAATCCCCGCCCCGTGTGGTTTTACCAACCAATGGCGTGAATTCAACACAAAGCTCGTCTATTCAAACAGTAATCGTTACGGTCAGAATCTGAACAGTGTTTGTTTGCTGAAGCTCATTCGTCGTCTTTTGGAGCACAGTGAGAGCTCTTATGTTTTTCTCCTCTTTTGCGTGGGACACTAGTAGGCTCAGCCCACATTGATATAACCCATGGTAACCTTTTACAACAACTTTACAACCTTTTCCAATGACGCTGGTGGATTGAGTCGCAAAAATACACGAGGGTAAAGGTGGCTTATAACCGTAAAATAAAGTGAAGGAAGCGTGGAGGAGAGGGATACCGTTTTATGTCACTATAATATCGTTTTGCTGGACGTTCATTGAAAGAAAAAAAAAGTCAGATTTTATTTATAGAGCGCTTTCTTTACAGTCAAATGCATGACCAAAATTTTGAGAGATAATCAAGCATGCACATCATAAATACATAATTAAATTACATTTGAATTTAAAATTACTAGAATGCAATAACACACAATTTAGAAAACGAAAATTCTAAAACACAAAAAGTACATTAAATGTTAACTTTTGCAGAAAAATAAATATCTTTAATAATTACATTAAATCTACGCAGACCTCTAAAATATTAGTAATGCAATAGAACAAAACAAAGATACGGAGTAAAAGCTCACTCTTAGTTTTTGTTGTGTTAGGTGCACTAGTGCCAGACATATTTACTCCCCTGTTCAAATAACGGAATTCAAGAGTGTCAGCCACTCCCGTGGTCACAGGTATAAAACCATGGCGCAAAGCATGCAGACTGGTTCTGCAAAAACGCTGCATCCAAGCCTTGCATAATCACTTCTTACATAATCCAGTGCTGTTGTCCTCGTGTGCACCGCACGTGCAAGGTTGTGTGACATGTATGCCTCCCTTTGCCTCCCCCTCGGTGGTGTCTGTCTCCAGAAGTCAGGTGAAGATGCAGCTGGAGAGACAGAACCAGATCCAGGCAGGCTGCAAGTCCAGATGGTGGCAACCTCAGAGTTCTGAAAGCCCGTGTACAGCACCTCTTCAAACTTAGCCTAACCCGGAAGAAAGTTCCAGTTTTGTGGAAGACATCCTACCTTGTTCCAGTAGTAAAGAAACTTCACCCATAAGTCATTAAGAACTACAGATTCGTTGCCGTGACATCCCACCATCATGAAGGTCCTGGAGAGGCTTGTGTTGGCCCAACTGAGTAAGCACAGTGGAACACATCATGCCCCGCAGCAGTGTGCTTATGCTTATCGCCATGGCGGTTATTTTTAAGCAGATGCTTGCAAAGCTCGTAGGCTGGCCTTTCTCTGCCGGATGTTTTAAACACTAGTGGATTGTGGTTGGCAGGAAGCGACGACGTCGGGAAACGTCACTACAGTCTGATTGGTTGCGGTGCTGCGTCAAGAGCATTAAGAACGTCAAAAGTTCAGCTAGCTGAACTCCTTGCGTTACTGCCATTTGGCACTTTGAAACTTGGAACCCAGGAAAAACTTTAAAAGTTGATGGAGCCAAAACACACAAAGCACCACAGAGACTTCGACGCTCCTCTGACGGCCTCAACCATTGACTTAACATGGAATCTTGCTGTGCTGATGCTGCCGTTTGGGACGGTATGAATGAACCATATGGGTCATGTCTCTTGTATTTAACACAATTAAGCCTGATTTGCTTTGTCATAAATGCCAGAAAATGCAGGTGAAGGCCTCAACAAATGCCGCGATTATTGATTACCCGACAAATAGACGACAGTTTGTGAGGCTGGAGGACTTTGCATCAAAACAGGTTGGTCAGACGCACAGGAGCACCACGGGGGACCGTACTCTTACCATTTCATTTCACTTTGCACACCGGAGACTAGTAGGTCTCTCACCAGTATAACTCAGAGACCTGTCATTTTCAAAAATATTGAAATGCCTCTGCAGTTGTCTGGTGGATCAAAGGTGGACAAACCTTCTCAAAGTCTGTTGTGGAGAGTGCACCATCTTCTACCATCATCTTTTGGGGTAGCAGCATCAGAGCCAGAGGGTCAACAACCTGATAAAGACGATTGGTTCTGTTCAGAGGGTGACGTTGGAACCTCTGGGGATGTAGTAACAAAGAACAATTGTTCATAAAATCAGAAACATTATGGACGACCCTGAGCATCCTCTTTGTGAGACTATTATACGACAAAAGTGTCTTCAATGGGAGGCTTCTTCTGCTTTGCTGTAGCACAGACCACTACAGGAAATCCTTCCTGCAAACACCAATCTGCGTTTACAATAACTCATTGAAGAAACTTGAATGGTATAAAGTAAAACAGCAAATTATTTCCCTATGGGATCAATACAATAATGTATTTTTTACTTGAACTGAATTGTCAGAAGTACTATCAGTCATCATTTCTTAGAGTTTACTTGTGTGTATTTTAGTTTTCATTGTCATTGTATTTATTCCCCAGTCATTGGTCTGTATCAGGGCCGGATTATCTTGACACGGGCCCCTGGGCACAATGCGTTTAAGGGCCTACATCCACCGCTGCCCTCCCCCCATGTCACTACCTCCCCAAAAGCACCTTTTAGACATTTCACCACATTATCAATAACTAATTAACCTACTTATGTAAATACGTAAGCATTTAGCTCCAGGCCAGGATTGTTTCGTAATCTAATCACAAACATTCATACCTGATGATTTTCCTGTCCTAACTTACTCCTTCTTTCTTCTAATGTCCTCTGTCTTTTTGCCTCTTTCTCTGTCTCTCTCTCTCTCTTCCTCCCAGTGCTCCTGTCTCCTCTTCTGTCTGTGATAACCAAAATGTTAGCAATAATCTGTGGCGTCTCTTGTGGACGGTCGAGTCCTACTGTCAACCCCTCACAGGAAGTGCCAAGTACAATGGTTTGTTGTGAAACGTAAGATAAGTACATAACTACAATTCAAATATTGGAATGGCATAGATCACATTTACGCTCTATTGAATAAAAATGTGTAGCCCTCTAATATACTGGTTAGCCCCCAAGACGATACAAATATTTTTTTTAAATAAAATCTTCATTTAGCACATTTATTAGTGCTTTGAAAGAGACTGATTGAAAGAAAAGTTTTCAATGGTAAAAGATCTAGATTTTATATACATTTCATGTATTAAAAAAAGGTTAGACGGCAATGCTTTCACTTTGCAGCCCCGCTGGGCTTTCTGTTGATGCTACTGACGTCCATTTTCTGCCCGCAGATCCACTACATGTACAATATATTGAAACCACCCGCTAAGCCCCACCCACCATTATCATTAGCCAACCTACACAGTGCATTCCTTCCTGCTGCCAATCATTACCTGTCAAGTCAGCCAGCTGACATATAAGGGAGACAATCATGAAGGTCGATTTTTGGTAAACAAGCATTACTTTGTTCTGATTGGGCAATTATGAAAATTGAGACTAGAGTCATGTGCGGGATTTTTTATGTGGCACATGCCCATGTTGCCCCTATGGTAGATGTCAGGTATTTCTTCTTAGATTGAAATTTCTTGAAAATAAATATCAGTTTTGAATAATTAAAATGCGTATCAGCATGTTTTAAGTTCCAGTGTGTGATGTTACACCATATTAGTATCAACTCTGCGGCAACAAATTATTTGTTGAAGCTTCTTGCTTTAAATGAAACACAGTGATTATTGTGTCATAGAATTATTTAATTACCTTTATGGAGATGAAAATGATCTTAAAGATGAGATGATTCCTTCTGTCGTTCAAGAGTAAATTTTATTCAAACTTTTTGGTTAGCAGGAAGCTTAGCACACACGGAATGTTGTACATACTGACTCTGCACACCCAAGACTAAACTTACTGATTGTTAAAAATCTCTATTTGCTGAAGATTCTCCCATGTAGTTTCGCCGTCTATCCCTAGCAAGACTATGATCACATTGGTGAGCACATGAGCCAGGTTTACTGGATCAGAGTTTCCCTATGCCATATCCTGTCTCTGATGTTTGACTCCAAAGTCGGGTTGAACAAAGACAAAACAACGTTTTTGCTGCTATTAAAAACCTGTCTGTATGTCCTGAAATCATTATTTTCACTTCACATTGTTAACGAGGTATTGGTCATTAATGCATGGCAGATACATTTCATAGTAGAAACCATTGCAGTGCTGATTATTCACCCACATTAGCTAATTCATTTTGCTGTGAGTGATCAAAGCAGAATCAGAAGATATTACGGTGGAAACTGGCACAGGAATTCCAGCTCTTACTTCATTTCCTTTTCCCCTTTGGAAGGTGGGGCCGTGTGAAACGTGCATGCCAGCACGTGCTCCGCATATCCGTGATTGTTCATCCAGTGTGGCAGAAGTGCAAATATTGTCCTTCTCATTTGGATGTATTTGCCTTTCTGTGTACAAATGGAGTCTGTGCATGCTCTCTGAATGCAAAATCAGCACTGCATTTGCAGAAACCTCTTCCTTGCCTCAACCTCCTAGATGGCACTGTTGGACAGCTATAGACCTGCTTCCTTTCTTTCAACAGATTAGGAATCAAAGCAGTTAATGCTGCTGGGTAATAATAGTCCAGTATTAGGTGAGATTGGTTAGCCAGTCAGTGTGTTTAATGGATGTCACACCCAAAGACACAGATGATAACATCTCTTGATCTGGTTTCTAGCTCTTTCTAACACTCTTCTCAAGGTCGTAACCTCTAGTTTGGGATAATGGACACTTAGCCTGGTCAGCTCTTGATATAATACAAAAAGCCAACTAAAGCGTCTCTCTATTTCCAGCCTGATGATTAAACTGATAAGGATTCATCTTTAATAGGGTCAAAGCCGGGGGTTAAAAGGAAATAGTAGTAAATAGTCTCATCAAACATCCACCTTGATGACAATGGCTACAAAATCATTCTGATGAAATGGGAAATTATGCAGAATGAAACTAATAAGCAATTCATTTGTAAGGGTTCTGAACTCTACACTATGCTCACAACTATGTGTCTAATCCCATTCAGAGCTTCTGTTTAAAGGAGACATATCATAACTATTTTTCCACTATTTAAAATAGGTCTATGAGTTCCAGAAAACATGTTTCTGAAGTTGTTTGCTGGAAATAGCTTATAGGAAACAATTGCTGCCGACCTGCAGTCCCCTGGAGATTGTGCTGTTACATGAGCGCCCAACACTTCTACGATCTTTGCTCACGCCCACCACTCACATAGTGACTGTTACCACTATTTGTCAAAGTTATGAATATGGTTGCTGCGGTAGTTCAACGATACAAAAAAAATTCAACCATACAAAACAAAAAAATTCAACCATGCCAAAAAAAAGTAGGTTAACCATACATGTTTAAACCGGAATCTGCTCTTGTAGGAGGGGAGTCTCCTGAGAACCCGATACTTAGAGAATTCAGCAAGAACCTTCTGAATGGTTATTGAAGAAATGACTTAAAGTTAGAAGAATATATTTAACTGCTTACCTGGCACTCCGATATCTTCCTGAGATGCCGATTCTGTAGCCTACGTACTTCCAGCTGGATCTTGCTGACTCCAGTTCTCTAGCACTGCGGAGACCTCGCTCTTTGAGCTCCATGTGGCAGATATTCCAATATTCCGGCTTGTGATGTAGTAAGCAGTACAGATTTTGAACAACTCAATCAGAGACTTACTGCAGGATCAATTAAGAAAACCCTATCTCACTCAAAACAGCATGGATGGTTTTTTTTCAGATTTGTATGCATGTATATGCACCAGAGACACACAATAACACACCAAATCCCAGGAAAAGGGATTTTTTTCATAATATGTCTCCTTTAACAAATTGGTTAAACCAGGTTCCGACACATTTTTCACATTAATACTCTAGGGCTGGAAAAGGTTAATAATTATTGTATCTTTGAAAATAAAGGACTAAAACTGAAAGAAACAAACACTTTGAAGTGGATTTTAAATTTTGATATTGAGATTCGAACATACAATGCTGTATTTAAAATGAAAATAATTGAAACTGAACTTTCTTTCACTTTGAATAAAGATTTAATATACTAATTTTTATGTTATTAAATTTAGACCCATTTTCATTCTTTCTTTCTGCATTCTTTCTTTTCAGATTCAAAGCGTTTTTTTCACATTCAAATATTTTTTTTCAGTTTCAGATTTGATTTTCAATTTGCAAATTTTTTTTTTTTACTTTTCAATCAGGCTTTTTCAGTTGTATTTCTAAATCAATTTTTCAAGTGTAACGTAAAAAGCAGGCACTGTTAATCCCCAGATTATTCATGCTCCTGGCATATCCAGGTTATTTATTTTTATTCGCTCAAGACAAAAATGAGACAGAAATCTCTCAAAATATAACAGAACAGCAAAAGGTATAGCATATCTTTAATACTCATTTTTTGTTTGTATTTTATGAAAATAAATACTATGCTGAAAGTTATTTATATCAATTTCAAAAATTCAGTGGCTGATTTGTGATCCAAATTCTTTACAATTTTTAACAAACTCAAAGCTCTTGATTTGCTTGGAAATTTGCCCTATCATTTCAGCACAAGCGTGGTCTGATTTATGCACACTTTAGCGCTATTAAGTTTCTTTAGTCATTCTGGCTGGCGGCTTTCTTAAAGCCATTTTGAATTGGCAAGACATATTTGTTTTTTGCATTAAATGAGCTTTCATTTTCTCTTCTCTATGACATTTTAACTCCTCTTTTTTGAGCTAAACTGTCTTAATGCTTTAACTTTTTTTTCTGTGATTCACAGCTGACTTCTCCATTTATCCATTGAACACCATTTTTGGTTTTGCCAAGCAGCAGACTTTTTGCATTGATACATACATGTACATACTATACCTCCTAACCTGTGATTTTCAGTGAAGAGCCAGATATTCCTACCTTTCCACTCATTCCACTTGTTTTGCATCCAGAGGAAAGGCATGACCTCATTCAGGAAGACTCATTAACTCCCAGGGGGCCTGCGGTGCACTTGTCCTCTGCACTGCTCTTTTTTTCCCTTCTATAAACCGAAAAGATCCAGTTTACTTCTAGACATCATGTCCAAAACCTGAGTAAAACTTTGCCCAATCTAATCTTCCAGGGCTTCCAGGGGAGCCAATCTCTTGAGAACTTCTAATCTTGCAATATTGATTAGTAATCCAACTCATGCTTTAAATTGGTCCACAAATGTACAGTATCCTGTCTGCGGGTTTTTTCTTCACAGAATGGGTGGATTTACACCAAGATAAAGGGAACTAAATGTAAACACCACACCACAATTCTCAGATCTTTACTTGTAAAAGTTTTGAAAGCCAGGTTTAATTCTTTCCTTAACTTCCCGATTTTGTAATACTTTGTGTTGGTCTATGCCATAAAACCCCAATAAAGTTGGCACTTGTAACAGAACGCTGTTTGAAAAGGTTCTACAAGAAATAAATACAGTTTCAAGGCACATAGTTTTTCAAGGTAGAGAAGATGGCATCAAATGGATTCTCAATTCCCGTCAGGTATTAACATTCCAACTGACTCACATCCGGTAGTGACTTACATCACATCAGAGGCTGACGTCAGGTGGTGACAGCCACGTAAGGTCCTTTGATTTGGCAGTGATTCCTAAATGCCTGTACTCACATAAACATGTTTTAAAAAAATAAAATTATCTATTTGCTCTCTGTTGCATCATGATCTGAAAAACTATGAATGTTGCCATCCACCCCCGCCCCCAATATATATTCCCTGTAGAGAAAAGCATCATCATTAAGGTATCACAATTTCAGAGTCTCCATGTCGTGTCTGATTTTTCCTGCAGTAAAATTCTAATGGCATGATATTTCCTCATCACAGAATATGCATTCCCACTCTCTTTTGCAATTTCCCTGCTTTGATGTCATCTAATGAAATCACCAGGAGAACTGGTTTCTCCTCCGATTCCCCCTGACAGCATATTAGGGCTCATCGTGATGGGAAGTCTTGGCAAGCAACCATTTTCCATCCTTCAAGGGCATCTAAGTGCAGTAAATAAGAAATGATGAAATAACAATAGGACACTAGTAACCATAGCAGTTATTGTGAATATAAACTGTTTTATGCTGCGAAGATACATCCTAATCAATGGTCAATTTAAGGGTCAGCCCCATCAGAAAGTGTTCACACCTCTTCTCTTTTTCTACTTATTGATACATTACTAACTTTTTCTCAAAATGATTTAAGTACTGATCTCTTTTTATTTTTCAATGACAACATAAAAACATGTTTTCAATCGTTTTAGTAACCTTATCAAATTAGATTTACACACAGTAGGTAGTGACACCCTTTTTCTGACACTGAAAATCGAGCTTGAGCTGATTAGATTTCCACTGATTACCCTTGAGACCCCCCTCCCCACCCCCCGGGGGAAATTTAGTTGTTTGTACAACAACTAAATTTGTTTGTTTGGTCCCTGTTATTTGGAGCCACCTGGACACTCCTAGGATCCAACCACCCAAACCAAAACTGTAACTGCCTTCAAGCTGCGGCTCTAAATGCACAATCAAAATATTAGATTTTTTCACATGATTTTTTAAATTAGATTTTTACGGTGAGCACCATTAGAATCCAGTTTAGTGGCAGTGCCCTATATGAATGAAAAAAGATGTGACATCACACACAGCATGATGTGTTTACAGAAATAATCATGTGTGCGATACAATTCCAAAGTCAAGTGCAAGCCGAGAAAATTATGATACCATGCACCATCGACGGTGTCAGTTCAGCTGTAATGTTTAGTGTTAGGTAAGTACAGTTCACAAATGTTAAAATGATCTAGTTCAGTTCATTGTTCACAATTCAATTTTTTTAACTAAGTTCACAGTTTGAAAAAAAAATTTCCCCCTAAAATGTTGTGGTGTAGGTACCAGATCTGCTCGGGGGCATACGCCTACATATGATTTACATGATTGGCTAGACATAAGAACGTAGTGTGCATTTTTAAAATAACTTTATTACACAAATAGCAAATATACAAAACATAAATTAATGAATTATATGGAGCAGCAGTGTCAAACTAATTTCCATTTTGGGCCACATCAGGCCGATGAATATCCTTAACTCCTGCCCCAGAAAATGTTAAAATTGTCTATAAAACCAATATTGTGCATCGCATTGGCAGAGGAAAGCCAGGAGTTTAAAGAAAGGAGCCCGTGGAAACAAACTATTCCTCTGCCAATGGTGGGAGTGGGGATGATTGAGCTTCTCACCCTATCTCTAAGGGAGAGCCCAGCCACCCTACAGAGGAAAGTCATTTCAGCCGCCTGTATCCGTGATTTCGTTCTTTCGGTCACCACCCAGAGTTTATGACCATAGATGAGGGTAGTAACGTAGATCAACCAGTAAATCGAGAGCTTTGCCTTTCGGCTCAGCACACCCTTCACCACAACAGATTGGTACAGTACCTGCATAACTGCAGATGCCTTACCAGTCCATCTGTCAATCTCCTGCTCCAAATACTTGAACTCCTCCACTTGAGGAAGCACCCCATCTCCAACCCCGAGAAGGCACTCTATTGTTTTCCGTCTCATGGTCTTGAACTGTGATCTTGTGGACCACTGATGAGCAGGTATCTTAACTTACCATAAAAATCCTGTCTGTCAGAAGCTTTTCATGAACCCCAAGGCAGAACAGCTTCTGAGGTGCTCCTAATGCCAACTTCTGGATGCATTTCTCACTTGACACAGCTTAAAAATCTGCAGAACAATTTTTATTTAAACCGTTTCACAGGGCCGGACTGGGACGATAATTCAGCCCTGGCATTTTTGGGTTTTGACCAGCCCACCCATAGCTGGGAGCGGGGGGGAGGAAAAAATCAAAAGAGAAAGGCTGAGCCATGCCACTACTCACCCCCGGACGGCAGTCAGTACCAGCGTAGAACTCTGCTTGCAAACTGATTCTGATACAAGCCCTTGTTAAATCAATACTGCAGCTTTATTTAAGATTCACTACACAAATCACTGCTACAGACACATTTCAGGAACTTACTTGCATGACACAAAGACACAGCAATATTTACAAAATTCTGAGCCCAATAATTTCCTTTCTCTAGTTATATGTAGTGAATCAACTAATGGAGCCTCATAACGGAGAAAATAAACAGATATGTCCACCCGTTCTTGAAAAAATGCCAGTATTACTAAAAATAAATATGTAGAAAATACATAGGCCTTTATAGAAAAATCAAAATAATAGTATTCAAAATAAAGTAAGTTTTAACACTAGAACTCCCAGAGAGCAGCCATTTGGCTTTTCTACCTATAAAACCCACAGGTCAGCCGATCGGCTGGAAGGCCACCTGTGAACCCTCCTTTTGTTATGTGAACGAGGCAATCACTGGGGCACCACAGGACGTGACATGGGCCACTTCACTCAAAACACCTTGACATAAAATGGGGGAGGGGGAAGATTCAGATTACAGCAGGATTGCTCTGTCAGAGCTGCTAACTGACTGGGCAGAACACATGAACTGAATCAAAATGCAATATATGTAATATATATATAAAAGGATGTAGTTATCAGGACCCTACATCACTGGGCTTCCAACATCCCCACCAGACACATAGGAAAAGGAAAAGAACAGAACCACATCAACAAAATCACTCAAAATCTGTGGTTATCCCAACTGGGCCTTCATGATATTTACAAATAATAATTAAAAAAAATGTATAATCAGGAAACAGTGTTAGAGAGTGGAAGTGAGTGAGACTTAGAACTTATACTTAAAACTTTATTGATCCCTTTGGGGTGACTCCCTCAGGGAAATTTGAGTTTTCAAGCACACAGAGAAAACTAAACAGTAAGTAACAGTAAGTGAGGTGAGTACATGTCAATAATCACTCACAATCCTGGCACTGCTATGCCATCTCCTGTCTGTATTTTGCCTCTATGATGTATTTGTAGCCAGTCAATACATCACACAGTGGCAAGAAGCAAGTTACTTTGTGCCTGCTTTTGCACCCACATGAGAGTGAGGTTCAACTCTCTTGCAAGCTCCACCAGGAAGTCCACCCGTCTCTCCTGCCTCCCGGTGCATGCTTGATAGAGCACATATGCATTCAGTGCTGCCATATCAATAATTTTATAGAACACAGCGACTGGCCAGCGCCGTGTTCCTGTGTGGACAGTGTACTCCCACACCATCTGGTCCATCACATCATCGCTACACTTTGTGGTGTTGTAAAGGGTGACAGTGTTTGGCTTCCTTTTGGTGGTATTTTCAGTCTGAACCACACTGTGCATGCGGCTGAGAATGTAGACTGTCTTCTTCCATTTGGGCGCATACACCGTCGGTTGGCACCAGTGGTTGAAAATACCTGAGTGGTGAATTCATCGTGGTCCCTCTGTCTTGTTGATTGTGGAATTTCTCGCAGAATCCTGTTGACTGTGCCAAGGATGGTGGTTTTCAAAGAAATTGTCCATGGTAACATTTCTGCCCTTGTCCAGGAATGGTTCCATCAGCCTCAAAACTACATTCTCGGATAGCCTCTCCCCGCTGGGACAACTGGGGTCCTTGCCAAGATATGGGAGGATATTGCAGATGTATTTGGATTTCAAGTCACAAGTCACCCAAAACTTGATCCCAAACTTGTCAGGTTTCGTTGCAATGTATTGCAGTGAAAAGCAGCCAGTCTTTGACGGGAAAAGCTGTTCATCAATGGTGATGTGTTGACCAGGGTTGTAGGATGTGATGCAGTTGGTGAGAAACGATCCCCATACACCAGAAATTGCAGCATAAAGGCATAAAGGCGACCTGAGGAGTTGAGCAGAACCTGGAACAGCTCAAAGCCATAACTGGTATTTTGAAATCAGACATATAATATCATATCTTTGACATAACATCACATTAAAGTGTGAGCAAATAGCAATAGTCAGTCTGGTTTTCTATAAGTTGAGACAGGGAGAGACAGGAAAAGACAAAATAGAGGGACAGAGCAAAACAGACAAAAACAATATACAAATTCTTAAATAAAACACATCAAATACATTTCTGTTGTATCTCAGTTAGAAAAACATGTTACATAAATTAAATCATTATCTTGTACAGATATATCAACTTGATGAGCAATTCTGTAAATGACTGGTGGGGCTACCACAGATTTTGAGTGCTTTTTTTTTATGTGGTTCTATTCTTTTACTTTTCCTTTGTGTCTGGTGGGGATGTTGGAAGCCCAGTGTTGTAGGGTCCTGATAACTTCTACATCCTTCTACATATATTACATTTTGATTCAGTTCATATGTTCTGCCCAGTCAGTTAGCAGCTCTAACAGAGCAATCCTGCTGCTCTCTGATTCTCCCCCTCCCCCATTCGATGTTAAGGTGTTTTGAGTGAAGTGGCTCATGTCACGGCCTGTTGTGCCCCAGTGATTGCCTCGTTCACATAACAAAAGGAGGGTTCACAGGTGGCCTTCCAGCCGATCGGCTGCCCTCTGGGTTTTATAGGTAGAGCAAAAAATCCTGGGTCTTGTAGTGTTAAACTATGTAAAAAAGATAAACGCCTGTAAAATTATTCCAAAACAAAAATGCCAATGCCTGATGATGTCATAATATGCAAATTAGATGTATGCATTTTCTCCCATCACAAACTTTGGATCATGCTGAAGATTTTTCTCATTTACAGTATGCCTTTATCTATAACCATATTAAAGCTACAACATTTTGAACTAGTGATATCAAAATTGGAGAAAGCTAAAAGAGTTAAAGGCACTGTTATGGCAGAAACCATTGATAAAATTATTACAAGCTGTCAAAATCAGCCTCCGCATTACAAAAGTATATCTTAAAATGTAATAATACGGAACATCTTTACATTATGATGTGATTTAGGACTGTTCAAATAAATACTGATTTTATTTTACTGATAAAACTGTATTGGGGTGCATAAAAATAGAACTTAATTTTTCAATCTATAGGGTCCTCTAGAGTTTAGACGGCCACATAAATGGCCATGGAGGGCTGAATTTGGCCCTCGGCTTTGAGTTTGACATGTGTGATATAGAGGAATTCAACAGATACAAACAGCCAGGTGTGTTATATAAATACTGTACCGCAAAATGTAGGTTATAAATTCTTTGACAGCCTTCTTCTTGATAGCCTGATATTGATTTGATGTATATATGTAAACTCTTTTTGGGGTTTTCTAAAAAAATAAAAAGAAGAAAACATTTCTACACTATAGGAAAACCCATCAAAATATGGTAAATAACAACCTGCCAAACTCTTTCCAAAGCTCATGTGTGAAAGAAAGGTACCAGAAAAGATGTGCCATGTTTTCTTAATGTCCCCACAGCAGCTGTTATTAACATTTATGTCTCTTTTAAATGTAACCATATAGTGCTCGCAAGGTAGTTGGTCTGAGTTAAGTGGCTGTAGTGTGACGTTTCCGGCAAGTGCAGGCCCCCGAACAGATCTTGCACCAACACAACAAGGCAAGCTATTTCCATCAGAATACTGGCATTTTCCAATTGTTGCCATCCATTCAGTCCAATTTTTCCCACCTGGATCATCACTAACTTTAAAAAAATATATTTTAGGTTATCATAAGAAGATGCCATTTAATTCATTGATGCCGAATTACTGGTACTGCTACAATCATTGTAATTTACCTGCATTCTTCGAAATTTGACACCATAAGCAGACACGGTGCGACTTGATGACTAGTGTTGACAAATTTGATTTTTTTTCTCCCGTTTTAACCAACATGGCTTTAGTTTGGCTTTTTGTCAGGAAGGCTCGATGGAAATCTGGCATAACTTGCGAGACAGTGTCATTCACACACACCAGAAGGAGTGCGTTCACAATAACGTTCATTAGACCAAAAGTGAGTTCAGTTGATGTCCTGTGGCACATTAGGGCATCTGCAGTACTGGACATTGGCATAACAGATGCAGGGTACTTGTGGGACATGTCTCTCGCACTTTCTGTGTCAGTGCCCTCTGCCCCCAGCTCTTTTTTTCACTAGTTTAATCCATTAATATGAGGTAGCTTATTTTTCCTAGCCTTCTTTAAATGTACCTCAACTGTACACAAACTAGCAGGCAGCAGTTAATCAATAGCAGACAGGTGCTGCATATCAGCAGAGCCTGTTTAACAACAGATCCAGCAAAAGGCCAATACATTTAACAGCTTTCTCCACACAAGCTGTAAGCTGAGTCATGTT
This sequence comes from Apricaphanius iberus, assembly GCA_028564705.1. NCBI lineage: Eukaryota > Metazoa > Chordata > Actinopteri > Cyprinodontiformes > Aphaniidae > Apricaphanius > Apricaphanius iberus. The sequence continues at coordinate 440,416 of JAPXFQ010000990.1, forward strand.
GTTGCATGTAGATAATACAGCTAAACGATATATGTCGATATATGTTAAGATAAATGCTAATGTTGCCGGTTTTGCACCCCAGTTCATGCTGGGAGTAATCCCAATCCTCTTTCATTCATGCGCAGAACTTGTGCTCACTATTGCTGTCCATAAAAAAAAAGAGCAGTAGAAAGGGTTAAGGGTCAGAGGTCCAGGAGGGTCTTCACAGGTGAAAAGAGAAAAGTGTCTGAGAAAAAACATATTTGGCACAAAAGGGACTTTGAGGCTAATTATCACAGTAATGTCACTGTTACTTGTTTTCATTTTCATTTTTTATTACTATAGAAAAATCAGAGCCAGTGAGGAGATTTAAGACTAAAGTAGAACTTTCTGGGAGAAAAAGATTAAAGGACTCTGACCGCAGCGATGCCCTAGAATACAATGGTAGTGAAGGCAATCTCGGTTACTCTCTTGTAGAAATAGGAGAAATATTAAACAAATCAACTATTGTTAAAAATCTCCATCAAACAGTTCCTCATGCTTGACCAGACACACAGAGGGCACTCCTTGCTAAAACACTCATTGAATAAAAAAAACATGTTAGATACTGTCAGATCAGAAACATAAACTTTTTTTTGTCTGAAAATTGACACTTTTGGCCTGAGAAACAACCACTGATCAACACCTCGTCCCTTCGGTTGCATGGGGGTGGCAGCATTATGGTGTTGAGATGCTATGGGTACTGGTCAGCCGCTGGCAAGTTTCTGTATCAGGAGTGTGCGTTTAAATCAAATTATCAAATTGAATCACCTAAAGATGTCTGTCTACACAGGCCGCCCATCAAACCAAACTGACGGTGAAAGGATCTAATGAGAAGAAAGAGACAATTTTCCAAAATATCGATGTGATATGTTTGTCAGGCCATACCCAAGAACACTTGAGCCTCTGCTGCCAGAAGAGCTTTAAGAAAAGATAAAGACAAGAATGAGAAGAGACAAAACATGTAATCTGAATTAGTCTGTAATTTACCAACAATTGATGGTAAAAATGACAGGCTGTGAATATTTTTTAGATGACACTGTAAGTAAATCTTGTATGCTTCCAAGAAAGTAGTGTTAATAAGGTAACATATTCATCAGAAGAGAGTAAAAGAGGAGCAATGGGGAAAAATTTAGGGATTTTGTGTCAAAGCAAATAGTTTTAGATTCATCAACATAATTCTGCTGTTTAGATAGTGAGACTGTATTGCCAGTGAAAAGGAAGTTTGGTTAAATTCTTCCTGACATAGCCATTAGAGATTGTTACACCTGTCTAATTTCTACCTCCATGAAAGATTATCCAGAGCGGAAGGTTTCACTTTCCGGGGCGTGGGTCAAGCAAGCATGATAGACAACTTTGACAGGCAGGCTATTTCAGAGCACAGCCTCTGTTGCACCTCTCTTATGCTGATGAATGAGTCCTGGCCTGCATATGCACAGGAGAGGAACTAATGATGACAGAAAGTTTGAGTGACAGCCAGAAAGACAAGCTGCCCAGGTGTGTGCTGCTGGCAAACGATGCGAGTTTGACAGATTCTGTTTAAATATTGTACCCACACAGCAAAGTCTTGCAATGAATTAGAATGAAAAAGTAAAGCAGGTCCTAAAAAGACAGCAGACTGCCACAAAGAGAAAATAATTTAGAGAACTCTCATACAGCCCGAGAACATTATGACCCAAGTTATGAAACCATTTATGCAATTAAAGAACCCCTAATGGCACAAACACTACTGGACTTTTACAAACACAGCGAATACACACAATCATCCAGAATGACCAAATAACATTCATGAATGTTGCTAGACAGTGAGGGGAAGCCGGAATATCCAGAGAGAATCCAGCCATGGAGGACAACCACACCCTTCCTCCTGCAAGACAAAAACTACTGTCTTGGTCCAGATCTCCTAGCCTAAGGACGGCCATACTAAGACCAGAGAATATCAAGGCCAAGACCTTAAGGAAGCTGAACCAAAACTAAGGTTGAGATCAAAAGGAAGGAAAGAGAGTGAGGTGACGACCAAGTTTATTTAGTATATTTTCTTTCTGCATCTTATACAACAAAAAGAAAAATGTGAATATAGGGTGACATCAGGTAAATTGGGCCATCAGGTAAAATGAGCCACTTAACGTTTAAGACTCCTAGTCTTTTAATTTATTGACAGACAATGGCAGCAAAGGATCCAATTGTTGGCAGAACTGTACTTGAAAAAAAAAACCACAAAAAAAAAAACAATTTGAGTGGACTATACTCGCTGTAGTGTATGGGACAGTGATTCATAACCAAGGAAAACTCTGCCGGCAAAATGTGAAGCCAACTCAAAAGTGACTAAAATTGCGGTTCCCTTCTTATCCGCTAGGAGTTCCTTTTTACTCCTATGTTAAAAATGCCAATGAGATATAATTTAAGATTGAAATTATGAATAATTAGGGGCTTGCACGTTTAGCACTGGTGGCTAGAGGCTGGATGTCTGGATGTTAATCGCTCACTTATTGGACGAAGATGATTTGCTGTGGAAACAGTATTGATTGCACTAGCAGACTGTCCTAGAAGTCTCTGCTTTATTTTATTTATTTATTTATTTTTGATAAGTGATATTCTACTTTTTGCTTTGCATTCACTACCGCCGTCACAGCTCCACTTTCACCTTGACCACTTTGCCCAAATTTTTGTATTTTTGTAAATAATGTCAGTAGGTGTAGTGTGTAGAGACCAATGGCCGCTGGCTGCTCTGCTTTGTGACCGCATACCATGGAGGCCGCCATTGCTCCTCCATTGCTGTAGTACCTCCATTTGGCCGCTAGGCCATCATTTAAATTAATTGGACTTTAGACACGTTAAAAACAACTTTAATGCCTGGTGCCCATTTTTTAAAAACTTTCTATGGCTACATATTCTTCCTGAGATAACGCTGGCCTCGTCAAAACCATAGGCACCAGGCTGGTTTTCATAAGATCATTTTTTGAAATCTTGCATAATTAATGAGGGGGCCGGATTTTGATTGACAGGCTGTTTCGTTGCACTTTGATTATAGTAACACTACATTTTAATAATTATTTCAAGTTACTAGTTCTTACCTTTTGAGGTTTGAGAAATAGGAAAACCGTCGCAGGCGCGCAGATACGGCAGCAGTCAGGGATGGGGCTATTAGCCTTTAGCTTAGTTAGCCAAGTTTAGCATCAGAGCTAAAGATGCGGGAGCAGAATGGGCGTGATTACGATCGAACTACACGCCCCGCGATGGCAGAGTCTACAGTGAAGATTCCGCCCCTATGCCCTTTTTAGGAACATGCTTCGTCAGAGCTGGGAGGAGGAGTCTGTGAATCCGCCATTAATTCCCCCATGAAAGTGTGTCATTCTGGTAAACGGGGAGGAGTGAGGAGGCGCTGTCTATTCTTTTTTACAGTCTATGGTAGAGACCTATTATGGTGTGTTCAGACCGCAGGCTTTGTCAGCGTCAGCAGCGTCAAAAGCGCTTTGTGAGCGTTTGTTCCGTCAACTTTTCAAGCTTTTCCTGCATTTCAAGATTAGAAGCGCATAACGCTAACGCAAAAGTTCGGCTAGTTGAACTTTTGACGGTCTTAATGCTCTTGATGCAGCACGGAAACCAATCAGAGCTTCTCATTGTAGTGACGTTGCCCAACGTCGACGCTGCCTAGCCACGATCTGCTAGTGTTTAAAACATCCAGCACAGAAAGACCTGCCCAAGAGCTTTGCAAGCTTCAGCTTTAAAATGTATCTTCTGTGTATATGCGTCAAACTAGTCGCTTTATGAGTGTTGCTTGACGCTGACAAAGCTTGTGGCCATGAAATCCTAGTCAAGCCATTATCGTTTTCTTCAGCGGCATAATTTCAGTGTATGTTTTCTGAATTAATCTCATTCCTGATTTTATGTTTAACAATAAGAAAATAAATGCAACGTGCCTTTTTAACAGCATCTGGAAATGTCTGTACATGAATGATTGAAGTGGTCATTTTTTTATTGAATGAAGGATGCTTATTATAGCTGAAATATTGATTCTGGATGAGGCTATTGAAGTACTGAAAAGTTGAAATTAACCAGAAAGAATTCCTCTGCTTTGAAGATCCTGCGGTGCTTTAAATGATAAATTAGCTTGCCAGTATTACCCACTTTCCATGTCCTTCAAGATTCTCGACTTTATAAAAGATTTTTTTTTGATGGTTTAAAGACCATATGAAGCCACCAACTGTGTTGTCTACTGTTTATAAGAATTAAGGTTTATTTTGTTTTTTATTGAAATTTTCTTTTAATCTAACAGGATGAGTTTAGTTTAATTTTTAAGAAAATGGCTAGTGAAAGAATAGAGAAAAAAGAAATATCACTCTCTGGTCACTGTACTGCATTAGCAGTGGGAAAACATATCTTATTGCCTTGCTGCCTCTGAACAGAGATATGAGGGTGAAGTATCACAAAAGGCATCACAAAATAAACTAAACTGTCCTCCTTAAACTCCAATGAGCAAAAAGATGTGCAGCACCAACTCAATATGGCTTAATACTTTTGGGTTTGTTTCCTTGTGGAGCAGAGATAAGGAGCCATCCATCATGGGCCTCCGTCCTCGACCTGAGGATTCCATTAGGGCCCAAACAATATGTTCACTGTTTGCATCGAGCTACACACAAAGGCGGTGCCAAAGAACCAATTTCCTCTTACCTCATTGAATAAGGAATCTCATTCATCTTCCGTTGTGCACATTTATAAAAGTAGACGAGCTGAGTGGAGGCCCATTATCAGGCTGTCGGCTGCTCAGCAACCGGCTGAGCACAAATACAGGCTGATGGAACAATGTCGGTTGTGCTTTTTGGAGATAGAAAACCAGCTGAATGGGAAAGCTTCAACTGAATGAGCTTAGTTTGGTTGTTTTACTACTTGGGTGTAACAATTATTATCACCTTTATTATTCAGCCCCCCAAAACGTATCTTTTGATGTCAACTCTTTTGTCAGATCTCCCCGATAAACTGGTAGATGTGCAAATTTCCATCCGTTGACTCTAGTAAAGAATGATGGACATACAGTTGCATTGCAAGGGGCAGGCAGTGTAAGAAGAATTGTAAATACATGCATTATATTTTATCTAGGGGTGGGACTCGATTAGAAAAAAACAAATCTAATTAATTAGAGGCTTTGTAATTAATTAATCTCGATTAATCGTATTTCAAAAATACGACTATTGACATTGTAGATTTTCACTGAAGGCATCAAAACTATGAATGAACACATGGAAGTATGTAGTACTTTTACAAAAAAAAAGTGTGAAATAACCTGGCCTTCAAAGACCTGAACCCAAATCGAGATGATTTGGGGTGAGCTGAACCGCAGAGTGAAGGCAGAAGGGCCAACAAGTACTAAGCATCTCTGGGAAGTCCTTCAAGACTTTAGAATGCAAAGCAGTAATCAGAGCAAAGGGTGACTATTTTGAGCAATCTAAAATATAACATATGGATTCAGTTATTTCACCCTTTTTGTTTAAGTACATATAGTAATTCCGTGCATCATGTGTTCATTCATAGTTTTGATGCCCTTAATTGAGAATCTACAATGTATTCATAAAAATTATATATATATATATATATATATATATATATATATATATATATAAATTTATATATTGACCATGTTTGGATTTTTAAAGGACACTTAGATTTTTCAGTGGACACTTTGTCCAGCCTAGACTTTTGATTTAATCATTTTAAACCGTGCGTTCTCTGTGGCTAGATAGATTAGTTAAATAACTTACCAATGACTTTAAAATAATGATCGAAATAATGACTCTACTGACTTACAAATTTTATCAATACCTGTGATAGTTTACTTTTTAATTTTACGAAAATGAAACAAAAATCTGTAATAATATTCCGATAATATTCTGATAATATTCTGTAATAATGTTCTGATAATATTCTGTAATAATATTCCAATATTCCACCACTTGTTTGCTGCAGTCAGACGGTTTATCTTATACAGTTTGTACGTAAAGTTTGAGTTTTGACTTCATGTAAACAGCAGCAACATTGCAGGGCGTAACTCGGCGCACAGCCAGCTGTCTGTTCCGTCTATAAACAAATAATAACCAGGTGCTTGTGAAAGACGGATCGTGGAGGGCTGCCATTCTACATACATCGCACCAGTCAGTTTAATTACGGTTTCTTCATAAATTATGAAAACCCCTTGGAACCCCCGGAAAGCGCTTGAAAAGTGTGTGGTCACCCTACCTTCCTAGCTATCACGTGTGAATCATTTTAATCCGCATACCAGGGAATCATGCTCAAACAAATGTTACACATTGATCGTAAACTGCGATTAAATGTGTTGTTTGTTTTAGCATCCTAATTCTTCTGTAATTAATTAATCGCATTTTACGCAATAAATTCGCGTAAATTTGATCATTTATCTAGTTTTTGCTTTTCAATAAGTATTGTATGGAGAACATTATTGATATGTAAAGACTGGAGTTTGTTCTGGGGTGTTTGGGTGAGGACACATGTTCACTGGATTAGCAGGAAATTGGGGTCATAAAACCTTATTGCCCACGGAAGAAACAAATGAATGTGTGGGAGGAGTTGAGGGCATTCATCTGTTTTAAAATGGGAAGTGTGAACTGTGTTCCTTTAGTTGGTCTCTGTAACATGTATTTGACAGCTCCCTGCATTATGGATGCAAGTAAAAACTTCATTTTATACACACTCGTTACTCTTGGGTCTCCTTGTGAAGGTATTTTTGATAAATATAGAAATCAGAGATTTTGGCTCTGACAGACAGCAACTAATACCCTCCACAAATAGAATAAAGTCCAGTGTATGTTTCTCCGTCAGCAAGTTCCCACCAACACGCGCACGTATTGGTGGGAACGTTTTCCTTTTATACTTTTCCGTTGTTGTGCCAGCGTAGCAAAGCAATTCTTCACCAGGACAGCAGGGGGTGTTGACTTTTTCTGGCGAGTCTCCCTACCATTGCACATCTCTGTTTAGCGACAGTTTATTTGCTTCAGCTCGTAAACGCTCGTCCTCTCATGGAGCAATGGCTGACAGGGAGCGAGAGTTGATTGAACTGGAAAGCTTTTTACTAGAAGTGCATGTCATTGAATACTCTAAAAAATGCCTGTAAACAAACACAGACAGTGGTCTGTTTTGTTGTTATCTACACCTCCTGGAGTTTAAGAATCACCAAAATACCATATTAGATAAACTAACCTTGCAATATAAAGCATCTAGTGCCCTACTGATTACATCGACTAAAGAGCTCTGCTCTGGTGAAATGATCTTGGGTTGATGTTGGGCTGATCAATCACAGCTGGATAGTTAAATAAATTTAGCTTTACTCTGCCCGTCCTTGCGTACCAGTCCTGCAGCCCTTGTGTCGACAATAATGGCACTGCTTGACAGTGAAGGATACACTAAGCCGCAAAAAGTTATTGCTGGTTTCTCGCTCTGAGTACTGTATGCAAGCTTAGCAATGGAAGGTTGACTGAATAAAACAGCCTTGAAAGTGTTAAAGCACATTAAAAAGATAAAGAGTGATACAAGACATGGAGTATGCCAGGAGCCTCCTTATTGAAATCCAAAATTGATTTTGATGTATTTGGAATAATTTCCCTGATAGGAGACCTAATTATGCCAAAGATTTAACTAATTTATAGCTGTGGATTAGAGCTGAGGTTTGAGAATTTGAAGGCAGTAATATTTCTTCACCAATATACCACTTTTTGTATATTAGCACTACTGGCAGAACAGCAGACCCTCAGTATGATGCCATCTCCACTGTGCCTGTTTCAAACCTTTACTCCTCCAAAACATGTCTTGTCATTATATCTAAATATCTCAGTCTTTACCATATCTTAGCATAAATTTGTCCTGAAGGCATTTGGCTTGTCCATGTAGCCAACCGCTGATTTTAGGTGTTAATACAGATATTATAAAATTATATTATAATATTGACCTTCCACCTTGATCAGAACCCTCTTAGTCCATGAAGACAAACTCTGGCCTTGAGTTTGTCCTCAGCTTGAGCCTTGGAGGTTAGTGGGCTCTTCTTGAATAATACAAAAACATTTTCAACATTTATTTTTCTGAACCTGAAGTTTAGATTATTGAAACTGTGACCCTGCTGGGCGTTACAATATAAAAATTATTCCAAAACAAAAATTAAATAAAAAACCTGATCTAATTGGCTTCATGAATGCCCCTATGCCACCCGCCCCACTGGCAAAGCCTTTGCCTCAATCTTATTTAGAATTTACAGGCTATACCTAATGGTCAGGGTGCATGCCATTAAACCAATCAATTCAAATGAGTTCTCCTATTTCTCATAAGATGAATCATCATGCATCCAATCAGTTGTGCCAAGATCTTCCTCAGGGCTACATGTCAGCTTAATTATAGATACTATTGTTCTTTTATAATGGAATCCTTTGGAAAAGATCAAATAGGTGGCAAAACTATTTTGAATAGAAAACTATTTGGAGGTTACAGCTCAAATACTTATCTGTATCTGTGAAGGTTTAGAAAGGTTTTGAAGGTATAACTGTTTCACTGGCAAATTGATTTATCTGTTGTTGAGGAGTACAAGCGGAAGATCCAGCTACATTAGAGACTACTGGATATTTTCAACTATTCAACTATTTAGTTGAGATCATTAATTAATAAGATAAATGAAGTTTCACTAGGTTAATATAGTTACACAGTTGTTACAAAATCTACATTACTGTGTGGCATATTGTTGCTATCATTCAATTAATTATATGTCTTATTTATCGTCTTATTTATCTCTAGTTGTCATGGCAGCCACCTTTTCACTAGTAGCGGCCCTGGACAACTGCCCCTGTCCTTTGCTGCGTGTAGATGAGGTGTGGATGTAAATTTCTAACTTGCTGACTGTATTTTTGTGTTGTTTAGGCTTTTTTTCTAAGGGAACAAGATGGAAACTTGAAGAAAATCACAAAGAGTAGTAGAGAAGCTGCTGCAAGTTGGCTCATTTTTTTATTTCTACATGTAAAGGTTAAATAAATCTATAATAACGACACTCACTGACTTTTTGGAGGCCTTCTACGAAGGCAGAAGAAAGAGTCTGGTTGCAGTGTTTTTCTTCTGACCCAAGAGGTTGTTAATGTACTTAGTCTATTATTCATCTCTGAAAAGAAGACATTTAGTCTGTGCCTTTTAATCCATTTCTCATGTCTCAGTAAAAAATAAATACAAATATTGCATTATTATTGATGAGACATCAGTTTACAGGTCAGAGCCTTGATGGGAGCACTTTCTCATAGAGAAAAGGTTCTCAGTCTTTTTCTAAAAGCATAGCCCCAGGAAACAGTAACATTTTTCAAACAAAAACTTGTTAAAAGACATTTATTACAAAGTGCTTTATAAGTTTACAGTTAGCACAATCATTTAATCATTTTCAGCTTCACTTTTTCGGTTAAAATAAGCAGAAAAAAGGAGAAAAGCTTCATATCAGTTGACGCTGGATGTTAGGTTAAACAGGAAAATCCCATAAAATTAGTACTCCAAGTGTCAAAGTTTGTGCTTCTGATCTGATCACAAAGCACCTCCAATGCCAAATTCCATATTTTCTTCAAACTTGCAAGTAGAACATGGTGAAGTTGGATGGGGTGTCATTTACAAATATAATTCCCAATCTCAACGGTTAACAGAACAAAAAGCCACAAGGTATTGTTCCTGCTTCACAGGTTTCCAACTCAGTTTAGACTATGAGTAAGCATTATTTCCCCCCTTTGTGATATTCAAATAAACAAGGACGTTTAGCGCTTAAAGAGGTCTTTACGTGGGTCCTATGTGATTGTGTTCCTCAAGCAACTGTTGAAATCTTTTATCTCAAGCGGCGATAACAATTTCTGTTGATTATGCTTGGTCTCTAAAGCTTGAGCTGGCTGTAAGATTCAAAGCATTATCTTAATTTAGTTACAGTGAAATGTGACTCTGTGTTTTTCTATAGCTTTGAATGCGTTATACGTAATAAATTTTCTTTGGCCCTCAGGGATTCACAGGTGAGAAAAGGGCAAAGACTGTTTTGTTAATATTCACACCCTAAAACTAAGTGATCTTAAGAGAAATAAAGGTAATTCAAGACAAACACAAACCATAATGAATTGAATTAATTTTGCAAAGAGGAGCTGACCAAGCAAGAAAATTATGGGTTCGTACCTCTAATGAGTTCCTTTAAAAAAAATAAAAAAAAATCTGCTGCTAAAGCTAGTTCTACATTAATCTATCCTAAGTGGAAAGGATTATTTTAGGTTAAAAAGAATTATGATCTTGTATTTAATTCACTTTAAAATAATATTCCACTCCTAAATGACATTTTGTCTGTTGCCATCTTCCCCATAAGTGAGAAAAAGCATTTTGTAACCAGTCCAGTCATTGTCCTAATCAGGCAGCAGTCCGTAAATGAATGGTAACAGCTAGCATTTCATGTGAAAAATCGTGAAAATTACTCAAAAATGATCCTAATTATTTCTGGTGACCTCAATAATGATATTAATTGTAAATTAAAGTAATAATACGAAGATATAAGAAGCTTGTTTAGATTTGGGAATACATTACGACAAAGCACTGCTATAGGCCGCATTTGCAAGGTGTGCAGCGGCGGCTTAAAGCTGTGCCTTGTCTAATGTAGTCCCAAATCTAAATCAGTTCCTGTAATTCCTTTGTTTTACTTATTATTATCATTTGTAATCAATATTGACATTTGTTGGCATTTTGTGGGATATATACATCCACAAAAGAGGCACATTTTTGCAAATAAAGCTAAATAGGTTAACAGATAACTGTAGAATTATTTTCCCAAATGATAATTTGAAAGGGATGCTATCAATAGGTAGAAAGCACTGTATAAATCAAAATAAAATGTTTCCATGGTAAAATTGAATAACAATTATACTTTACTCAATACCTTTGTCTTTGATTTTAAACTTGTGTTTGATACTTATACTGTAACTGTTTTGGGTTTTCAATGTGTTGCGCTGTTTGCTGCGCCTGAATCAATCCACAGTTTACAGGCACTACTGTGAGAACATGTCACTCACAGATCAGCTCTCGTGCAGACACAGTTTGAGGCAGTTATTTCTCGGATGCTGTTTAATGAGAGGCAATAAAACACTGCAGCTAATTTCCAACAAACTGGCTCTGAAGTAATCATCAATCTTACCCGCCTAACAACTGTCTGCAGCCTGACTGAGGCATGACTGAGCAACGGCTTGGTGCAGAATCTCCAATCTGCTTGGGCTTTGTGATGCCACGGTGATCGCTTTCCAAAGCATGGGGAAAATAAAAGTGTCATTCTGCATGAATCACATTTAATTGTAATTAATTGAGCCCGCCTCAGTCTAATCATCATATAAATCTCAGAGCCTATTTTTTGCAAAAGCAAAAGTTTCAACTCCTTACAAAATGTAGTTAATGACTTCTGTGAAGCATTGCAGGGATTTAATCATATATTTAATGAGCTGCAACATACAGGAAGTAATTACAGTCATGGAAAGCTGATATGAGCAAACTGATAATTACACAAATAATCAATATTTACTATATTATAAAAAAATACTTATAAAATAAAAAAAATTTGACAAAAGGGATGGACAAAAAAAGACTACTCAAAAAGAAGAATATGCACCTAATCTTACCACAGCATGAAATTTTCTTGGAGAATTACTGTGATTTTTCTCAGGCAGCGGGTATTAGAGATGACCTAAAGCGAGGGCTAACAGGCGTTAAAAAGCTCAAATGGACAACAGTTGCTGGTTGTACATTTGTACTCTGCGTCGGCGGTGGCGTGTCACGTCAGTACATCAGCGAGCGGGCGGGGATTTCTCTTCCATCGGGAAACTAGTAGTGTATATCTAGTAACCATAGTTGCCCCAAACGGGTTCGTGCTAGTGTTAGCTAACATAACAAAAAAGTTAAAAGAACATATTTAACTGCTTACCTGGCACTCCGATATCTTCCACCAAATAGGGTCCGATTTTTTTTTTCTGAGTCTTCGACTCCCCAGCCTTCCAGGTCAATCCAGCCCACTCCCCTCTAATCACTGTGGAGACCCTGCTGGTTGAGTAGCTACAACACACAGCTCGGTTCGTCTTCCCCGCTCCGAAGTAGCTCCAGCCGGCGGCTCAGCTCGTCCTACGTCTTCTCCGCCCTCAATGCCGGCATCCCGTTGCTGCTCCGCTTTTGTTGCCCCAAAGTTCAATTTTCCCAACTTCATGCACCAGCTGCATGTCCGCCTTGAATGAACGACCGAGCAGCAACTACAATGACGTGCTGATGCCAGCCGTGCCGACGCATGCAACCAGCTGCATGGCAGCTTGGCGCAGCTTGACGCTCACATGCTGCATAGGTACCATAGACTTTGTATGTAATCTAGCTGCCCTGCTGCCTGGCGGCAAAGTGCGGTCTGAACGTGCTATTAGAGCAGCCGGTGATCCTCTGGGCAATGTTTATTGTCCTCTGCACAGCCGTCCTGTCTTCTGCTGTGGAGCCCGGATACCACAACCTCAAGGAGTCAGTGAATGTGCTTCCACGGAGTAGAGGTAGAAGGCCAGCAACATCTTCTGGTCCAGGCCGCACCTCCTCAGGATCCGGAGAAAATGCGGCCACTGCTGGGTCTTCTTATCCAGGCTCCCAATGTTTGCGGACCAGGAGCAGAAATTGTGATGTCCAGGAACCTGATGTAAAGGGAGCAGCACACATGCTCTCCGTTGATGAGGAGAGGGGTATGTGTGTAGCTGTGTCTCCTAAAATCCAGAATGAGCTCTATGATTTTCTGTACATTCAGGGTCAGGTTATTTCCTGAGCACCGAACAGATTGCTGATCTCTTCCCGATATGTTGCCTCGTCTCCCTATGTGATGAGGCTGACCACAGAAGTGTCATTCGCAAACTTGAAGATTACGGTGGATGGGTGGGAAGAAGTGGAGTCCAATGTGTATAGATTGTACAGCTGGGGGCTCAGCACAAAGCCTTGGGGGAAAGCCGGTGCTGAGCAGGATGGCGTAGGAGAGATGGGGCCCGAGTTTGACATGCATTACATCCATTGGTAGTATTTTGCAAGATTTACATAGCTTTCTTCCCTAAATACTGATGCAGATCTGTGGGCTGTCTCAGGGCGTTTTCACATGGTACAGGAGTCCGTACTCGGATACCGTATTTGGTCAAAATCCACTTATTTCGTACCATGTGAACACAGCCTGGACCATGCCAGGATACGGCCAGAGAGACCTGCCTTGGAGTTAGTATTGGAGTCCAGGTACGAGTGGATACGTATCATGTGAACACAAGCCGTACTCTTGCCCTACTCCAAGAAAATACACGCGCTCCACGCGGAAATGACGACACCGCCGGCCGAATGAACAGAATCAACTTGCGACCATAAAAAGACCAATACAGTTTCATACAAGCATCCCACAGCAACACACCAGGTTACAAAACAGCGGGTTTACGACAACACTCACCCTGTAGATGGCTTCAGGTAGCAGTTGACCAGTAGACCAGTTTGTTTACATTCTAGGCTGTCGCTCGTTTATAACCTCAATACTTCTCACTCCCTTGTTTGTTGGAGAACTACAGACTTATTTGTATACCGCCACCTGCTGTTTAGGTATAGTTCGTCAGGTAAAACACTGGACTCCAGTACAGGCTGAAATCTGTGCCATGTGAACAGAAAAAAATTGCATTTTTCTCTGTCCGTTTTCTGGCACAGCCACACATGTGAAAACGGCCTTAAGCACATACTCTGAAATAACAAGGCTAGAGGATGATGGAAAAAATTGGGAGAAAAGAAAAAAAAACATAATAAAGTATAGCAGTTATAGTTCCTGCTGAGTTATATGTCAAGTTTGATAGATAGATAGATAGATAGATAGATAGATAGATAGATAGATAGATAGATAGATAGATGGATAACTTAACTATACCTCTGTGAATACTTGAAATAAATAAAACATAAAAAATTGTAAACAGGTGTCAATAACTGATCAATACAAAAGGTCTAAATCAACACACAAATTGATTATAAAGTATGTCTTCACATAATTATTTCAGTGGTTATTTGATTATTTGACATTTCCTTTTCATTGTCCCTAAATGAAGACGATATTTATTAGTTAACCTGTAGAGGGGTTTAACAGGTAGAATACATTTACACCGCTAAACACTGTACATTCAACAGGACTTAAAAACAATTCAGTAAATTCTGAAAAGGCTATGCTTTAAAACATATAAAAAATATAAATTTTAAGTAATAGTTTCCTGATTTAAATAACTACTTCATGTTAGTGGGTATGCATTTTTATTTTTTGATGTAAATAATCATGTAAGTTTTAATTTAACGACTTGTTTTTTAGTTGAATGTTGGCCCTTTTGGCACTCCATACTTTTCTGTTTTCTCCTCTTCTGTTTCCTGTTGTACTCTGTCACTGCGCATGCCCAGTTCAACGGCAAGGAAGAAAGGAAAATGTCTCTTACGAGGTTAGTCTTAAAACAACTGAGCCTTAATTTTTTATCGGTTAAGATATATCATCATTTCGAACTGTGTTGTGTTCTTTTTAGACTTGTAGTACGTATAGGGTCTAAAAATTCTGCTTGGCGTCTATTCTTCCGTTTAAATATGCTATCGGCTTCAGCTGCGGCTAGCAAGTAAAATGTCGTCGGCTTAGCTTTAACATTAGCATAGCGCCACGCAGCAATAGAAGCTAAACAAGCTAATCTGTTTAGTGTTTCTGTTTCATGACGTGCTTTAGTTCGATTTAACTAAACAAGTATAATTCGTTGTTTTAGTTATCTCCTAGAATGTGTAACATGCCCAAAGATGGCTCCTGTTTATCATTGGCTTAAACTTGAGCGGTCACTGGCAGCTAACTGTAGTATTTGCCTGCACCATTTGGCCTTTTTTACAAAACAGTGAAACTTTGAGGGTTTGTGTTGTTTTTTAAAGCTTCTTACCAGCTCCGACGCAGCTGTCGCAGGACCAGCTGGAGGCAGAGGAGAGGCTCCGGGCTCAAAAGTCCCACTCCACCGCACTGGTGTCATCCCGCAAAGAACCCCCGCTTTACGGCCACAGAAAAGGCTGGGTGCCCCGCTCACTTGAGGTAAACAACACCGTTGTGGCAGAAACAAAGCTTTCTCTCTGTGCTTGCTTGTAGTTCGACCTGCCTTTATCTGGTCTGATCTGCAGATTGTACACTTTTATATGTCGTTGTAAACTTGGAGTAATCTGTGTTCTGTAGGATTTTGGAGATGGAGGCGCTTTTCCAGAAATCCATGTGGCCCAGTTCCCTCTGGAGATGGGCAGGAAGAAGAAAACATCCAATGCTCTGGCAGTGCAAGTGGACGCAGAAGGAAAAATCAAATATGATGCCATCGCGAGACAAGGACAGGGGAAGGATAAGGTCTGCTAGCTAGGCATTGTTTTCCAGTTTCTACCAGATTTGACCATGTACAGATATAACTCTTAGTTGATTTCATAAGCTGATTGATGAAATCGAATGTCCTTCATTATTCCAGGTGATCTTTAGCAAATACACCGACCTGCTCCCAAAGGAAGTTCTTAATAATGATTCTCAGGAGCTACAGAGGCCTGATGAGGAAGCTGTGAAAGAGGTACGGTGTCATTAACATGTTTCTCAAGAGTTACAACCAGGTTTATATCAGATGATATAATCATAATTGTTTTGTTTTTTTATTCCTGTCATTCAAGGGTTATATAAAAATCTGTTTTTGCGTAAGCAACAACATGCAGTCTATTGTTGGGAAAGACAGTAGTTGGATTGTGTCTGTCCTCTCACGATAAACTCTTTTTCACCAATCTGAGGCTGTATAATAGCTCAAAAATCTATCTGTTTGTATCATCAATTCCAGTCATGATAAGCGTAACAAATGTGACCGTTGGCGGGGAGGGAGGAGGTCATCTTTAAAGGACAAGAGGTAATTTACAGGATTATCCGTTTCATAGATGTGGCTCTTTTCTTTTTCTAGCTGACGGACAAAACCCGTTCGGCTCTGGAGAAGCAGGTGTCTCAGAAGATCGCCGCTGCCATGCCTGTAAGAGCTGCGGACAAGCAAGCTCCCGCACAGTACATCAGGTACGTGTTTTAACTGGCCGCTTATCAGCAACACTTCAGGTCTGTCAGAAGAGAGCGTCTAGCATTTAATCTAGTCGATTAGGATTGAGGAACAGTTTTTGGTACCTGCTTAGATTACATTTTTATCCATTTCGAATGCCAGCTTTCATGTCATAGAACACTTTAAAACTCTATGGTGCGTTGTAGCTGTCCAGGCACCCTGTCATTACTATAGATATAAAAGAATAAACGTTGCATTAGTGGTGCATTTGTTGGGACACATGCAACAAGCTTTAAATCATTACAAGCGCATTAAATAGTAAATCAGTAAATTAACTAAACTTTCATTTTGCCATGCTATAGAAAAAACAAAACAACTAACCACTGACGTACGATCATCAGTGGTTATATGCTTGGTGTCTTCATTCATGCCAAATGTTCAATAATCAAGGTTGACTTATTTTTTTATTTGCTTTTAAAATAGTTTATTTTTGTATTATTTAAAAAATTTAAAGACATAATTTAACCTGAAAGACGAGATTAAATTGGCTCACAGCCACCCTTGAAAATTCACGAACAGGATACAGTGCATTTGAAGAATACCGTCTTGTATTTGTCATTCTGCAGACAGTCGTCATCTGTGTCTAAGTGATAATCACAGTCAGTATAAAAATACAGATTCATTGTATTTAGAAAAAAGCCATCAGAATTAGCCATTTATAACTACCAGACAGCTTCTTTGATTTTGAAAACGTGATTTCCACCCGTAATGAAGAGGAACGTGCCACTAACAGAAAGACACATTCTCCTATTTCATTGTTTAAGAAGCTAATACAGACTCTACTCTCTTGATGGTTATTACAGTCAAACATGTGTGCAGTTTTACTTATTAAACAACCTCTCTTTTCAACAAAAAAAAAATAAATCACCCCAATATGCCTGATTGTTTCATAATTACCAATTAAGTTCATTAAACGTGTTTGTATGAATGTAAAAGGTTTAACATGGTTTATGTCGTAAACATTTTATATTGATAAAGAAAGTAACATAGAACAGCATTTTGGACATTTACTTGAAGATGTAAATCTGTAATGTATCGCAACTCAGATACACTCTAGCTGTCCTTGGAGCAGCTTAGGTTACAAGCATTAGTGTTCTCCCTTTTGCCCTAATTTGTGACTCATTGTGTGAAAAAAAATAATCTTTTTTTGTCTCTCTCTCTCTCTTTCAGATATACTCCTTCTCAGCAGGGAGTGGCTTTTAATTCGGGAGCCAAACAGAGAGTGATCCGTATGGTGGAGATGCAGAAAGATCCTATGGAGCCTCCTCGTTTTAAGTAAGCACATCATGGTTGAGGAAGGCATTGATGTAACTGTGTGAACTGAGCCCTTTTTATAGTGCTTTCATTTGTTATCCGGATCATTCTCTGAATTCTGTGCCCTTTGGGGTCTCTGATTACTGAAGAATCCACCAACAAGAAATTCTTTCTGTTTTAAAGAAGATAGGCAAATAATCATATTACCTGAACAAAATTTTGGCTACTGTCTATATACACTTATATTTCATTAACTGAAATAGCAACTTTGGTAAATTGGGACGTGCTTATTTGCATGGTAGTCACAGGGTCTTAAAAGTCCTAAAAATGCGGGGGGCGTTATGCAACACAACGTTTAGTCGGAACCAGGGCAGCAATGCTCCAGTATAATTAGTTGAGAGGAAACATCACATGATGGGTACGTGTCATCTTGATTCACAGTTGCTTATAAATGTGAGATATAGCGATTAGATGTAGGGATGGGTACCAATATCATTACGGCACCTGTTCCGACATGAACGGTAGTAACCAGACCGAAAAGCAGCGCACATTTCGGTGCCTTGTTTCGGTCCTTTTTCCCCCCTAAGATGTCAAACACTGTGGATTCTGGCTGTGCCATCAGTCAAGAGCAAAAGGTAAACATGGCTATCTCTGTGCAAAAAAACCCGGCTAAAAATAAGGACTGTGGAAATTAACATACCAACGCGGGGGAAGTAATTCCTAGAACTAACTTTTTTTTGTGTGTGTTTGTTTTACGCATTCAATGCATACAAAGAACAGCATCCTGTTCATAATTCAGCCCGCACCACATCAGCTCTCCCTCCTAACCAGCCAAACTACGGATTGTTGTGAAGGAGCATGCGTTTGTGGTCCTAAATGATATGGGAGTATATTATTATTGCCATATTGGCTTTGTGGTGATATAAGTTTAAGTTGTCTGTGGGAATTATCCGTCCGCTTCGGTGTTAGCTGTGTGTGCAGTGCAGTCAAGAGTTTTGGGGTGTGCGGTGCTTAAAGCTTACATATTTCGTATTTAATTATATTTATGCATGTTGGCTCACAGTATAGTTTCAGTACATTTCATAGTGAGATACCGCTGCGTTGAAAAACAAAATTATTCAGTTAAGGTGATGTTTTCTGACTTAAATCAGTGCTAAAATATTAGCGGAAGTAGCTGTGTCCATCTTCACAATAGGAGCGTTTATTTCTTGTTGTGTTGAACTGAATAATCTGCTGTTTACTTTTGGAAAATGATCAAATGTGGCATTTGATTACTAAGTCTATATTACATTTTATTTATGTGATATTTATCACAGACTGCTGATGTCCAAATGTTATGTTTATTTATATACTTGGCTTAGTTCTGCCTCCATTTGTTATTATTCATATGGGACCACAAATAAATTGTGAATGTGACTGTGGAGTTCAAAACAAAAAGTTAACCGATTTCTCCTATATGTATTTTTTTTAAAGAGCAACTGCATCTAGATTTGTCCCTTTATTTACACAGAAAGTTCTAGTTAGTATTTTTTGGGGTCATGTTTAGCAGTGGTGATTGATTCACAGCTACTGTGATGAATTAGATTAAAGATTTTTATTGTTTGACAGACCTACTAAAAAAAATAAAAAAATAAGAGGGTATTTGGATAATGTTTGTATGTTTTACATTCGTTTTACATACAGTTTGCCAGGGGGCGGGACCTACAGTAACAACACAATGAAACTATTGTATTCAGAATAAAATGTTTTATAGCACTTTTTAATCTGTCATTGTGTGTCAAAAGCATACTTGCCAACCTTGAGACCTCAGAATTAGGGAGACATTCAAACACGGCGGGGAGTTTAAAAAAGAAATATTAAATACTTTTAAATACTTGAATTTTAACTAGAATTTAGCAGTATTTATTTATTTGACAAAATAACATTCCAAAACAATAATATATCACGGTTTTTTAAAATGATCACCAAAAAATCTTAAATTACACATTGAAGAAGAGAAACATTAAATAAATAAATTCATTCAAATAACCAACACAGGGCTAAAATACTGATATGTCTTTCCCACACCAAAGATCATAGAAATGCACAGGAAGTTCTGAATGAAACTATACATACACTGTGTGTGTATATATATATTTAATTTTTCAAATAACCTCTTCGAAAAATGCATCTAAATCATAAACGTACTTAAATGTATTATATAAAATTTTTATCTTGACTTGCGTACTAAAACAGAAAGCAAATATGAGCTTACTTTAGTTAAAAAATATGATATTAAGAAAATAGAATCAAATCTAATCTTTTATAAATCTATAATACACCAATTAATAATCCTCATACAACGGGGTAAATGCAGCTTTAACTGGTTCCAATGTTTTTTGCAGAAGGCTAATATTATAAACAGGCACACATACAGCTGCCAAATAAAAACGTAAGTGATAACAATGTAGTATAAAAACACAACGGTATACAAAGTGCTGCTGATACATAAAATAATGAAGGTAGACTAATGTAAGCAGTTCTAATTATTCTTCCAATCATCTAAACGTATTGTTAATATTCCCTGCAACTCTCTGTGCATTCAGCGTACATGCGTGGAATGGCAGTGTTTGGGGGGAAAAACAGCCGGGCAACTGCGCGGATAGTTTGCCGTCTGTGTCGTAGGGGGTAAGTTTTATGATTATTTTTTTCTAGCGCTTGCTGAACTAAGAAGAAGTGGTAGCCACTGCTGCTGCAGTCGGCTTTATAGCTTTAGCAGCCAGACGGCTCATTGTATTGTTTGGGATACCTTCTCTTCAAGTGATTAAACAAGTTTAAGGTGTTGCGATCACTTGCCTTGACGCACTCCTTGCAAACTTTGCAATTATTGTTTGGTTTCCTCTTTGTCGTCTGGTGAAAAACCAAACCATTTCCATTCAACGGATGAGGACTTCGACTTCAAAACAAAAACTTCATTTACGCTCTCAGACTCTCACACAATGCCATACTTGTTTACAGGTTGCGCACATGCAAAGGGGAAGGGAGGAGAGGGGCGGGGGGTAATTAGCTTAGAGCAGGGAGAGAGCAGAGGCTTTTCATTGCATACAAAGGCAGAAATACAGCAGAACTGTGAATCGGGATAAAACGATCTCCCAAAAATGACAAATGGTCACACGTGTAGATCGCTTCACGGTCTTAAATCGTCAAATCGCACACCCCTAGCAAGTATGCCCATGTTTGCAGTGTCTTATGGTTACTCCCGCTTTCCTCCTCCTAACCCGGAAAAACAGTTTAATATCCCACCCCGCTTGCGCTTGGCTGAGGACTAAATCCAAACACTGGGCAAACTCTCCGCCTGCAGAAATATCCCCCTGCTGTCACGCAGACACAAGCTGTCTGAGAAAGAGGAAGAGGCAGTGTTGCAGTTGCAGTCGGGTAGTATTGGAGGTGTGCGTAAAATAGTGTAAAAAAGAAGTACGAAACGCAATATGTGGCAGTCGGAGTTTAACCTGTTGCGCACCGCCACACATTCGTCTATGTGTGGGAAATACTGGTATGGAAGAAAGAGTTTTGTGAAAATTCAATCATTTTTTCCAATGTCACCACTTGACAGTGACGTGTTCTATTATTTTACCATTAGAAGTAAGACGGTAAAAATGAAAATCTTAGATTTGAAAGAAAATATGAAGAAAGTGATAGGAAATAAATTAGCTGATATTGCCATTAAATTATCTGAATTGGATAAGTACATTGTGATTCCCTTACCAAACATGCTAAAGCTTTACAGATAATCTTTACTGTGATAAAGATGCAGGCCAGACTCTGGAAGAAGTATGAAAGAAACTGGAAGACGTATTACAGAGCCAACAGCTATGAATATTGATTCAGCACCTCATTATTATTTGAAGTCTTTAGACCCTCAATTCAGTTAATTTAACATGTTTAATATATTTAAAAAAGATGGAAAATGTTATTTTACTATGTGGCCCTATTGGATTTTAGTGACACCTTAGGGCTTCTGTTGGACCTTAAATTGGGCTCTTTATTCCCAGGTTTACATTGGTAGCTGTTTTTTTTGAGTGATGGTTTGATTTTTACTTGAAATGCACACTGATCAGTTCACATTTAAGCTGCAGTTAATGAACTCTGAATTAGGTTTTTTTTAAAAAGTGTAAATATTTAATATATTTTTATGTCATGATTAACATTTGTTCTGGTGTTTACGAATAATGGGTGCAATATGGGTTTTAATTTCCATGTAAGTTGTGTTAAATAGGTCTAAAATTTGGGGTTGGTCAAACCTGGGGAAACCCTGATTTGGCGGATCTCTACTCATTAGAAACCCATAAAACTTTAAGTAACAATATGTTTAAAATAAGCTTGTGTGTCGTCATACATGGGAGCATTGAACCTTATATTTGTTGTTTTAAAATGTATTTTGTGATTTACTTTAAACGAAAATCTTGTTGGTAAACCTGTCCACACATTGTGAATTCAGACAAAAAGTTGGTCTTACGCTGTGTCCAGACCAAACGCGATAGGAGCAACTAGAGCTTCAGGTTTACATGTAAAATCAATGGAGAAGCGTGACTTGGGGTCCCGAGACACTTCAGAAGCAGATTTGCATTGCGGAAAAGCTTTGCTGCCTGATTTGCGCGAACAATTCGCGCTACAGATGCGATGAAAAATTTGCGCTCCGTTTTATGTCGTTCGTTTTGTGCATTCGCGTTCATGGCATCTACCGCTCGAGTTGGAAAAATCTGAACTCCAGCGTCAAATCGCGCCGCGACAACCAATCAGGGGACAGAGTTTCAGTGATTCTTTGACTGTCTTGGAGTCACAGCCTCAGCAGGTCATGGAGGAAATACTGATAAACATCGTAGCTAATCATCCCGAGCTACATGACAAAAGCTGTTTTCAATATAGAGACAGGAGAAAAAAAATTATAAATCGGTTAAACTGTTTAGACAGGAATGCTCTTAAGAGGTTTGTGGGTGGCTCTTAAAAGAGCCATTGTTGCTGTAAAAGCACCTGTCAGCCTTTAAACAGCCTCCTCACCTGGTTTCCTGGTAGCAGCTCCCGCACCACGTCCCACGCTGCTCAAATATGATAAACTTTTACGAACCGCAGACAGATGGACAGCTGCTCAGAAATGTAGTTGCTGTGTCGGCAGGCGAAGCTTGGACCTTCCCGGCACAAACTGGGCGAGCATGTCACGTTCTCCAGGCGGCGAGGAGCCGGTGTTTATGAGAGGCTCACTGCTGTTTATGGATCCTTCCGCCGTAGCTAGACTGTATCTGTAGCTCACCAAACCCCCATTGCAGCAGTCCCAGCTCTACCGGAGGCCAGCTCCGCTGAAGACCAGTTCACGCGTGAAAATACCAACAGCTAGGCATGTGTCGCACTTTTTAGTCGCTCCTATCGCGTTTGGTGTGGACACAGCATTAGTGAGAAGCCTGTTTGGATTTTAAAGGAGCTGTTATAAAAGATATTTTCATTTGAGTTTTGTGATATGTCTCCTAAAGGCTCACTAAGCTATCACTGCTAAATTCAAGTTGGAATATTAGAGGCTCTAATTGGAATAGTACAGATGTCCAGAAGGGTCAATGAAAAGAAGAAAAACATCTTTGTTTGCTTCTACAGCGATAAACTCTTTTCTGAAGGAAATGTCAAAAGTTTGTAATGCGGCTAAATTTGTTTCAGAATCAACAAAAAGATTCCCAGAGGACCTCCTTCACCCCCAGCCCCTGTCATGCATTCTCCAAGCAGAAAAGTACGAGTTTGAACTTCTGGATGCCTTTTACTTCTCAACCATTCAGTTCTACATCTGAATCGCAGTAGGATTGTTTGAGACATTTTTGTTTCTCTTTGTTCTAGATGACTGTCAAAGAGCAGCAGGAGTGGAAGATTCCTCCATGCATCTCCAACTGGAAGAACGCAAAGGTAATGGTTTCTGTCCTCTCATCCCAGCATGCAGCCACAGAGGGTTGCTTCTTTGACCTTCTCCTGCTAATTAGATTTTGTCTTGTCGTGTTTGATTTCCTTCAGGGTTACACCATCCCTCTAGACAAACGACTGGCTGCTGATGGAAGGGGTCTGCAAACAGTTCACATTAATGAGAACTTTGCCAAGCTGGCAGAGGCTCTCTATATTGCAGATAGAAAGGTGACGTATGTTTGCATGCAATGAGTTGACAAAAACTTACATGTCTAATATACAGCACCTTGGGGGCGTCCGATGTGACGTTTTAAGACCGTGAAACGATCTACACGTGTGACGATCTGTCATTTTTGAGAGATCGCTTTAGCCCGATTCACAGTTCTGCTGCTGTATTTCTGCATCTGTGTGCGAAGAAAAGCCTCCGCTTTCTCTCCCTGCTAGTCCTGGGACGATAAAAAAATTTTCTGGACGATATACTGTCCCACAAATTATTGACCATAAACGATATTATTGTCGAGATCATTGAGACTAAAATAACCACTTATATAATGTTAATATATCATAATAATGCAAGTACACCCTGTAAAATGCAACAATTAAACCGTTATTTAACATTGGAATGTCCAGAACCAGAACTTTTACATGATACAAACAACAAAATTATTATTTTTTTAAATAAAAAATAAAAAAGGACTCTGTCTCTTTTAGAAAAGGTTGCACCAAAAACAATAAAATAGATCTTGTTTCTCTTAAAACAATAAATACAATTGGCTATCCAGTGTCATCATCCAAAACTGCTCTTCAGTAATGATAATTAAATAGAGATGTAAATTTTTTTAACCTCGCTTTCCTTACCTTAACATGTAACACTACAAATCCAGTTAAGAGGTAGCGGTAACAACGTAAACACTTGCATTTAGGCACATGTCTTCACAAGACCACTTTGGCTCCTTCAACTTTTCAAGCTTTTCCTGCGTTTCAAGCTTCAAAGCGTATAGCAATGCAGAAGTCTTAACTTTTGACGGTCCCACGCTCTTGACACAGCATGGCAACCAATCAGAGCGTCTCACTGTGGTGTCATTGCCCGACGTCGACGCTGCCTAGCCAACCACAACCCGCTAGTGTTTAAAATAACCGGAAGAGAAAGGCCCGATTACGAGCTTTGCAAGATTCATCTTAAAAATGTACCTTCTGTGTATATGAGTCTAACTGGTCGCTTTGTGAGGATTGCTTGACGCTGACAAAGCTTGCGGTCTGAACGCAGGCTCTCCATTCTTCTAATGAGGCTAACTTGCCGCTTACGGCTCTGCTTCCTCCCAGAGATACAAAGATTCTAAATGACTGACGAGATGCGTCACTCCCTACATTTCATCCCGCTGAGTCACTAACGCATCCAGGTGCAGAGACAGATGCACAGAGTGAACCCTCTTGTCATCCAGCGTGTTTGGAGGCGAGAGACGAGGAAAACAAATATACACATACACATGGCGATATATTGAGGCCGGAAAAATTATCGTGTTCATTTTCATCTATCGTGCGATGAATTGATTTATTGATTGTTGTCCCAGCCCTACTCCCTGCTTTAAGCGAATCATCCCTCCACCCCACCCCTCTCTCCCCCTTCATGTGTATCCAACCTGTAAACAAGCATGGCGTAGCTGCGACTGAGAGCTAAATGAGGATTTCGTTCCGAAGTGAAAGTCCTCATCCATTCTATGGAAACTAGTTTGGTTTTTTACCAGACGACAACAAAGTTTGCAAGGAAAATGTCAAGGCAGGTGATGGCAACACCATAAACTTGTTTAATCACTTGAAGAGAAAACATTGCAAACAACACTGGGAGCTAAAGCTAATAAGCCTGACTACAGCAGTGGTGGCTAGTGCTTCTTTTTAGTTCAGCAAATGCTAGAAAAAAAAAATAATAAAATGTACTCCGTACGACACAAACGGCAAACAATCCGCACTACGATTTGCCCAGCTGCCTTTTTTTTCCAAGCACCGCCATAACACGCATGTATGCCAGATGCACAGAGAGGTGCAGAGAATATTAAGAATATGTTTGGATGCATGACAGAATAATTAGATCTGCTTACGCTACACTGTACCTTCATTATATTATGTAGCAGCAGCACTTTGTATACTGTTGTTTTTACACTACATTGTTATCACTTACGTTATTAGGCAGCTCTATGTGTGCCTGTTTATAATATCAGCATTCTGCAAAAAAAATTTGAACCAGTTAAATCTGTATTACCCGTCATATGAGGATTATTAATTGCCGCATTATAGATTGCACGATACATCTTGCACGATATTTGCAGCTGCATGTTAGTCTTTTATTTTAAAAGATTTGATATTCTATTTTCTTAATATCGTATTTTTAAACTAAACTAATTTCACGTTTGCTTTCTGTTTTATTAGACAAGTCTAGATCAAAATTTTATATAGTACATTTAAATACGTTTATGATTTTGATGTATTTTTCAATGAGGTTAGTTGAAAAATTAAATATATGGGGTGTGAGGAAAAATCGATTCACGTCTGAATCTCGATTCCTATTTAACAAGATTCAGAATCGATCCGAAATGTTTGAGAAACGATTCTCCAAAAATATGCTTTCTGAACCTTTTTACATATTCGCTTCGTTTAGTGTTTGTCATGCAACGGCCACCGTCGCATTGACAGGTCTGATTCGCTTTCATGCTAAAGCTTCAGCATGAAAGACGAAAGAGAAATCCAGCCGGCCCCGTCGTTGCTGAAGGTAAATGTTTGGGCCGTCTAAAAGGTCTTCTCCATGCTAATGAAACCCTTGGCTAAAGTTTTATTTTTTTAAATAAAAATCTGCAAGTATATAAGAGCGATAAGCTACACATAAACATCCAGCAGCGCTGCACACCTGTGGCGCTTTCAATGAAGTCCGAAATATATGCTGAGTTCAATAACATTAAAAAGCATTGTCACAACACAGAACAGCTGAATTTATATATATATAAAATGAGATTAGATTGAAAACCGTGTCCTTTCCCTTCCACTTTAGGTATTCTGTCCTTTATTTTGGGCAATGACATGAAACCCCAATAAAATGCATAGTTTGGTTGTAAAATCTCAAAATGTAAAATAAATAAAAGTTTAACTGGTATGAATAGTTTTCCCAGGTGCTCCGTTTATAGTGAGTAAGTATTAAACCTGTCTTTATTAGGCCAGAGAAGCAGTGGAGATGCGAGCGCAGGTAGAGAAGAAGATGGCGCAAAAGGAGAAGGAAAAGAAGGAGGAGAAACTCAGGGAGCTGGCTCAGATGGCTCGAGACCAGAGGGCAGGAATCAAAAGCCACGGTGATAAAGGTGAGCCATGAACATAGCACGGCATACCCAGATGGGATGTCTGCCTTTCTTCCAACCCCGTTCCTCTTCTTTTGTCAGGCGGCGAGGATGGCGAGGCAAGGGAGCGCGACTTGATCCGCCATGACAGAAGGAAAGACCGACAACACGACAGGAACATTTCCAGGGCGGCTCCCGATAAGAGGTACCGGATATTCTCACCAAACACGCTGCATGTGAACTCCCCCTGTTACATATTGGCTCTGAATCAAATACTAATTCAGCAGTGATGGGGAAGGATCAAACAGAGCGCTGTAGTACTTCTGCAGGCTTTGTATGTGAGGGGCGCAATCCGTGTATGAATGTGTGTTGGGGATCTGTTTACTCTGTCAGCTTGTTTGGCGATGGGGTTATGAGTCCCTGGACAGGTAGATAAAGTGAAATCCACAGGAGAGCTCATTACTGTCATTGTTATAGCTGTCAGAAAGACGGGCCCTGTTGTCTTGAAATTACTTTTGATTTCAGTCTGAAAGCACTGTTGTCTAAGGGACAATCAAGATTACAAAAGCATAGAAAAAGGTTTAAAATTTTTTTTTTTTTGCTTGAAACATGCTCATTCTACTGTTTTAGTTTAGCAAAAAGAAAGATGCAGGATAAAATCCCTAGACTCTCAGGTTCCTGGCTTTGTGGTGCATATATTTTAACACAGTGCAGCAATCAGAAAAGGAGAATCGTTTTATAATTTGCTTTCAGTAAATACCTGCATACTTCTAAATGTGAATGTGTGCAGATGAGTGTTTGCTGACCTGTAACATAAAACAACCCCCAACTGGAGAATATTTATTTTCTTCTTTCCCTTTTTTAATAACCTGCTAAGACAATACGATGGATGATACCGGATTCTTGACAACCAAACTAGATGAGATTGCAGCAGTGCTTGCAAAGGAGGAGATTAAAAGCTGGCAGATGGCTTGTAAACTGAGTAAAATCTCCAAGTAGCAAAGTGAGGTGCATATACATTTGAAACAAGATATTTACATGCAGTTGAGAAGAAAACATTTCTTTACTGTAAAGCATCACATCAGAATAAACCTTTTTGTTTTAGATCTTTGCTTGTTTTTTTACTTTTGAAACTTCAAAATACTTTTAAAATTAATAAATATACAGAATAATTATTTTACGGACATTTCATAGGTGCAATTTTTTTTATATTTAATGATCTTAAAAGTTTGACTGATTTCATGTGTGACAATAAAGAACAAAACATTTTTTTACGTCGTTGGTAATGTCCATTCACAGCTGTAATATTGGAGTTTTTTTTTAATGCTTAAATTAATCTATGAACCTAATACCAAAAATGCCTTTAATTGCCCCTTTTTCTGTTTCCACTAACAAATACATATGTATAAAGAAGTCTATGTTCAGTGTAAAGTCAGCCACCTTTGGTTGATCATGGTTTTAAATTTCCTACTAGAGATAAGCAGTCCTGTCAAATTTGCTTAGTTTAGTGCCGGTCGTAAGCTCTAAATGAGATGGCAAATCCTCAATGATTAGATGCTAGCAGTTAGCCGGGGATGAAGCCTAGTTCATACTTCTTCATCTGCGGAGGTGTGGAGACATTCATCAGTATTATCCGTCAACGCAAGGGCTCTTCAACAGGCACGCAAGGATGGACCGAGTAGAGGCTTATTTTTTAAATCAACCTGTTGAACACAAAGAAGAGAGCACGTCTGATTGTTTAGACACAGGAAGTCTAGAGAACAACAAAACAGACTGCTGTGTGCGTTTACATGCGTCTGTAGAGTATTTAATGAGCTACACTTCTAGTAAAAAGCTTTCCTCCTCAATAAAAACTCACTTTGTGCTTACAAGCCGAAGTAAATAAACTATCGTCGACCATATACATCACTGCAGTGGTAGGCAGACGTGCCAGAAAGGTCTGCACCCCCTGCTGTCCTGGTGGAGAATTGCTTTGCAACAAAGATCTATAAAAGGAGAACGTCTCCGTCAGTAGGTGTGAGAGTAAACTTGCCGACGGAGAAGTATAAACTAGGTTTTACACATTGTGTTGCCTGTCACTGTCCTCTCTGACTCTTGTAGTATCCTGCGTATTCTACCTTAAGCCATAAATGTTTTAACTCGTGTGTGTGTGTGTGTGTGTGTGTGTGTGTGTCCCTAGATCGAAGCTCCAGAGAGATCAGGACAGAGACATCAGTGAGCTGATTGCTTTAGGCAAGCCCAACCCTCGCACCTCCAGTGAAGCCCAGTACGACCAGCGTCTCTTCAATCAGAGCAAGGTTGGAACATCCAGAAACTACATTTCAAGTCTTTAGCCATGTGTTTTATGTTGATTAAAAAACCCAAACTAAATTTGTGGTTTTACAATACCTCTTGTTTATGTGGAACACCAGTACAAGGCATAACTTAAATCACCCCTATCCTTTTACAAACATTTGGTTTCTACTACATGTAAGCATGAATGAATTTGCCGCTTTTTTTCCCCTAAGGGTATGGACAGTGGTTTTGCTGGTGGCGAAGATGAGACGTACAACGTGTACGACCAGCCATTCCGTAGCGGCAGAGACATGGCCTCCAACATCTACAGACCCAGCAAGAACATAGACAAAGACGCCTACGCAGATGACTTTGACTCTCTTATGCAGAACAACAGGTAACTTTCTCTTCATTTTGATACTTAGTGCTATGATGTGACTTATTGTTATTTCGCCGCTCCCCCTCAGCACTTTAACAAAACTCCTATTGAGGACAAATTCATGTTTTGGTTCTTTGACTTAGAATAAACAGATTAAATTGTGTCAAATTGAAAAAAAAAGTATGCTGTAATTTTACTTTTTCATTACTTTTTAATGCGAAACAAAGATGCTATTTTTGTTTTTTCTTCTACTTATGCGTTGTCAGATTTGCTCCAGACAAGGAGTTCTCTGGTGCCGACCACGGGCAGAGGCGAGAAGGGCCGGTGCAGTTCGAGGAGGATCCCTTCGGTCTGGACAAGTTCTTGGAGCAAGCGAAGCAGCACGGCGGCTCCAAGAGGCCGTCCACCAGCAACCGCTCCAAGGACGACTACCACGACAAGAAACGCAGGAAGGAGTGAGAAGGCCTCGGAGGAAAGTCCAGATTCATCAGCGGGATGGCACATTACATGAGAACACATCATCTTCTCTGTTCCTCAGAAATATTGTACTATATAAGGATCTCATTTTCCTCCCACTGTTGTCATTTACACGGCTCTTTTTAATGTACACTGAACACTGATGAATGGACATGGTGAATATAAAACTAAATGGAGGGAAATGAGGACTTTAGGAAGCCTGTCCATTAAAGCCAGTGTTATTTCAGATAATTGTCCAGATTTTTTTTTTTTTTACCTTACCCGAAACAAAACAAATACTGTTACTGTTCAATTTATAGTTTCCTCCTTTTGTGTTATTGTTTCCTCCTGCATTTTGCTGTATTTTATTTGAAAGTATTTGTTTAAGCCAAGCCCCACAGATTTGTATCACTATCCAGAGGAAAAGGCTTTATAAATGCTGTACATTTGTACCAGTGGAATAAATTACGTACCGTGTTAACATTTGATGCTTTTGCTTCGCAAGTAAGGTCGACTTTTTCTGGTAACAATCTGGAATTTTGATGCTGATTTCTCCCACAAAAAACTTAAATATAAAACAGACTAGATTAGATTATTTGAGTAATTATTAGGTGCTCATATCAGCTTCCTATTCTAACAATTTCCTGTATAATGCAGCTCATTAAGTAGATGATTAAATGCTTCACGGAAACCATACATCTTGTACGTCTTTTGCTTTTGCAAAAAAAAAAAAAGATTGCGATTTATGTGATGATTAGACTGAGGCTGGCTCAGTTAATTACAATTTACTATGATTCACGCAGCCTGACACTTATTTTCCCCATGCTTTGGAAAGCGATCACCGTGGCATCAAGGCCCAGCAGACTCTGCGCGAAGTTATGTCTCTGTCACGCCTCAGCCGGGCTGGCGAGTAAGATTTACTTCAGAGCCAGTGTCCTAAATTAACTGCAGTGTTTATTGGCTCTCTTTAACCAGCGTCTGTACATGACTTAAGGTGGAGTTAGTTGTCAAATATATTCAGCACAGTTGTACAAAGATCAGTCATTTCTGTAAACTAATGTAATTTGAGCTTATGAAGGTAGGTATAAACCTTTTCCATGAACGTATATAGCGGATTGCTAAAGTATTTAAACCATTTTAACCAAAGGATAGAACAAAAACTTTGTTTTAGGATAATTATTTGATAGGCCAACACAAAGTGGTATACCTACATTGGGGAGACCAAGTATTTGATGCACTGATTTGAGTGTTTTTGATCACCTATCAACCAGTAAGAATTTAGGCTCCCACAGACCTGTTATTCATTAAGAAGCCCTCCTGTTCTCCACTCATAACCTATTTACTCATACTGCACCTGTTTGAACTTGTTACCTGTGTAAAACACACCTGTCCACACACTTAAACTCCAACCTCTCCACAACGGCCCAGACCAGAGAGCTGTGCAAGGACATCAGTGATAAAATTGTAGAGTTGCACAAGGCTGGGATGGGCTACAGGACAATACTCAAGCTGCTTTGTGAGAAACTGTTGATGCAAAATTTAGAAAATGGAAGAAGTTCAAGAAGACGGTGGGTGTTTCTCATTGCCCAGGAACCTCGCCTTGATGCCTTGGTCCTGTCCCAGTTGCCTAGGAGATACGTCATCAGGGACCGCCAAAAAGTGTTCCAATGTTAATGTGCTACCGAGGTATCTGTCCTCCGTTTGTTAGCCGTTTAACTGACCAAGGATACATGTGAGGTGCCTTAATGCCGTCTATTGGTCAAACATTTCCTAGAATACGGCACAGTAGGAGCCAACAGCAGCTACTTCAGAGGTAAATTTCAATTTTAAATGTAATTCAACTAATTTTAGGTATTTGGTTTATATCTAATGAATGTTTTATTTTTTTAAATCCAATGCAGTTATTTATAGTTGGTTAGTTGCTTAGTAGTTGCAGCTTCGGTGGCTACCAGGTACTAATTTGCTTACACATTTGATTTAACTGACATACACAGTAAAAGGAAAAAAGGAAAACAGTCGTTATACAGTTCCAGGGCTGAAATAACGTTACTGTGCTACTATGAAAGGCGGGAAGTAAACAGAGATGTTCATGCCTGCATGCTTCCATTTAACAGTTTTCTTTGACCCAAGGAGGGACAATGTCCTCGTAAACAAGGCAGCTTGCCTTCCTAGGCCGGTGTTGGCGAGGCGCCTTAACACTGAGAAACACCCAGTCAATCTCACTCGGTCTGGAACACCATGCAGAGAAGAGAACATCTGTATGGAAGAGTAGTGTAATCCTTGCTGCAGAGTGTGTAAACCTGATGAACTACAGAATACGTCTGATCTTTGCAATTGCAAACAAAGGTTTCTGTACCAACTATTGAGTTCTGTTTGTCTGATGTATCAAATACTTATGTCATACAATAAAATGATAATTATTTAAAAATGATCCATTGTGATGTTTTTTTGCATTTTTGTTTTAGGTTCTATCCCTCACTGTTGACTACCATTGATACAAATTACAGACCTCTACCTGCTTTGTGAGTAAAAACTATCAAGTACTTGTTCTCCTTGCTGTGTATGAATTTATTTAGGAATTAACAGGTTAATCTTTAGTCCCTTCTTTAGTCCCTATTCAAAATACCCGTAATTGTCGAGATTGTGCAATTTTTGTAGACCTCACCTGAAGTTTGGGGGTCATTGCCTCAGGTGCTCCAATTACCAAGGGTACTAATGACACCTTCACCCTCCAAGCCTTCTCTAGCTCCTCTCTGAGCCCTTGGTATTTCTCAAGTTTCTCATGTTCCTTTTTTTTTATGTTACCGTCACTTGGTATTGCCACATCCACCACAACAGCTTTCCTTCACTCTTATCAAACACCACATTGTCCGGTTGGTATGCCATTACCATCCTGTCTGTCTGAATCTGGAAATCCAACAGGACCTTTGCTTGGTCATTCTCCACCACCTGTGAAGGTGTTTCCCTCTTTGACCTTGGGGTTTCCAGCCCATACTCCGCACAGATGTTTCTGTTTTACTATGCCAGGCACTTGGTTATGACATTCCATGTATGCTTTCCCTGCCAGCATTTTACACCCTGCTGTTATGTGCTGGATTGTCTCAGATGACTATTTGCACAGCCTACACCTTAGGTTTGGCTTGTGTGGTAAATCTGAGGTGACCATCATGTCTGTCTGGATCTGGAAGTCCAACAGGATCTTTGCTTGGTCATTGTCAACCACCTTTGGAGGGGTTTCCCTCTTTGACCTTGGGGTTTCCACCTTGGGGTTGTCTTGTCTGGTGTGTTAGATCTGAGCCTCTGTTGCTCTGGTGCTCAGAGCCTCCTCCTGTGCTGCCAGAATGAGTGCCTCTGTGGTGTCCTGTAGGCCAGCCCTCTCTAGCCGTTGGTAGGATTTCTTGAGATCAGATTCTTCACTTATGTTCCGGTAATACATCCCATGTAGCGGCTTGTCCTCTCATGATGGTTCCTCCTCCAGCACCACCTCATCTCGCCATTGTATTAGGCATTCAGTATGTCATCCGTTGAGGTCTTGTCCTTAATGTACTTATGGAGCTTGGATGTATCATCCTGGATAGGGGCTCTCACACTCATCAGTCCTCAGCCTCCTTCCTTACGGCTTGAGTAAAGTCTCAGGGTGCTAGATTTGGGATGAGCCTGCCATGCATGGTGAGGAGCTTTTGTGTCTTAACATCTGTGGTCTGTATATTATCCCTTGGCCACCTTATTATTACCGCAGGGTATCTGATCACTTGCAGGGCGTAGCTGTTTATTGCCTTGGACTTTTTTCCATTGTAACTGAATTCTGTTCAGGGAGGTTGCTGTGCTCCTGTCTGAGACACATAGCTCTGAGCACTGCTGTTGTGTGCTGCCTCCTTTTCCCATACACTATTCCAGTATCTTTCAGTTCCCAGCCTTTGTGGGTCTATTTTGCTGCTATTGTCCTGCCACTGAGCATATACCTTTGCAGGTTGGTTTACAAAAAACCTGTTTATTCATTTGGCTTCTTTGGCTTTTGTACCTCTTTAGGCAGCTTGTCAGGGCTTGGACTTTTTGTTTGGCAGTTTCGAGTGCTTCAGGTATGGACATCTCGCTTTACTTCTTCGGTATTGGTCATTTCATTCCACCTCTCTGGGCCTCTATCAATTAGCTCACTTCTCTCTGAGTTGTTTCTCATGGCTCCCATGGTTGCTCTTATAGCCAAGCATCTATATAATTTTTTTCAGCCAAACAAAAAAAGTTTTTTGCAATGTGTCATGCTCATTTACACTTCAGAAACACTTTATGCATGATATGTTGCATTCTATTTGTACTCGGAAATTCCGACTTCAGAGTGGGAGAAATCAACTGGAACGCCCTCCGAACTCTGAATTTCCGATCGGAAAGTCTGAGGTATTTTTTGCTCCAACTTTGACTTTCAATATGGCCGCTCCTCAGATCAACAATGGTAGCTGTGGAGGAAAAATGTATATTTCCAAGACAAATGTAGTAAGACTGCATCTAAAATCCATCTTATATGTAGAGCCTGCGACTCTAACAACATAACTTAACACTAGGAATGTGATGTTTTAACTAAATAAAATGGGTGTGTACATGAAAAATACAGCTTAAAATTATGTTTGTAAGATGTACTATAACTACGGCTACCTGAGCTTCACCATATTGAAATTCCGACTTATCCTACAACGTTAACTGGAACTCTTTTTACTCAGACGAGACACCAAACCCTTTAATATTTGAGCAAAACTAATCATATAGGCCTTAAAGGGATATTCTACCCCCAAGTAAAAGTTTGCCTGTTTCCATGTTCCCCAGAGTTCTATAAGTGAGAAAAAAGCATTCAATTAACCAGGCCAGTAATTCTAATCCGGCACCAGTCCTTTTTCTAAACAGCTTATCTTAGCTTATCATAAACCAATTCAAGGGACTGGGACTACACAGTACACTCATTACCAAAGTATACCACGCAGCTGAAAAAGGTGTTTTGTCATATTTGTTGCACATCCTCCGTTGGCCCTAATAAGTTTATCACAGGTGTTGTACTGTGTGAATTCATCCTTTTGTAAATTAAAATGAAGCCAGAATTTCGATAGCTGTATACGGTCCATGTTGATCAGACTATTGCACAGTTAGTGTATAATTCAGACAAGTCACATTTCATGGGGCTCGCTGGGTGGAGTAATACCTAATACAAGCCCCAGAAACAAACTTTTTTTGGCTCACACTACGGGCATTTAGGAACCGAAAAGAAAGAATAAAAATTCAAACATGTTCCTAACGGTTCTGGAACCGGACTTAGGAACCAATTTCTATTTGGAACCGGTTCTCTATGGCCAACCTTACTTATGCTTAGTTACGCCCACGTCATTGCTTTCCGATAGCCGCACTGATCATCACACACGTGGATGTGTTTACAAAATATAATCCACTTGCAAAAATGAACAGTGAGAATGTACAATGCACCAGAGGAAAAAAAAGGTCAGTCCTTTCTGACTAAGGAATTAACAGGTTGTATGACTAAGGGTGTATTCAGACCTTTCTGGTCTGAATACACCCTTAGTCATGCCATTCTAGCTTTTGGCAATGACAAAGAAGAATGCTGTAAAGGGTCCCATGTAGGGGACATCCCCATCATGAAACATGGCGGTGGCAGCATCATGTTGTATGGAAGCTTGTCGTAAGCTGGTAAACTGGATAGAGATGAATACATGACAATCCTTGAAGATGACATGTTGGAGGCTAAAACTGAGATGAGGCAAAAGGTTTGCCTTTCAACAAAGCAACAGGTACTGTAGGTGACTTAGATCAAAGCATATTGTGTGCATAAATGAAGCCCCACCATGTTATAATTCACATTGTAGTCTTCCATCTGGTTTTATAGAGGCAAAGCAGAGCCTGTATTGCTCAGGGTAATACAGCCTTAAGGACATGCCAAGCCTTTTAAGATCACTGGCTTATTGGAGAAGATAAAAGCTTGCAAAGTGAGTTTTGTCATGGAAGAGAAGAGCTGTGTAATGTCACTCTAATAGACTCTACTGATATGATGAATGTGATGAATATCTGGACTTCGACTTCTTCATCGATGATAATGAGCAATAAAAAATGACATTCCTGCTGTGTCCTCTCTCTCTGTCTGTCTTTCTTCCTTCCCTGCTCTTGCTCTCTTCTC
Organism: Apricaphanius iberus; assembly: GCA_028564705.1. Lineage (NCBI taxonomy): Eukaryota > Metazoa > Chordata > Actinopteri > Cyprinodontiformes > Aphaniidae > Apricaphanius > Apricaphanius iberus. Next base: position 476,350 of record JAPXFQ010000990.1, read on the forward strand.
CCTCCGTGGCTGTCTGAAGAGCAAGCAGTCTGTCAGTCAGACAGATAGTTTATTAATGTGACACGGGGTAAAAGGACACGTCAAAAGAGATCAATCACAGGGCCGTGGCACAGGACAAGAAAGCTTTTAATAAACCCAATCATCATGATGCTCTGTTTTTTTTCCCTGTCTTTGTGCATGGCATTTGGTATTGAACCCCCTTCACACCACCATGCCTCCCCTCCCAAGACATGCTGCATCACCATTAATGATAGGAGGCATGTTTTCTGGTAGAATTCATCTCTGGTGTTTCATTCAGGATGACAGGTAATGTCGAAATTTTAATTAAGACACGATAGATACAATATTTATTTCATATTTCTCAAGTGAAAGCATTGCAGATTTTATCCCCAACAGGTATACGTAACATTTAGTATGTCCTGTGACGCAGGATTTAGACATGAAGAATAGAGGCCACAGTGAAGGCTAATTGTCTTTTATCTGAAAATCAGTATTTAATAGGATACATTCATCAGCTAAAGGTCAGACCATGACAAGGAGGAAAACTATTTTCATGGTCATCAGCATGAGGCTCTGAATAAGGAAAGATGTGCTGCCAGCTGCCCAAGAGCGAATTTCAACAATGAAAGTAAATGCAAGCAGACATTGACATGGCTACAGATAAGAGTGTCTTGTAGAAGTTTTTATACCCCTTGAATGTGTTCTAACATTAAATACCCAAATTTGATGGATTTTATGTGACAGACCAACAAAAAAGTGGAAAATTGTTAGGGATGCACAATACATCAGTATCTGTCAACATTTGATATATATATATATATATATATATATATATATGTATATATATATATATATATATATATATATATATATATATATATTCATTCATGAAACAGTGATGGTAATGTCCTTCCTTACGGCACCCAACGAGGACGGAGGTTTTTTGTCTTGCTCCCTCCCTATTGTCTTATCCCACAGCTCTTTGTCTTGTCATGTCTAGCTTAACCATGGAACTTGTTAGCTGGTTTATGAGTGTATTGACCAAATCTTTTCCAATCAACAAGCGGCTGCTGGGGAGCCTATGTGTCCACCTGGGGCACACGCGAGTGGATATGCAATAGACACTTTACAGAAATGGAGTGTTGTATGTCTCTCAATGCTCTTTATAGGATGCAGAGGACCTTTACATAATTGGATTAATGGTAATCAGGTTTATGCTGATCGGAACTACTACTTGATCTACTGAAAACTGGAGGAGGTTGTGAACGCATTTGGCAAGGTGAAAGAGCTGACCGAAGGATTGGGCCGTGCTACTGTGACTTAAGCTTATTCACTTAGTGAGTAGGGATGCAGGCTGGATGCTGTATCTGGTCATCTGGTCAGTGTGTCAGGACTCCTATGTGGAGTGTCATCCAACATGGAGAAACTTTAAGTACAACTCGGAGGAAATAAAATGAAAAGAAATTTGATCTAAAATTGACACAATAACAGGAGATATTCTGAGAAACTCAAGGCAGAGAGAAATTGCTCTTCCTGTACCTAAATATTGCCTTATCATCAATTTGACTCCCTATGGTGACCTTGATTGGTCTGCAAATCTCAAATCCCTGTGAGAAGAATGCTGATTGATACTCCCTAGCCCTCCCTCCCTGGCAAGCAGAGTAGAGTGTTTCCACTATCAGCTTAACCGAGGTCGAAGAGGAACACCTGACACAACATGCTATGGGACTATCTTAGACGGGGAGCAGAAGGCTCTCTTGCACGTACGCAAGACTTAAAATACGCACTAGGGATGCAACGATATCACCTTTTTCAAATCGATACGATACCTATACTTGGATTTGCTGATACAGAGTATCAATACTTCTACCACACAAAAAAATGCAATGACTTGGAAGACAGGTTTTATTTTCTTCTCTGCTTGTTACAAGAAATGACGGTGAATTAGATTAAAAAATTACATATTGATGAAAATGACCACAAAACTAAAATTACAAGTGAAAAACAAACATTGTATGTGAAATTATTGCAGAGTTTACACATTTTAAGTATTGGTTCATGGTATTGGTTAACTTTAACAGGTGTTGGTTAACTTTAACCAATACCGATACAGGACATAAGAACATAACTGGCCCTGATACCAGTATTGGCATATAGGTGCATCTCTAATACGCAGACAGGCTTAATCACCATCCTGGACCTCCTACAACTTTAGTGGTCAGATAGTGAGCTATGCTGTCTAATAGCTGGCCCCCCAGAGGCGACACTGGAGATCCCACCCAACTCCCCGATCTACTGTTTCTGACTGTCTGAGTATGTGCTTTCATGTTATGAAGTTTTTTTTAAATCTCTGTCAAGTTCCTAGTTATTGGGAGTAGGACATAGATGAACAGTTTTTTTTAGAAGGGTCATAAGTAGAAAACCATTGTTTAAAGGAAACCATAAGCCACCTGTTTGTAACAAGCTTTATATAAGACACAGCAAACATACAGAAGTAGGTGCTGTGGTCACATGACATAGTGATGGCAGCATCATGGTGTGGGCAAGCATTTCTTTGGCAGCAACAGTCAAGCTGGTAGGGGTCAACAGCAAAAATAATTGATGTAATGTCACAAAATGTGAGAAGTTTAAGAGTTATGAATACTTTTGCAGGCAGCGCACATTACAACGATTTTGCATCTTAATGTCACTTGATCAATGGCAAGAATGTTAATTCCAGCTCCTCTGTTCTAGAGCTAACCTAAGGGGAAGTTTTCATTCTAAGTATGTGGAAGCTCATGTTTTATTCATTTCAGATTTTGTCTTCCTGTTCAGTAAGGCCACATTTACACAGGCAAACCCACAAAGGCCTTTTCACAGGCAAAATACACCAAATGGATGATAAAATTGATCATAACACAGTTCTCGCTGCAGACTGTGTATCATCATAGTTAACCTCAGCCCTCTGTGCTTCTGAGTTTCATGAGGTTGGCAGAGCCACTGGTGATCTCTACATAACCCTTGGTGCAAATGAAGCACACAGCATCACATTTTCCCCAGTCGCACAATTTTTATTTGAATTCAGTGAAACTTGCTGACTGTGAAGTTCCTTCCTTTGAGACTTCCTTTGAGCGAATAGAAGAGGAAACTTTAAAACCAAATTTAAACCATCACGTGAATTAATCTGTTTGAAGTAAGTGTCAAATCAAATTGCACTTGCTTTCTTCGATGTTCTCAACAAAGGGCTTTAACTTTTCCTAAACTGGCACTGGGAGGAAGAGTTACAGTAACTACAAAAAAATAAAAATAATAATAATTTATGCGCATGTCTGCTGTCCTTTGGGGTCATAAACGCATTTAAGTCTGTAAAGACTGAGCAAGACTGTTTCATCCCATCGAAATCTACTTAATAACCTATAAATATTTTAAGGCAAAAAAGTTTAACATCTCAGATTTAATAATGAGGTTAACACATTTTATGTCATAGCGTGATTTGCAACCACAACTGCTATGTTTGTTGACATGGAGTGTCTAAGCTTTTATCTCTTTCAGCATAGACCTGCACAACACATGCTTGAGTACACAGTGCCAGAACATATCTTGCCCCCTCACAGATTTCTTCTGTTTTGGCTTTCTTTGTCAAACTTCAGATAATCAGATTTGAACATCAAACAAAAATTCCCCAAGTAAAAACAGAAAAAAACTGTTTAAAATTATTTCTTTTTTTAGAGGAAAAAGAATGCTATTTAAAACAACATTCTTGAAGTGCTTGAAATAATCAACTCATTGTAGGTTCTGTTGCTCTAATGCTGAGCTGTGAGAACAGTCCCTGGTGTAAAACCAACAGAAAGGGAGCACAACAAAGTTCAGATATTGGATCACTGTGTCATCCATCATGTTTTCCCTATTTCTTATAAAATCATATAAATGACATTTGTTGATGTGTTTAGCTACTCTGACTTCTTGCCTTTTTGCTTTGTAGTATAAGATTCCCCGTTGGGTTTTTATTATCCTCCTGACCAAAATCAGGGTTCAGTGTTACAAGTATGTTACAGAATAGGTCACCCATTCTATTGATCAAAAAAAGCATGTTTATGTATGTCTATTAGGATATTGGAGGCATTTCTTGATGTGGTGAAGGTAGCTTCATGAAGGGTGTCTATGGTTTTAGTAAAAAAACACACACTTATTTACCATCAGCACCCATATGACTTCAGTTGGAATTAAACTAAGGGAATTATTAGAAGGTCGCAAAGAGGGTTTATTGTAATTCAGATTATTTACTGGGATTCAGATATTCCTTCAAAGATGCTGTTTAAATTGTTTCGGGTCAAGCTACATGCAGAGAAAATATCTCTAAAACAATATTCCAGGTGAAAAAAAAAGAAAAATATCTAAATGTTCATGACCCATGTAGCCGCAAGCAATATCGATGCCTCCATCTTTCACAAACAACCTGAGGATTAATGTACTGCAACTACTAAAGTGCTTTCGATAGTATCAAACCTGAGATTCCGGGGAAGAACATTAGGATTACAGAGTTGCATTTAGAACTTGTTTCTTGGATCTTGAACACACAGTCCACAATACATTCCGGTGGAGAACTGCATCTCAAGGGATATTCTGAGCAGCAGAGGGGTCCCACAAGGTAAAGTCCTGTTCCCTTTCTTTTTTTTTTACTCCTCATTTCTCTTATTTCCAATATAACGTGAAAAGCTGCTTTGTTCATAATGTTCTTATGACTCAGTAATTGTTGGGTGTGTGTAAGGAGAATGTGAAACAGAGTACAAGGACATCAGCAATGACTATGTGGACTGATGCAGTCACATCTAACTTAACACCAGAAAAGTCAAGGAGATGGTTTTCATTTGTAAAAAACAAGACCAAACTTAGACCATGCAACAGTTCACTTTTCTTTTGCAATTAGCCACTACTCTGTTCTGGTCTCTTACCTTACACCCGTTTAAAGATGTTGGAAGCTGTACATATAATAAAACGAGAAAAGGATTTAAGACACTGTAATTGGAAAGCGTTGCAGTCACCATATTTACATTAAGTTTTTTTAAATGTAAAACAAGTGTTGAAAGTAAAAACAAAGCAGAAGTTGGCTGGTGCAATCGCATAAAACTTTTAATAAACAGAACAGCTTATCCTATACTCATCCACTGATATGTGGAAAATAAGAACCTTTTTCTTTTACCTCTTGGCTTTCCCTATAGTTGAGCTATCTGCTGGAAATCATTCATATAACAATAACTGCAGGTAAAGGCTGGGAGGAGAACAGAATACCTTGAAAAACAAATCTACGTAGAGAAAACTTCAAATATTCTCATGAATACATGGAAAAAATAAAAACAGCTCAAAGTGGGCCGGCAGACTGTGAACTCCCTGTCTAATGATAGTACATGCACACAGTGCAATGCATAATATCCACGCACGCACAGAGGCACTCCAGAGAATGTTTACTGCATCGGGCAAAGCCCGTTTGATGACGTGAGGCAATGCCTTTGTGGTGCTTTATTTATTCAGTAAAATGCTGAAGTCTTCGACCTGATCTAACGGTACTATATAGCTTCGTTACCATTTGTCACATTGGTTTTTAGTGAGCAGACTGTCCTAAATGACTGAAAGTCTATTTCAATTTAGGTGTCAAACAAGCTTACACAGAGAATACCAGTGCTGCCTCCATCTGCAGGTGTTTGATCAGGGGAATCAGTCCGGATTACATGGATGGGATTTTCAGTAAATTTGGAAAAATAATCAGAAATCCACAGGGCAGGTGTGGAGAACCACTGTGTACTACACTGGCTGCCTATTTCTAACTGGCTACTCTGTGTGTGTTATTGTCCTGCAACCTATTGTACATAGTAGATTTTTGCAAAGACATTAGACTTTTACAAGTTTTGAAATATCTATCCATCTACTTTACCTGCCTATTCCTATTGTGAGTTATGGGTGACTGAGGTCTGTCTGTAGTGGTCAGTGGGCTTGAGGCAGGGTATTTAAGGCCAACACATACAGTGCCTTACTACCACTTTTTTTACTGTTTGTTATAGGTGATCTTTCATTGCATTTTATCAGGACACGAGAGACCAAGAATAAGTAGTACGTGTGATATGAAGTCAACAGAAAATTGGGAGATAAAAATAAAGTGTGGTGTTATTTTTACTCATTCTGTAAAGGACGCAGACGTTTGTTAAACAAACAAGAATCATGAAGACAAAGAGACACACCAGACAGGTAAGGAAGAATGTAGTGGAGCAAAGTCTAAAGTTCAAAGCAGTTTGGGTTAATAAACAATGTCTTCAAAAATATAATGCGTTTGAGCCATCATCCAAAAAGGAAAACAGTATGGCATAATTACAAACCTACCAAGACACATCTGTTTAATTAAACTGATAGGCCAGGCTAAGACAGCATTAATAAGCGAAGCAGACAAAGGCCCTAGATTACTCTGGACAAGTTTTATGTAAGTGGCCATTAACATTTCTAAAATCTGGCTTAATGTCAGGTTTTGCAGGTTGGACTCAAACGCAGAGACAGGCTTAGAAAAGTTATTCCCCATTTTATTGGAAAAAAAGGTCAAAATCCTTGAAGGGAGCCCAGGACCAGGAACAATACAGGGGAAGGTTTGAAGAAGGATCCAGCAAAGACAGACAGACACAGCGAGGTATATATACTGGGGAAGAATAATCAGGGAAAAGAGAACACCTGGGAGCTGGAGGGAAGACAACAGGTGAAACCAACAAGGGATAATTAAAACATACAGACGGGGCAGAGAAACAGGGAGGAATAAATGACACAGACAGAGACGGATTTTCGTTGTGGAAAATTAATCATACCAGTTAGTATATGCTTGTTTATGCCTCAGCCAATCAGAGGACTCGTTGTTGGCATGTGGGCTAGAGAAAAAGAGACGTCATCTGTGTTTGTGTACTGTACTATGAAGTTGGAAGTCAACGGATAACAGCAACTCTCTCTCTATCTCATTATTATACAGTAAGTTTACCGTAACTTACATGATCTCAGAATGAACTTTGGAGAGGAATGTGCCTCCGAGAGTGAAGTTGTTTAGACGAACGGAAGATGACGGTAGCGCTAGCGGCTAAAAAAACAAACAAAAAACACAAAAAAAACACAGCGGAGGCTAGGACAACTGTACACTAACGGACAGACAGGAGAGTGAACCGAGCCGAACGTGCATCGGGAGAGACGTAAACAGGCAAAAACCGAGTGAAATAAAGATGACAGACCCCCTCCAATGCCAGCAAGCAGCGTTCAACTAGCTCCACCTGGTAACTTTGAGTTCAGTAATGCAAATGAATGGCCAAAGTGGATAAGACGTTTTGAGCGTTTCAGAATAGCATCAAGCCTGGATAGACAGTCTGAAGAGTATCAAGTTAACACGTTGATGTACACTGTGGGAGATGAAGCTGAAGATATCTTGAGTGTTTTGCCCTTAAGCAGTGCTCAGAAAAAGAAATATACACATTAAAACTAGCTTTTGAGAACCACTGTGTGAGCAAGAAAAATGTCCTTTTTGAGCGTGCACAATTTAACAGATGAAATCAAGAACCAATAGAAAGTGCTAAATCATTTATTACTGCTGTCCATAGCCTCGCGGACCACTGTATTTGGAGCACTAACAGACGAGCTGATCAGAGACAGGATTGTCGTAGGACTAAGAGATGCAAAGCTGTCCGAATCATTACAGATGGACCCTGCTATCACACTGGAAATGACTATATCCAGAGTGCGACACAGTGAGGAAATAAAGAGGCAGCAGCCAGTGTTGCATGGCAGCAGGAATGAGGGACAGTCTGAAAACGTAGATGTAATGTGTACACGGCCCAAAACCCAGTGGGGCCCAACGGAGGGGCACAAACACAGCACGCGTCTCAAACCAGGAAACACAGACAGAGCCACAGGCTGCAGATGTTGTGGAAATACAACAAACCACCAGTGGAAAGAATGCCCTGCTAAGGATGCAGAATGTCGCAAATGCAAAAGAAAAGGACATTTTGCTCGGAAATGCCGGTCAGCTGGGGGCATCCATGGCATCACAGAGGACTCTATAGAGCACGTCTCAGAAATCAGCTTTCTCGGAGAAGAAATGCTTTGGCTGCTCCACGTCGAGTTCCCCACCACTTCGCGATAAGGTGAAGACAGAACTGGATCGGATGGAGGCCATGCGGGTGATATCTAAAGTCACACAACCCACTTCACGGTGTGCTGGCCTCGTGGTGGTGCCAAAGCCAAAATCAAAAGAAAGAATCAGATTGTGTGTAGACCTCACACACCTGAATGAGTGGGTCAAGTGGGAGAGAAACATCCTGCCGAATGTGGATCACTCACTAGCGATGCTGACAGGAGCAAAGATCTTCACCAAACTGGACGCCACGTCAGGGTTTAGGCAGATCCCCCAGACCGAAGACAGTGCTCACCTGACCACATTCATCACCCCAGGCTGCCATTTGAAATATCCTCAGCTCCAGAACACTGTCAGCGACGGATGACACAAATGGTCCAGGGCTGTGAGGTTGTGGTGTGTCATGCTGACGACATCTTGATGTATGGCAAAGATCGGTCCAAACACGATATTAGACTGCACCAGGTGCTGATGAGACTTAGAAAGGAGGGCCTGACTCTGAATAAGGAGAAGTGTGAATTTGCCAAAAGCAAACTTATGTTTCTCGGACACAGCCTCTCAACAGAAGGAGTGAAACCTGACCCGGGCAAAGTCAAGGCCATACTGGACATGCCAGAGCCCACCTGTGTTGCCGATGTCAGATGAGTGATGGGCATGGCTAACTACCTAGGCAAGTTCCTGCCTCACCTCTCCTCCTATTCACAGTCCCTAACAATTCTTCAGTCAGAGAAGACAGAATGGGTCTGGGGGTCACCACAACCGAAAGCTTTTCATAAGCTAAAATCAGAACTGAGTTTACCCAGAGTCCTGGCCGTAGACTCACCGTATGCAGAGACGTGGGTTTCAGCCGATGCATGATCGTTCGGGATCGGAGCGGTCCTGATCCAGAAACAGCCAGACAGTGAGGACTGGAAACCGGTGGTATTTATCTCCAGACAGCTATCTGATGCTGAGAAACACTATGCTCAAATTGAGAAGGAGGCACTGGCAGCAACCTTGGCATGTGAGCGGCTGCAATCGTACCTGCTAGGTATGAGCTTCACAATTGAGACAGATCACAAACCCCTGGTCCCTTTACTGAGCTCCAAAGCGCTGGATGAGCTCCCTCCTCGAGTTTTGAGATTTCGTTGAAGACTGTTGAAGTTCACATACAACATCGTACACGTGCCAGGAAAGCAGCTCATCACGGCAGACACACTGTCACGAGCTCCAGTGGCTCACACAGCCGAAGAGGAAGAGCTGGAGGCAGACGTTGAAATATTTGTGGAATCCATCAGGCAGTCTCTCCCAGCCACGGAAGCAAGACTGCAACAGCTAGCAGAGGTGCAGAAAAATGACCCTGTCTGCAGTACAGTGAGGCAGTACTGTCAAACAAAGAGGCCTGATAGTGCTCACTTGCCACCGGATATTGGACCCTACTGGTACGTGAGAGATTACCTGTCTGTGGCCGGAGACCTTCTCTTAAAAGGACAGAGAATTGTCATCCCCAGCTCCTTAAGAGATGAGATGCTGGACATTCTCCACAAGGTTCACCAGGGAATAGGAGAGTGCCGGGCCAGGGCCAGCCAGTCGGTTTGGTGGCCAGGGCTCTCAATTGAAATAAAGAGAAAAGTAGGAAACTGTCCCATATGCATTAAACACAGGGCTACACAGAGGGAGCCTCTGTTGACAACCCCCGTACCTGAGAGACCGTGACCGAGAGTGTATGGATCACAACGGAGAGCACTCATGGGACCGTCGTACAGCAGACATCTGCCCCGAGATCAAACTTCGACAGAACAGAGGATGGACTGTTGAGGAGAAACCGTTCATGTTAGAGAAAAATAATAAGGTTGTATTATTATTTTCTTAGGGGTTATTTCTTTATCACATAGTTTAAATGTACTTTTTAAATGTCATTTTGTTTCAACCATATGTTCTGGGAGACAGAGCTGTGTGATCAGGAGACAGAGTTGGGAGACTGTCTGAGAAGCTGAGAGGAGAAAAGACACACGGTCAACCAAAGTATCTTCCTGGTCTCCCACTGCAGAACTTTATTCTATCTCCCACTGCAGAGCTCATTTAACTTCAATTTCTCTCCGACCCCTGTGTGTGATTCTTTCTAGGTTAAACCACTATTTTTTACCCTAACAGCTCGCACCTGCGAGCAACCCAGCGTCCATCTCCTGATCCAACTAACGGGGACACTGACTCAGGGGCTGTTTACACGACAACGTATTTCAGCAAAACTGAGGTTTTTCTCTACGTTTTGGCCTCTCGTTTACACGACAACAGGGAGACGGGGGGTCGAAAACGCATCTTTTCAAAAACGGCTCCCAGAGTGGAGAAATCTGAAAACGCTGTGTGATTCGTTGTCATGTACACGCAAGTCGGAGACTTTTGAAAATGATCATGTCTCTACCAGCCGCCTACGGCCTTTCTGGACTTGCACATTCCGCCTTTCTTCAGAAAAAACAACAATAGCGGATCCAGGTACGCTGTTACTGATCATGTAGCTTCTGAAGTTATTTGGTCTCTGTAAGCAAAGTTAGAGATCATGCGGGTTTTATGCGTTTGTCGACAAAAATGCATACAGTATGTGCATTAAATAATAAATACGCCTTTCTTTAAGAGGAGGAAAACTAAAAGAAGTTTGTGGAAAACACCCATTGTTCGTTAGCTTGATAAGTTTCTTTTCTGGGTTGTGAGCAGGAAACCTTGGAATCCTACATCTCTATTTAGGGCGCTATACTAGTCACACTGCCATCTAAAGGCCGCACATATGTACTACATCGTTTTCAATCATGCCCCCCTTTCGTGTAAACGCAGTGCGTTTTCACCCTGCGTATTCAAACAAAAACGGCAACGTTGTTGTGTGAAGCCTGCCTCAGATAGTGCAGACCAACCTGCAGCGGAGCCAGATGCTACATATGTTACAAGCTCAGGCAGACACTCACGTCCACCTAAAAGACTGGATTTGTGATTTGAGAGTTTCAAAGGAGTTCTGGATTGTGATTGTTAAGGTTCAAGAAAACCGTGAATGTTCAGTAAGGATGGTTTAGTTTAAAATGTTGGATTATAATACTTGAAGCGAAATGATAATGTTTCTTACTTAAAAGGGGGAGATGTTGTGGAAAGTTAATCATACCAGTTAGTATATGTTTGTTTATGCCTCAGCCAATCAGAGGGCTGGTTGTTGGGATGTGGGCTAGAGAAAAAGAGACATCATCGTTGTTTGTGTACTGGACTATGAAGTTGGAAGTAAACGGTTAACAGCAACTCTCTCTCTATCTCATTATTATACAGTAAGTGTACCGTATCGTAACAATCATAACACCATAAAAGAAAAGTGGCAACACTAAATACAGTTAAAATGTGAAAAATTAGAATATCATGCAATGTTCATTTATTTCAGTAATTCAGCTTAAAGACACACTCTGTAACTTTGCAGATATTTGCCCTCTGTCACCCTCTAAAGGCTTGCGGTGTAATGTCACTCTCGCAATAACAAATCTCTATGGAGGGCTTCTGAAGAAGTGTACCGACGGTTTTATAAGATCACCGGTAAACCGTCAGCTTTCCCGGCACAGTATCACATCATCATGCACAAACAACCACAAAGCAAGCATTTATTACTTACCAATCCAGTAGCAACACGGCTAGTTCAGCATCCATAGTACATCCCGTTGTATCTGTAACGTCTCATTTACACTGGCTTTTTTAGAGGCTAATCCTTTTTTGACCTAAGCTGAGCAACAGTTGAAGAGAAAAGATCTTTTACCGCAGTGAGGGGAAGGAAGTTTAGAAAAGTTGTAAAAATTGTGTAAAAGTTATGGAGTGTGTCTTTAAAGGATGAAACTAATACTGCATAGGATATCCAGTAGACCCATTAAATACAAATTGATATGATTCAAGCCTTTATTTATTAGAATTTTGATGATTGTGGTTGCAGCTTATGAAAAACCAAAATTCTACATTTCAGAAAATTAGAATATTATGAAAATGTTTAATATGTTTGGCTTATAGTGTCATAATCTAATCAGCTAATTAGGAATCACAATGATGAGGAAGAAATCTGACCTGACAGTTGTACAGAAAACCATCACTGACAGCCTCAAAAGATAATTGCAAAATAACCTCGATGTTACCAAAGTGCTGTATCAAAGCACATTAATAGAATGTTAATTCTATTAATTTCAAAGCAAAAGTTGTGATTTATAAAAAACAGACTTGACGGGAAAATGTGCGCACCTGTACGCCAACTCTGACCCGTGCGTACGGACATTTTGGAGACGAGGGAGTCGACGACGCAGTTGGTGAGGTGGTGAACTGCAGCCAGACTGCATATTACTCCTCTCACGCATATCATTTCACCTCACACCAAACATTAATTATGGATTCATGTTATTATAAACATCCAAACAAGCAATGATATCTATATTGTAGCTTTGCAGTGAGCTATAGCTCTTCTAAAAACATTTTTCAATATTAAAATAGATACATAAAATTTATCTCAAAACCTTAAACTCAGATAAAAGGGCCGGGACTGTGTGCCAATTAATAAATTGAATCATCTGCCGTCCCTGAGCGCAATAATGCCTGCAGTCTTGGATGGGATCATTAAAATGAGCAGGCAATACATCACGTTTCCATATACTGTGGGGGAGCAGGCCGAAATTAAGATGCAATTTGCAGCAATGTCCGGTTTCCCAAACATAATCGGCGCAATTGACTGCACCCATATTACTAAGGGCCCCGTCCGAGGAAATTCCCCTCCCTCCTGGCGTACCCCCTCCCCAGCATGAGAACCCCGACCCACAGCCGCCTCCTCCTCGACAGGAAGCCTTCACCCAGGGAGCAAGGATCGGCCAGGATGTAAAAAATTTTATTGTATCATTTAAGGTAGCAGTGGCTGTCACTAGACGCTGGGCAACCTCATCTTCCTCAGCCTCCTAATCCACGCCATCTAAGAGCTCAAAATACACGGCGTATTAGTCTGTCTCCTTAAAATATGCTCATATTTAGTGTCAGCTCGGGTGTACACGTACCCCCTCCAGTAGCAGACCCACTCTGGCGGTGGTAGGCAAGTGTTTTTTTTTTCTCCTCAACTTTGAAGTCCGAGCACTTTTTTTTTTTTTTTTCGGGTACCGTGCTGTCAGTTGCACTGACAGTCTGCACTGCAGACGCCACATGCTGCCACTCACAGTTCTTTCTTTTATTTGTGAAACCGCTGCTGTGTCCACCAAATAAAATGTCTCTTCTAGCCTCCACTTCACCCACTAGCACTTCAATCAACATCTCCGTAAAGTTTCTCTTCTTGTTTTTCTTTTGATGTTGCCATATTTCCCCGTTTCTTCATATGCATCAATATTCATGTCCTGCTTTGCATTGACCTTTTATAGCCAGATTTGGGCGTGTTCAGGGCAGGATATGAGCCAAATTCACGTGCGTAAACTTCCAAGAAGATTGTGATTTATAAAGGGAAATTGCTTACACTTGTGCGTAGGCATGGTTTTATAAATCAGAAATCGTTTTGGCGTACGCAAACTTTTAGTTTTGGTCGTACGTACACTTTTAGTAGGGATTCTACGCAATGTTTTATAAATGAGACCCCTGGTCTGTTGCTCAGTGGTCAAAAGTCTTCTTTTCGGATGAGAGCAAATTTTGCATTTCATTTGTAAACCAAGACCCCAGAGGCTGGAGGAAGAATAGAGAGGCAGACAATCCTATATTCTTGAAGTCCGCTTCAAAGTTTCCACAGTCAGTGTTGATGTGTGGAGCCATGTCACCTGCTGGTGCTGATCCATTGTGCTTAATCATGCTTCCTTCTACAGAGAAGCATTATGAAGATTATAATTTTATTTTCTAGAAGGACTTGCGACCTGCCCACATGGACAAAAGTACCAAAACCTGGTTCAGTGACCATGGGATTACTGTGCTTCACTGGCGAGCAAACTCACCAGACTTGAACTACATACGGAATCTATGTGAGGAATCTAAAGTAGGCCATCCACTGATTGTGCAAGTTGTCCAAAATAAAATATAAGAGGCCTATAATATTTATCATAGGTACACTTCAAGAATGTAAAAAGATAATCAGGAAATAACATTGTATGATTTTCAAATAATTTATTTGTGTAATAGTGCAGCAAATAAGTATTTGGTTGATCAAAAAGGTTCACCTAAATATGTTGTAATGTAAGCTTAGGTGACAACCTTCAAATGTTTCCTGTAGGACCTCACCAGGTCTGCACACTTTATTTCCACTATTTTGGCCTATTCTTCTATGCAGATCTTCTCTACAGCTGTGATGTTTTGACTTGAACTGTTCAATGACCTAAAGAGAGCTGGGACCACAGTAAAAAAGGTTATTATTAGTAACCCACTGTGGTCATGGATTAAAATCCTGCATCGGCTGAAAGGTACCCCTACTTAAGCCAGCACATGTCTAGACCTATACAAACTTTCCCAGAGACCATCTAGACAATTAAGAGGGGGCCTGGGTGAATGTCATCCGGTCAGATGAGACCACACCACTTGCAGTGTTTGAAAGGGGGAAGAAAGCTGTGTTGCCTCCCAAGAACACCATCCACACTGCGAGGCATGAGGGTGGGAACATTATGCTTTGGGGCTGCTTTTCTTCAAAGGGGAAAGAATGAGTTATCTGTAAAACAGAATTCGTGAATAGGGCTATGTATTGTGGTCCCATTCCAGAAGAGCTTCTTAAAAAAAGAATTATGGGCTGTCAAGGCCAGAATTCTTACTCTTTTGTACGTGCTAAATTCTGTACAAATGAATTCTTCAAAAATCATTCTGGGAAGACCAGAATACAGTACTGCTGTGCTAAAGAGGAAGACCTAATAGTGCAGTGTTCATTCACCCTGGGGACTAATATAAAAAGTCAACTATGTCATGAAAATTACATTCGTTCAGTTACTTTTTTAGCCACTAGATGGCACCACCAACACAATAAGAATTCCAAGTATGAGATAAACGCTTAAATCCAAGCAAATCTGCTTCCACAAGTGACAACAAGAATGGATGCAAGTGCTTCAATGAGTCTGGAGCTCCTCAGCACCATCAAATCTGCATCAAAAAGAGGCAGGCGTCGAGAAATTGGCAAGATGTTGCTACCCTGTTGTGGGCAACTGCTGCCTTTATTTTGCCTGTGCAAGTGTGCTTGTGCACAGATCTGTGCCAAAAAATGCATTAGCTGAGAGACAGACAGAGGGAGCCAGCAGCAGTGGCCAGTCAGCGCTTCTATTTATCAGCAGGCGGCTTGTTGGAGATACAATTCTCTCCTCACTGTTTGGGCTTTTTTCCAACTTGGACAGAATATTCAGGGTGCTAGGAGAGAAAATGAACTCACATAAGCACCGGCAGTCCCATCACTTTGCATCCCAATTTAAGAAGGGGGTCATTAATTTCCCAATCAATGAAAAAAAAAAGCTTCAGACATCGTGTTGCAAAGAGAATAAACAAGAACAAATTAAAATGCTCTCAGCACACACTGAAAACCTTTTTACGCAATTACTCAGCCTGTATAAACAAGCAAGTGGAGCTGCACATTGATAAACTCTATTTCACACTGTGTTCGTGCCCTCGCATACATGCTAGTGTTGCTCTGTGCCACATTCATCTGACCTTGAAACCGGGAAGGGGAGATGCCTGCCGAGGCTGTGGAGCCAGCAACACACCAGAGCCAGTCTCCAGAGCTTGTTGTTGATGAGGACTGCTGATAGTGTGCAGCGGGACTTTCTCCATTAGTGAAGATATGTATCACTATAGATTTCAGACAGACACCCCCAAAAGAAGAAAATGATTTGAGACGCAACGTGTACTATCCACAGTTAAGCCTTATTTACGTGCCTGTTGATGTTTAAGTTCAGTTATGGTCATATATTGCATAGAAGTTAAGCTGTTTTACGTAGAAGTTGTAGTACACACAACACCTGAAGGGAAGGTGGACATTACAGATGTTTGAATAGTATAGTAGATATAAAAAGGTCTCCAGACACCTGGTAAAGTGCTAGTAGTTTTTATTTTTATTTGAAACTTAGTTGTTGCTTTATTTTTATGGTGGGTTTAATTTCTTGAAGTTATGGACACGAAAACAAGAAAACAAAAGAGAAGAAAGACAGAAGATGAAGAAGGGAAATGCGACAGGTAGGAGTGTTAACTGACGATACAAGATAGGGAGATAAACAAAGAATGCAAGAAAACATCCCAGTCCTCCACCTCTGTTGGATGGTAGAGAAGTGGGAAATACAAAACACGCAAAAACAACCAATAGAACATATCAACAGTAACAAAACGGATCCAGTAATATGAACTAAGAACGACACATTCACAACACAAAAAACGGATTAATAAATCCAACACCAATGTCGCTGGAAAGCTGCTGGCACCAACTATCTGTTGACGAAAACCTCAACCCAAGATTTTGTCCACACCAATGTTCCCACACCTTTGTGTGCGTGTGTATGCGTGTGTGTGAGCATGCAGGTTTAAATAAGGTTACCCCATTCAAGTGATAGCTGGTCTAAGCAGCCGTCAATCCGTCCTACAGGACTCGACACAGACATGAAGGTGATAGTACTTCAGCCAACAAAACTATCCTCTCAGAGCAATCTTTGGCATGTGTAAATATTTAAAATTGTGCTGCAGTGTGTAAAGCAAACATACAAGACTTGTCAAAGTGATTAATTATGTTTATTGAATTATTGGAGTTATGTATGAGTCAAACGGAGTGGCCAGTATGTTCAGTCAGCAGCCTGGGGGATTCCTTTCAGCAACCTGGAAAAAGCCAGTTGGAAGAGTTCAGATGATACTCTAGTATGTGAAATATGGATAAAAGGTTTCTTACTTGCAGTAATGGTGTGTTATGGAAATGCGCAAGGTTTCCAGGTGAATCACACAACCAAAACCTGCCTTTTGTGCTACGTTGTGAAAATATTGCAAGTGACAATAATCACAATGCATGACACTACAGTCTGTCCACTTTGTGTCACCATTTTCCACCATTACCACCAAAGTAACTATAAAAGAAAGAGAAAAAAAAGATGGAACAAGTTCATATTCCCAAATATTTGTTATCTTTTATAAAACATCCATTAATGCTTCATTGGAAAAAGTTTTCCCAATTTATAAAGACTTCCATCACCAAATAGTGTTTGCTTATGAAAATGTTCATATGACTTGATGTACATATGATTTGCTTGATTAATTACTGGACATTTTCACCAGAATTGTATTATGTTCTTTGTTGCAAACTGACTTGGCTCAGCCATCAATTTAACCTTAACTGTCCTTAATCAAGTAGCTCCATTAATCTGCTTTGTGTTTTGATGGTATGTAAATATTCAAAGCTTAAGTAAATTATGTGTAAATAATGAAGTAATTTTTTGTCAGATTTTTTTGTGGTAATATTGATTTTCCTGATAAACCATGCATACACTTTGTCTGCACTGATGAAGGATGAACCAGACCTTCTGATTGGTTGGAGTGGCTGTCATGGCAGTGGACTTGGACCAGTTTCTTCAGGACTTCACCTGAAGTCAGGGCACTCAGACTGTGGAAAAAGTGTTTACTTTTATTTTTAGATCATCAGTCAATCATTAAATATTTAAGAATATAACAAGACAGTAAGATTCGACAAAAGTAATGTATTATGTTTATTAGTATAATCTATGATGTCCTCTATTTAAGATCACGTTAAAAGCCATTGCTGAGATAAAAGCAAGATACTTTTCCCACTAACAAAACTATTTTAAAGGGGACATATTATGCATCTTTTTAAAGTTGTTATAATAGACCTATGGGCTGTACAAAAAAGTTCTTTTCACAGAATATCTCTAACATAAAGTGATCTTGTCTGCTCAGTTCTTGACAATTTTAGTCTCTTTCAGAATGAGCTGTTTTAGAGCGCTCTCTCACTTTAATACAAATTAGATGTTGCAGACCACACCCACCCATCTTGTTAGTAGGCTGTGGGTTTGCAACACATGATAATGGCATGGAACTGGTGGGCACAGTTTGACAGATAGACGGTTATATCCAAATTCATAAAAGGTTTTTATTCATGTTTGGAGTGTCTATAAAGGCAGTAGAGAGTCAAATGGCAAAACAAAGGATGAATAAAAAGAACTTACATAATATGTCCCCTTTAAGTTCTGATTAAATTTTCCTAATTTTTAGCTCATACACTGCTCAAACCTCTCCAGGCTTTACTTTGATTTTGTTGGGAGTTTTTTTTTACCTAAGGAAGAGCCGGATGTTAGGTTTGTACTTGAAAACATATTCTAGTTACATACGGTGGGTGTGTAATGCTCTCTCACTCTTCTGTTCAGTCACATGTGCAGCTTTGCATAGGCTTTATTACTGTGAATACGGAGAAGTGCAAGTCCAGCTGCTCCCTGAAACTCCCGCCTGATTGATTTGTTGGAGCAACACTAGCCCCGGTGCTTTAATGTTTATGCATGGTGGTTCCCTGCGGCCGCTTACACCCCAATTTTCTGCATTTTCCTTCAATCTTCAGCTCACCTTCTCTCCTTCTGCCCAAGCACCTGACCCTTCACTGTCTCACCACAGGGAAACAATGTTCTGGAATGGGCCTGATTATCATGAAGTGCCAGTAAGGGTTACCTCGGGACAGCTGCAACTGCTCGATTTGTTTAGGTAGGAGGTACTGCAATGGGGCCACTCCACTTTAACTGCTTTTGACAGCTGAAGGTGGTCAGAGGCAGTATTTGCAGCTGTGCTCTATGCGTACCTGGTAATAGGTCAGCTAGCATTATCTCCTGAAGAGAAAGTGACACAGCTGGGGTCTTGAAGTTTTCTTTTTTTGTCTAGATGAACTGTTATATATATCAAACTCAAGCGGACCCTTTTTATTAAACATTAGGCTATGCAATTAATAATATATAGCTCTCTTTAAGGTTAAAAAGCGGTATTTTAGGGTCAGAGAGAAATGCTTTAGGGAGTTACAACTTGAAACTTGGCAGTCAGTGTACTGGTAGTTACTACTTCCCTTAATCGCCTAATCTGAGAAAAAATGGTAATACAAAAAAAAGTTTCTTACATTTGACAAATGTAAAGTCATAGGATGTTGGAACTTCCATCTAGTGACCACAAGGTCATGGCTAACAACTGTGACACATGATGGCAAATATCGAAGACAAAGTATTAAAAGGTTGATTTAACCCCCATACACATACAGTATTACTTTCTTTCTCACCTGATATAATGTTACCATTTCTAACGGACCAAGCCAATGTTAAGACCTGAATTGAGATAGACAATCTGCGAATGGAACTAAAGATTCAGGTTGTTGAAAGCAAACCTCAAATAAATGACCAAAGAATAGTCATGACAATACCAGTGGTAAAATGCTTGTAAGCAATTATAAAGAAAGGTCTGATTATTGCAATGCCAACAAAGATTTGTATATATATATATATATATAATTTGGCAGCAACTCAAGAGGATATGTTGCAGTTCAAACAGAGCATCAGAATAGGGAAGAAAGGTGATTTAAGTGACCGAACGTGGCATGATTGTCGGTGTCACACGGGCTTGTCTGAGCATTTCAGAAACTGCTAATCTACTGGAATTTTTACAAACAATAATCTTTAGGGCTAACAAAGAATGGTCCGAAATGCATGTTGGGAAGGATTTAGGTATGCCCCTGGGATGGGGGCTGGTGGATTGCCGGGGCCCCCATGGGGCTCGGGGGTGCCGCTGCCGTGGGCCCCGACTTGACATGCTGGGGCCTCCCACCCCTGGTGGATCGGGCCGAACGGGGGTGCCTATTGGAGTCAGCAGGGGAGCTGGCTCCCTGGGGTTGGCAATGGTCACCCCAGTTATTTTCTCCCCATCCCCATGCCTCTGTCCACCTGCTCCTTCATTCTACCATTCACAAGGCCTTGGGACGTGGGCACGTCACTGGGGTGCGGGATGGAGCTTCCGTCTTCGCTACCCGGTGGCGGCCTGGGTCCCGATTTTATTGAGCAACTTAGACACTTACACTTGCAACATTTACATGGAACGCACATGTAGGGACCTGGCGGTGGGGCGCATTGGCGCTGGGGGCGGGACCCCTCATGGGGGGCCCCTTATAGGGGCCCGTTGTGGGGGGCCTCGCCTGTGGTGCCGGCACCCACTGTTTAAACGCATCTAGACACTGAGGGCCCGGGGGGGGAGATGGGGGTACCCGGCAGTATTCCCATGTCCCACCCCTCTGTTTTAAGTGCACATTAGAACAACACGCAACAACACCACATTGAGCGGGGGGAGAGAGGCTGGGGGGTCTTTCCACACCCCTGTTCGTTGGACCATCAGGGGTCGGAGCCCGGATAGAACATCAGGCCGTCTGGTCGGGGTCCTGGGCTGGTGGGCTGCTCTTGCCGGTGTGGGGGCCTTGGCGGTCTGCTTGTCCCCGTCCTGGTGGGCAAAGGGGTCTGTCTCCTGGGTGCAGGGGCAGGGTGCTCTATTGGGGCGTCTGTCCCTGGGCCTGGGAGTATGGAGTATAGTGTACGTATGGGGGGTATGAATGAGTGTATAGCGTCCTTTTTTCGTATGTCCTGTATTTGTAAGAATGTGTACGCATGAGAGGGAGGGTACGTATGAGTGTCTCTGTCTGTCTATGTCTACCTGTCAGGTTGGGTGTTTGGCTGCTCTCTGGCCTGATGCATCTTCTTCCCTCCCCGTCACTCCCCGTCGGTGATGGTTGCTCCTGCCCGCTGGTTGATGATGGCTCTCGATGCCTGGGGCCGGGGGTCCCGGTTGCGGCCCGGCTCGGTCCTGGTGCATGTCGGGCGGGTCCTGGGTGGTCCGGTGTGTCGGGCGGCCGCTGTTTCGGGCCGACGTCCTCCTTGGATTGACTGGGGCACCTCTTATGGGGGTGCCGGGGTTGTAGAGTAGGTTGGTGCCGTCCGGTGGATCGGTGGGGACCGTACCTGGCGCCCAGGCCTCCTGCCGGTTCCAGGACTTCTGCTGGCTGGTCTGTTCACCTGGGGGGGCTGTCCGGCATTGGCTGGGCCCCTGATCTTGGCGCCCTGCATGGGGCGGGATCTGGACCCAGGAGCTGGAAGATCTGGATGTCCAGGTGCCGGCTGGGCGCGGCCTGGGGAGGGCGTACATCCGCTGTGGCTCTTGCTGTGGCTCCCTGGCGTGTGGGTGTGTGGGGGCGGGCCGGGTTGTTGGCGATGGGTATTGGTCCGGGGTGGCGGCGGCGTGTGTTGTCCGTCGGTTGGCTGCGGATCCCCCTTGCTTGCGGCGGCAGGGGGAGCCCTTGTCGGCTGGTCCCTAGTTGGGGCCCCGCTGGGGGGCGGGGTGCCCCTGGTCCCCGTGGTCTCCGGATCCTGACCCGGGCCCGTCCTGGCGTACCCGGTTTCCGGCGGAGCCCGTGGGCTCGTCACTGCGATCTCTCGGGCCCCAGCATTGCGGCTGGTGGGTGTTCCCCTGGGGCTTCCATCTGTTCCTCTCTTGGTGGGTGATCGACCCTGCGCTGACCTGCCTGTGGCCTCTGTACTCTGTGGGACCCTGGATGCATACATCTCCTGCCTCTTCCATGTCTGTGTCGATTCCTGTAGGACGGATTGACGGTTCCTTACACCAGCTATCAATCACTTGCATGGGGAAACCTTATTCCGACCTGCATGCTCGCACACACACATAGGTGTGGGGACATTGGTGTGGACGGGCATATCTTAAGCTGAGGTTATCATCATTAGTTAGTTGTTCACAGGAGCTTACCAGAAACATTTGTATTATGTTCATTAATCCATGCTTGTGTGTAGTGAATGTGTAATTCTTAGTTTATTCTACTAGATCCGAACTATTGGTTTGGTTCTGTACAGTTTGTTGTTTTTGTTTTTTATTACTGTTTCTCTGCCGTCCGGCAGAGGTGGAGGACTGGGATGTTTTCTTGTGTTCTTTGTTTGCCTCCCTGTCTTGTGTCGTCAGTTCGCGCCTCTGTTGGTCCGGTTTCTTTTCTTCACCTTCTTCCTTTCTCCCTTCTTGTCTCGGTTTAGTGTCCATGACGTCAGGAAATTGAACCCACAGTAATCACTAATAAAGATTTTTCATACATATACATCAAGTGGCGTACTACAGCGAAGCTGTAATACTCTGCTTGGGAAAGTAAAACTGTTGGGCTTGTACTTGGTACTCAGACACCAATTCTGAGTAGCATACTGCTAGACAGGACACGTAAAAAAAAAGAAAAAAAAAGAAAAGAAAAAAGAATGGTCCGAAAAAGGGAAAATACCCTGTGAGCAGCAGTTCTATGAGCAAAAATGCCTTGTTGATGCAAGAGGACAGAGGAGAACGGCCAGACTGATTTGAGCTGATAGAAAGGCAATAGTAACTCAACTAACCACTTGTTACAACCGAGGTATGCAGAAGAGAGTCTCTGAATGCACAACACATCGAACCTTGAGGCAGAAGGGCTACAGCAGCAGAAGACCACAGCGGGTTCCACTCCTATCAACTAAGAACAGGAAACCGAGGCTACAATTCACACAGGCTCACCAAAATTGGTTAATAGAAAGATTGGAATGTTGCCTGGTCTGGTGAGTCTCGATTTCTGCTGTGACATTTAGGTTGGTAGGGTCAGAATTTGGCACCAACAATATGAAAGCATGGATCCCTCCTGCCTTGAATCAATGTATCAGGCTGCTGGTGGTGTAATGGTGTTGGGGGCAATTTTTTGGCACACTTTGGGCCCCTTAGTGCCAATTGATCATCGTTGCAATGCCACAGCCTATGTCCATCCCTTTATAACCACACTGTACACATCTTCTGAAGACTACTTGCGGCAGGACAACACACCATGTCATAAAGCTCGAATCATCTCAGACTGGTTTCTTGAACATGACAATGAGTTCACTCTACTCAAATGGCATCCACTGTCACCAGATCTCAATCCAATAGAGCACCTTTGGGATGTGGTGGAACGGGAGATTTGCATCATGGATGTACAGCCGATAAACCTGCAGCAACTGTGTGATGCTATCATGTCAATATGGACCAAAATCTCTGAGAAATGTTTCCAGTACCTTGTTGAATCAATGCAACGAAGGATTAAAGCAGTTCTGAAGGCAAAAGGGGGTCCGCTCCGGTACTAGTGAGGTGTACCTAATAAAGTAGCCAATGAGTGTATATATTGGTGTTCTAGTGGTGCACAAAAATAGATAAGGGTAGAAAACTTTAATGTCCTTAGGGAGGT
Source organism: Apricaphanius iberus (assembly GCA_028564705.1). Lineage (NCBI taxonomy): Eukaryota > Metazoa > Chordata > Actinopteri > Cyprinodontiformes > Aphaniidae > Apricaphanius > Apricaphanius iberus. Next base: position 499,686 of record JAPXFQ010000990.1, read on the forward strand.
TGTTTGATCTACATCATCCAATGTCATCTGGATTTTCTTGATAACCTTTTTTGATCCAGGACACATTTTAAAGAGTATTTTTCCTACTCACAGAACTGTGTGTGCAGGCCAGTAGGTGTGCTTCCGCAGCTGCAGCTTATCAAGCTCAATCAGGAGAAACTTAAAGCGGAGCAGACTCATTCTCTGAAGAAGATGCCAGCTTGTTTTGCTCACATGCCTGGTAATCAGTCTTTCTTTCATAGTGTCTGTCCTTTAATATCTGCCACCTGTACATTTGCTGTTTTCTTCCTTGTTGGAAGCAGTTCCTTCATTAATGCACAGTTCCTGGTTTCCTGTGCTTTCCTTCCTTTTTCCTTGTGGTTACTCAATGAACCTCCACAAGACTCACCCTGTGAATCACATTGCTCTTCTGGTTGCCCTCCAGTTAGAAGCTGTTGGATTGCTTTGACACCACTACTTTGACACCACCTGTGTGCCCACCTTCCGGCGTTCCACAGTCTCTTATGGTCCATTCACACCGAACGTGTTTGAAGCATTGTGGGCCTCAGGTTTATATGTAAAGTCAATAAAGAAGCACACTGATACGCGTCAAGGGGTCCAGCATTACTTCAGAAGCAGATTTGTGTTGCGAAAATGCTTTTCTGACAGACACAACAAAACACTTGATAAAGACTGTCTGATTCTGCCATAGAAAATATGCGCTGCATTTTATGTGGTGCTTCTTGTGCAATTGCAGTTGACCAGCATTTTTGCGTCTGAAGTTGAAAGATTGAAACTTTTGTGTCAACCAATCAGGAGCTTGGTGATGGAGTGTCATTGATGCTGTGGCTTACATGGAGTCAGCATCAGGATAACATTGAGGAAATATTGATAAATACCGCAGTTATTCACCCCACACTACATGACACCAACTGTTTTCTGTACAGAGACAGGAGATAAAAAAATTATAAAGATGTTAAGCTATTTAGACAGGAAAGCTCCTAATAGCTTTGTGGTGGCTCTTAAAAAAGCCATTGTTGCTGCTAAAGCAGTGCCCCCTCTTCCAAGAAGTGGGCGTGAACAGCTTCCTCACCCGGACAGCCTCTCTGGAGGAGTCGTTTGCTGCAACACGACCCAGGCCTGGCAATGGCTCCGCCGCACTGCTCACATATTATACACTTTTACTAACCACAGACAGATGGACAGCTGCTCAGCATTGTAGTTGGTGTCTTGTCAGGCAATGCTTGGACCTAGCCGGGACAACAGCTCCTCAAACTGGGCGAGCAGGCCAGGTTCTCAGACGCGACGAGGAGCTGGCGTCCATGGATCCCACCACTGCTGCTCAACTGGGTCTTTAGCTTTCCGATCCCCCTCTGGAGCGATTCCAGCTCCCCTGGAGGCCGAACATGTAACACAGTCAGCTCGGAGACTAAAGTCCACCAGCAGCCACGCTTGCACATGCTGGGCTCAATGGAGATGGTGCCCTGCTCCCAGGTTGTGAATTCCTTCCGCCGGCGCTCGACTGGGTCTTTGGCGCCTCGATCCCCCAGTCGAGCGGTCCCAGCTATATCCTCATAGACGGAACAAAAAAGGATATGAGTGAGTCTGTTAACCAGGGATTGTCTAACCTGCCACACCGTATAGGGAGGAAGGAGTGAAGATACTCCGCAATTGGGGTTAGTAGATGTACAGTAAACACACAGCTCCTCCTCCTAACAAGGCAAACCATTAACAACCAGTAACAATGGAGGAAGAAATACAGAATTGACGCAGAGAATGTGAGGCAGTAATCTACATCTAGGTACACAAAGTGAAGTTTAGAACCCAAATCAGAGTAGCTCACAGTGTTGACAAGGAGCAGGTACAGGCAATGATCAGGAAGCCGAAAAAACAGCCAGCTGCACAAACAGCAATAAGGATATTGGTCACTCCAAATGATGACAGCAGACGAGCTTGCACTGAGTTGAGTGTAGAGCAGGAGTTCATAAAGGCAGCATCACAGGTGGGAGCAATAAACTATTAGCTTGTTAAGTATTTATGGTTTAACATCTGCTCCTAATGAACTTTCAAACCACTCTAGGTTTGTTTTTTTTACAGTGAAAACCTACGTGTGAATCTAACTCTTTTAATATTTATTTTATTTAAAATATTGATATTGATTAATATTAATATTGATATTTAAAATGTCTTTTTATATATTTTTTTATGTTCTCATGTGTTGAACTTCACTTTGGTGTATAGGCTTTTCTAAAAGAGCTTACTACCAAAAAGTCTGTATATTCATTAACAAAAAAATAAGCTGCATACAGCATGCTGACATGTTTTTTCAAAAGAATTGATATTTTCTTGCACGAACAATAAAGCCTAAATTTTTCCCATCATGTTTGAGCACATGAAACAAACGAGCGAGTACCTCTTCTTCGGTTATGCGCATTTCCAATATTTATTTATAAACATTGTATCCCTGTGAGATGTATTAAAATATTAACAAGGGCTAGACCAAAGATATTGCATGAGACAGTCGGGGTTGGTAGTCATTACCATGTCTAAAACAGTCAAGGGTAGCGAACCCAAATAGAAGTGCCACCACTGTCTCCTCCTTAGTTTTATTAAGCTCCTCCTGAATATGAATTTCCAGCTTTCCACACAGACTCTAACATTTGTGGTCAAGGCGAAAGAGGTTAGGTTGGTGTGAAACATAAGTGCATTTCTTTCCACTGCTCTGACTTTAAATTAGCAGTACATGACAGTAAAAATACAAGGCATGAAATTAGATGCAGCTCCCATCCTCCGATCTCTCTCCATAGGTGCTTTTCCATTACAAATCAAGAAGTAAAAAACAAAATGAAAATAAGATGTGTTCTTTGAGATAAGCATTAAAGATATTCTTATGGAGATACGTTCAATGCAGTGCAGACATGTAATTTCATGCTCAGAAAGATAAATTGCATAAAATGTAGGTTGTGTGATGCATATTGAATGGATTCTTACATTCAAACTCTATACAATGAACATGGTCATACATAGTTATTTGTTATATTTAAAGACTTTAATGCATAGTCCCACTGAAGTAGTTTCATGTTAGAAGTCTGATGCCTCCAAAAGACAATTTATTAATAAATAGAGTCGACCTGTGTATGATACATCGCGTCAATAATACCTCTGTGGAGAACCTTAAAGCAGGGTTGGGCTATACATATAAAAAGCTTTGAAGCACTGTTCAATGCATCATCTGAAAATAGGAAACATGTTGCGAAACTACAAACCGACCAAGTTATGGCTTTCCAGCAAAATTAGACTGAGAAAGAAACAATAATTACAATCACCAATGTCCACAGTTTTCACACGATTGGGATGACACCTTTGTGTACATCACAATAAAGCACATTCAACAGATATAAATGTATTTAATAAATTTATGAAGTTATGGACAATTTGGAAAAACTTGGTTTACTAGGTGACAGCAAAGTACTTTCCATAAAATCATAGCTATGTGTTGAATATCTATCAAAAGGCAGTAGTGGTATGCATGTACCACCTTTGAGGTGTGTTTATAAATCTAAAATTTGGTTTGGGGCAAATTTGAGACTACAGTCTACAAGGGGTTCAGGAAGAAGGGTCACAAAGAAAGGAAAAATATGTTCTGTTTGCAGTCAGGTACGCGCCATGTAGAAGTCACTGCACATCTTCTTGAATATCCCAATAATCTTAGTAATGGCAGCATTATACTGTAGGAACATAGAGGGTAATTCTGGAAGATTAGAGGCTGCCAGAACTTTAAGGCTGCCTTAGATGTACAGGTTCTAGCGATGACAATGAAACATTTACTTCTATCCAAGGCTACAATAGATTGATTTTAACTGAGCATGTTGATGTTTTAAAATGACTAGGATGTGGGAAAAAATAAAAAAGGCTCTTTTACTGACTCTCCTTCCAGTCTGACTAATTTCAGCTTTGCAGTTGAATGTTCAACAAAGTACAGAGTCAAGTGGTATAATGCAAATCCAAGCCACACTATTATTGGTTCCCTGTAGGGCTGGGTATCGATTGAAATGTCAAGAACTGATTTCTATACTCAAGAGTTAGAATCGATATCATCATCCGATACAATTTAATCTAATCTGTTCCAATTTGATATTCATATGGGTCAGTGCTATTAAAAAAGTTTTGAGCTGCTATATGCCTGAAATTCAATGTCGCAACACTGGATGGGGTAACAGTTCACCAGGGAAAATTGTATTAACCCTTTCAGAACTTAGCCCATCTAGAGTTCCTTCCCTATTTTAGCTGTGAAAAGGATGAAAAACGTTTAAGTATTAAATCAATGTTTGAATGCCTGATTTGACTTTTTTTTAGGAATTTTCATAAGAATTGATTTTTGAATTTTTTTTCTTCAACACAGCGCTAGTTCTCTTCCACCTTACAAGATGCACCTAATCCTGACGATCTGTTGGATCCAGTCTAAATAGAATGCAATCAAGTTCATGGTTGAAAAATGAGAAAATGTGAGTAAGGAGAATTAATTCTTCTTTTTTAGCTGCTTCAGGTTGTAGTTACCAGAACTCATTACATGCTACCGTTATAAAAGGCCAACTTTATTTAAATCTTCAAGGACATGGACTCTGCAGGAATTTCTTCTGGGCTGAGTTAACCCCTTAGGAGACTGAAAGAAGACTGAAGCACATGAACACACCGACCACAGCATGTTAAAATGTGAGTACCTTCACTTCACACAATAACATTAACAACAGCAGTAGTAAAAATTAGAAAATAATGTGCCCGGGGTGACAAAGAAGGCACTCTGCACTGACTCAGTTGACATGGCTCTCCCGCTGGATCGAGATGTTTTTGGCTGGGTGAACAGTGTTTCAAGGTTATGCAGAGAGATGCAGTCAAACGTAATGGCAGCCTATAATGAGTGTTTTCCTGTGGGACGGACGGTGACTTTGTGGATGGCAGGTGATTTAAGACCTAAGGGGAGGAAAAGGATTACAGACTCTAAGACCAAACTAATTTAAACCAATAAATCACACTTTAGCAATGCTTGTCTCTCCTCACTGTGATGTCTTTTTTGTGTTGTTTTCAATCTTTTTGGGCACCCACATCTGTTTCAGTTCATATAGATATTTTCCTCATTTTCTACTGACTTCCAGCCTCTGTCACTCTTCTCAGTTTTCTCATACACCCATGGGTTTACACTCACTTAAAGAACATCATATGCTTAAACAGGAATGACACAGTCAGCAGCATTGGCAGTAACTGTCGTAGAATACGATTATTGGCTTAATCACTGTGACAGGGACCAGTGGTAAATCGCAAAGCAGTTGGAAGTGGACACTTGATCAGGCTCAGTATTTTCTGAGCGCCCGTGCTGCAACACTGTAGCACTGAGCAGCCTACCATTGCTTGGGCCATCATAGCAATTAATGTCATCAGTGAAAAGAAAAGTATGAGATAAGTACAGAGGGCGTGTTACAAAAGAACAGACAGAGGTGAAAATCAGCAGCCAGTGAGCTTGAAAGCAACATGTAATAAAACGGTTGAGCCAAACGCCTTGAATCTTTTGAGTTAGTGATAATATAAGAAGTAGGGTTGCTTTGAAGGGTACTGTTCACAATTAAGCTTTGTATATGAAGCAGACCAACCGTATTCTTTGGATACATCTGCCCTCCCTGCCAACTTTGCTCTTAGCGCTGTTCTTGTACAGTGCCTTGTAAAAGAGTTCATATCCCATTAACATTTTGACACGTGTCATATTATAAATATAAGCTTTAGGTTATTATATTAGAATTTTAGAGAAAAGTTTAACACAAACTAGTGTAAAATTATTCTTTATTTTTTTAAGACAAAAATCCCCAAATTGATGTATGTCTTCACATTGTATCCCCTTTACCCTGATACTGCTAAATGTTACCTAATTTAAGTCTGACCTTACCTAAAGAATCCTCCTTTGTATTATTTGATTTATAAATAAATCTCAGCTGGTCTGTGAATGCCCCTGAGAATTTCTGGAGAGCATTACACCGTGTTCAAAAGTCAGTCTTTTTAAGAATCAGTTCTTGGAGAAAGACAGGACCCCCATCTTTTCCACAAATTGTCTTTGTTGTAGCCTATCATGCATCCTCAGCTGACCAATCACAGTCATGGAAAAAGCATCTCTTTGTTCCCCAGCCCCATCCATAACGGATGCTGGCTCTGACCGTCAATGCATTTTTTTGCCCTGTCTATGGACTTCAACATTTGTTTTTGTGGTAAGTATATCTGTTGATAGTTTAAAATGCTATCTGACTTAGTGTTTTGTGTCTGATCCATTTGATGTAAATGCTGTTTGTTGCTGTTTTCAACACGTTAATCTTTAATGGAAAATTTGGTCTGCATGTTCACTCCTTAGCTAAACTCAGTGTTTTCAAATGCTCATGACACCAAATTTTTAACAGTAAGATGATATCAAATAAAAATGTATATCTTAACATTTTGGTTGGTCCATTTCAATTCATGATGCAATAACAAGCCGAAAAGTTTTTGTTTTTGCCACACTGTATGCATCTTGATACTAGAGCCATGCACCAGACTATAATTTTAAATCCCAGTTTTGCTGAATTTATGACCCTCACCACCCATTCCCACTGTCCCTCTCTTTCAATCCTGCTTGCTCCTGCAATATCTGTATAAACCCGCCCACTCACGCCTCCCCATAGCTTTATAGGGCAGCTAAAAAAAGTTTATATGCACCATTTTATTAGAAAAGAAGAACAAAACTACATTAAAAAATCTGTGCTTTGAATTACAATATTTATGACGAGACAGCTACAGTAACTATGACTGCAGGTATAAGAATATCAAACATATTAAATGTGGCAATATCACGTTAAATTTACCTTACATTAGTACTGTCACAGTTGAATAGGGAACAATGTTAGAACAATGTTGGATGTGTTCAGTTTATTTTAAAGTTCTTAGAAGAAGGTGGTTGCTGTGAGTTCCAGTTCCAGTTCGTTGCTAAGGGGGATGAACAACAGAAGTTCGGTAGGTTAGAAGGAGAGTAAAAAAAGGACAATAGTGTCCCAAAATAAAGGACCCTGGATTAATTTTTAGTTTTGTTTTATATGATAGACCATCTTGCCCTTTCAATGATGGAATCTTCGTTTTGTATTGTACATTTGCACTCACTGTTAATAAATGTGTTTTTTTTCATTTGCAGTAGGCCTAAATGTTGTTTTTTCCTTTTATTTCTGTCTAACACTACATCAAAATGTTAATTTACATACACAAACAGAATTTTAGTTTTCTCCTTTAGTTCACTCCTTCTAAAAGATGTCATGGAGAAAGTTGTGGAAAACCTTACACCAAGGCTAAATTATGAACAAGATCCCAACCTTTGAGCAAAGGTCCACCTGAACTGGTGAGCACCTAGCTCTGATGGGAAAATATTTTGACAGGTATTTTGACAGTATTTCTAAAATGTGTGAAAGAAAATGAAACTTGGGACGCTCGAATACCTAGATTCAATGCTATTAACTGGTGTATGCATAGCAGCAAATCCTTCAGCCCCAGTTATTTTTCTTTACCAATTGCAATACCCCCAGGAGCACAAATAAAGAAGCAAAGATGAAGAATAATATAGATGTACTGCAGTAGGCCTAAGACATTGTTTTACTGTCTTTAATATTCAGGTATATCTGATGTTTGAATATTGAAATAGGCAGTTATAACCTTTTTTTGGGGTATTTCTGGGAGGCTGTGGTCCCTAACCCCTGCGAATACCAGTGATCCACTGTTTCTTTTTCATCCACTTTTCATCCACACAGTTATTCACTACTTCTTAGTTGTTTAGTCTAAAATCACAAATAGACTGAGTTTTTGCTAGCAATGTGACGCAATGTTAAAGTTACTCAGACAAAAAAACTTTTGTAAAATACAAACTGCTGTCTTACGTCTTGAATCACACACGTTGTACTTCGATCTAAATGATAACTAATGATGTACATTTCAAATGTGTTTGTCCAGTGATTTGGGATGTATTTGATTGTAAAAAGTCGCATTTAAAATGCCTACAAATCAGAAGTCACATATATGACGCCATTTAGCTAATGGGAGCAAGCACTAGCTATTGCACGTAAAACACTCACCAAGATGATTGTAGAGCTTCTCCTCCATGCTGGCTCTCACTCTACCGACTGTTTTACCCCCGACATAGCTGCTACTTTCCACATGGTCAGGTTTATAGTGGCTTTCTCCGAGTTTAATGCTCCTTTCTTCGTCCTGGAGGATACAACCCTCGCTCTCCTTCTTCTGCAGTTCTAGTCCGCTAAGCATTTTCACGCAAAACCTAAAGTAACTTTTGCCTCCGGTCGAAAATCGACGTTTTCTCTGCATCAAAATATGTTTTTAAAATTCAAAGACACACATGGTTTTCTCTTCTGTGTGCACACGTAGCACAGAAGATCAGCGGTTTCAATTCATCACAGGGCGGGGTGAGTGTAACTGAGAGATGGAGGGCGTCTCTGTGAGACCGTGAGTGTTTCTTGATGTCAAGCTGGGTAGGCAAGGTGGCTTGCTTACGAGGACACTGTCCTTCGTTGGTCACAGAAAAAAAAGGTTTGGAACAGACTTACCTCACGTGACCGCAGCTGCCGGCTTACATGCTCTTTTTACATCCTGCCCATCATAGTAGCATTGTAGCGTAGTGGCCTAACGTTACTTCAGCCATGGAACAGGAAATGTATGACAAACGTTTTACTTTTTTTAATTATGTATATTTCAGTTAAATAAAATGTGTAAGTGAATTAGTACCTGGTAGCCACCGAAGTTGCCACTACTAAGTAACTAACCAACTATATATAACTGCTTTAGATCTAAAAAACAATGATTAAAATATTTTAGATATAAGCCCAATGGCCAAAATTAGTTGACTTACATTTAAAATGGAAATTTACCCCCGAAGTACAGTAGCTGCTGCTGGCTCCTACTGCGCTGTATTCTGGGAAATTTTTGACCGAGAGAAGGCATCAAGGCACCTCTGACGTATCCTTGGTCAGTTAGCTAATCGGCTAACAAACGGAGGTAAGATTCCTCTGTAAAAAAAGGAACATTGGAACACGCCTTGGCGGTCCCTGATGATTTATCCCCTAGGCAACCGGGGCGGGACCAAGGCATCAAGGCTAGGTTCCATGCCTGTGACGTGGACATGAAATCTCATTTACCAATCTCAGCCAGTCAGAAAATTCAAATGCAGTACCACGCAATGACCATGAACAGCAACACTAAGATGTTTTTGGACCAAAAAATTTGGAATTTAACAAGTTTACACGAAAATGTCAAATATATGCCCTTATATCGAAAGATTGCATTGGTAAAAAGCCATGTTTGGGGTTTAGTTTCACTTTAAATACTGTACATCCTGCTCTAAATAACCAATAAACTATGAAATGTAAATTTTAAAAATGGAACTGATCTGACATTTTTACATAACATTTATACCCCCCAACCTGTCCCCATGCACACAGACACTCATGAGCAAAATACAAAAAAGGACATCGGCCTGAGCACGGATAGGCCAGGTAAGGAAACACTGTCAAAGGGGCCATCTGCAGCAGAAAATCAACAACAGCAGCCCAAAAAATAAAAATCGCATCTTAGCCATCCAAAGTTGCCTTGTCAAACTGTAGGACCTGCATATGTATGTTTTTTAATTAAATTCTAAACAGGAAAAAAAAAAAACATCAAACAAGCAAGCTATAACTCAAAAGCTTCCTGATGCAATGTTGTTTTAGTCTAAACACATCTGGAGCAATGTCTTTACCGATCACGCCACGGCTCAGTGTTATTAAAATCCAGCACAACTTTAATTGACATTTACAATACCTTTTCTCGTCCCTATCTAAACCCATCTAGATGGTGCATGGTTAAAACCTTAGGAAAATTCTCAAAATTAAAACAGAGCAGGGGGTCAAACAAACAGCCATGCTAGAGTACACATGTAACCAGAATTGCTCTCCCATCAACCTCTCTTTCTGCCTGCTTCAACTCGAAGTAACCCCGCAGCCCCTCACGCTGTTTCTCTCTGTAGAAACCTAAGGACGCGCTGATCAATGCAACCTTAATTCGAGAGCATGGATTATAATAGAAGCATTAGCGTCCATTGATTAGAGCTCAGAGGGCCGATTGAAATATGAATGGGCTGTCAGTCGAAAGTGCTTGCAATGACAAAGACCTCAAGACCCCTTTCAAGCATGATGGAATTTTAAATGTCAAGAACAAGCTTGATGTGAGGAGGAAGTTGACTGGGCTTAACATTTAGTTTGTTCTGAGTCATACGGTATGGTGTTCTGAAACTGAAATAACTTTGTAATTCAGCCTTTTTTAATTCAACCACTTTTAAAACAACACATGGTTGCATTGTGCATAGCAACACATATACGTTAAAAATTAAAAATAGGAACTATAAATATGGTAGATAAATAACAATAAAAGTAACAGTACAGCAAATATCAATTTCCTTTTAAATTAAAAGCCACTACCTAACATGTAGTGGAAGACCATTCCAAAGCTTTGCCACCAGCTTTGCCTGAAAAGGCCTGATCCCTTCCAAATTTTAGCCGCGATTTAGGCCCTGAGAACAATGATTGCTCCATTGACCTGAGTGCTCCTGGAGGGACATAAGGCTGGATCAAATCAGACAGATGGTCAAGTGCCAGGCCATAGATGTTAACACTGTTGCCATAGAGTTTGCATGTTCTCCCTGCCTTTGCGTGTGTTCCCACTGGGTACTCCTGCTTCCTCCCACATTGCAAAAACATGACTGTTAACTGGGTTTCTCTAAACTGTCCTTAGGTGTAAGTTTGTGTATGCATGGCTATTTGTCCTGTATGTCTGTGTTGTCCTTCAATGGTCTGGCGACCTGTCCACCTCTCGCTCGATGATGGCTGGAGATAGACATCAGCCTGCGACGACCCTTTTAGGATAAGCACATAGATAATGGATGAATGGATAAAAGGACTTTACGATTTATCCTACAATCAATGAGAAGCCAGTGTAACAAGGCAAAAAAAGCACGATATCTTTGAACTACCTTGCACCGGTCAAAAATCATGGTGCAGCATTTTGCACCAGTTGCGGACATGACAATGGACCCTGGCCCACACCAATTAAAAGGTAATTGCATTAATCTAAATCTGGTTTAGATTAATGCAACTGGTAAAACAGTTTTAAGATCACTTCTTTAAGAAAGGGCTTACTCTTTGACAGATGCCTGAGATGACAGAAGGATGATTTCACCATCCCATTAATGTGGACCTCAAACCCGTATAGACTCAATTTTTACTCCAAGGTTTGTAACCAAGGTCTTCAAATCAGGGGTCAGAGCAGCAAGGTCAATACATAAGGTAGCAGCAGATTGGTTTGGTCCAATTATAATGGCCTGTGCTCATTATGCTCATTAAAATGTAGGACATTTCGAGCCAACCATGATTTCACCTTGCTAAAACAATCCAAACAACAGTCCAATTGAACAGTGTTAATTTTGACAAAAAAGGTAATTTAGTATTACTCTTGAGTCTTTTGCCTGAAATAAATTTTTAGTTTTAGTCACGATTTAGTCATTGGCTGTAGATAAATTTTAGTCTAATTTGAGTTTACAAAAATTACTTGCCATTTTAGTCGACCAAATTGGTTAACTGCTGTCTCTAAATTGCCCTAGGTGTAGTGTGTGCATGCGTGGTTGTTGGTTCTGTCTGTCACTGCGTTGCCCTCCGATAGACTGATGACCCATAAGGATTAACGGAATAGATAATGGATGGATGTATGATTTAACTCTATCTAGACAAACCTTATTGAACGATTAACTCTCAGGTTGATCTGCTAGTGGTGAGGGAACTTAAGCAGCAAGGGAAAGTACCTATTTGTAGATGGCTGCTATCTGCTAGCAGCAGCATGGGGTGCCAGTAGCAGTAAGGCAAGCAGCGGGGGTGTGTATAGTGGGAGCTGCAGATAGCAGCCATTAGCTCAGATGTCCTCTCAGCTGGGCTCGGCTAAACACTGTTCAGCTTCAACCTTCTCCCATAGAACAGTACTTTTTGTGACAGCCTCCAGCTCAGTGTCTCCTGGGTTAAATGCACTGCTAGTCTCGTTCATAGGCCTCCTTTAGCATGCAGGTTAGCAGGAAGGCATCAATCTGTGATGTAAAGAGCTTTGGACTGGTCATTTGAGCTTATTTCATCAGCCGATCACAGTTCACCTGATCGATCAGCAGACTGTTGTCTCTTGGGTCCAAGAAACTCAAAACCTCGCCAGCAAAATGTTGGAGAGTGCATGCTGATGTCCCCCCCCCCCCTTTGCTAGTTAAGGGATACAATGAGAGTATTCTGAAGGCAAATATTTGCCATAGATTTCATAGTTAGGGGTATCAGTACAAGGGTCTTGATACATTTGCATGTCGTAGTTTCAGGCCTTTTTTTGGACAGATTTTGGGAAGTCATGTAAATGGACTGAACTTATATAGCGCTTTTTTAGTCATACTGACCACTCAAAGCGCTTTACATTGAAGCCACATTCACCCATTCACAAACCGATAGCCAACATGGCTTGGTAGGACAATGTAGAATTTGTGGGGTTAAGTGCATTGCCCAGGGGCACATCAACATGTGAACAGGAATCGAATCTATGACCCTCCGATTGCAAGCCAACTACTCTACCACTGAGCCACAGTACCATTTTACGTCCCGCTAATGATTATGCACTACTTTTGTAGGTCTGTGACAAATGATCCCTATAAAATACAGTGAAGTCAGTGGCCGTAACATAACAGAATGCAAATGTTTTCCCCAAATTAACATGTAATGTCCTCAATCCGAACACTGATAACAGATGGTCTTGCCAGTAATCGGATTAATGAAACAATCAGGCAATCAGCATTAATTATCCGACCCACAAGAAGAATGATTTGGGGGGATGCAGAGATGGAAGACGGGCGACAAAGGCAGCAAAAACAACAATAAACACAGCCAATCGTCTTTATCGGTAAGCAGCACATTGCTCATCCACACCCTCTATATTCAGTCATCCGAATCTTAATTAACTCGCTGGAATTGGCTGCCATGCCTTTTTTTCATTCCTTTTTTTGGCCTCTGTGTATCTCTCCACTATTCAGAGTGCTGGAGATCATTGTATTTTTGTTTGGCAATGAAAATCTAGCTGCACTGCAGGGGTAGGACAAGCATGCCGTGGGCAGCAGTATTTCCACTCTGCTTGTGGTTTTATTGACTCTGCTGAGACTGACAGAACCTGTCTAACAGTCAGTCACTTAGAGTCATGATCCGTCACCCCTCCCTGGGTGAAAAGTCAGTCAAACTCAACTGAATCCATAAATTTTGGTTGGAAAAAATCCCAATACGATCTCTATGATGTCTGCTCTAAGTCGCAGAAGCCCTGCAGATATGAGGCGGAGTTGTGGCTTCACTATGTGTTCTCCTTTCTTTTCCTTTTTCATCATTCTCCTGCAAGGCGTAAAGTAAGTGGCTATGTTAGAACTGCTGCGCTTGCTCTTTCATCTCCCTGTGGAGCATCTGGTCAATTTGAGCCATGTAGTTGCAAACTCACATCCACACACTCTTATGAGCAACTGTTGTGTGAAAGTTCACCTGATAACGGCCAGCAAAAGTTTCAACATTAACTGATAGAGCTGCCTCTTCTCACTTTGTGCTAAATCTGTCTTTTTTTGGGCAGATGAAAATACTGGACGCAGAGAGGAAAACGGGTGTAAGGTTGGTAAATGTGATGTGAGTATTCTTAGGGGCTTATGATGAATGAGGAGAAGAGACAAAGATGGGTGAATGGGTGGGTGAAAGGGGTGGATCGTGCTGTCATGTTCCACAGTAGCTCAGGGGGTAGAGGTTAATTTGAAACTCAGGATGAAAAGGGGAGGAGAAAGAACTTCAATAAAGAGATAGAGCGAGAGAATAGGCTGAAGACATAACAACCATGTTCTTTTATATTTCTCATTTCAGAGAGATAAGCATAAACGAAATAAAACAAGCATAATAGAACGTTTTCGCCTATCACGATCAATTGAAATGTATCATAAATTAACACTTTGCGCCATTGACATTGTCTGATGTCGTGACTCATATTTTTTGGGGCTACTTTATATAACAGTCTCGTATTAAATATGTTTATATAATCTGTAGTTAGTATTCAGAAAGTAAAAGTCTGTTTTAATTAGCTTGCATGATGGTAAAGATGGGTTTGTCAGTATGGTTTATGGGGCTAAGCTTTTAAGTCGTAAAACTTTTGGCTAAAGTTTATTGCAAGCTGTAAAAGCAGGATGTTTAGATAAGAAACTGGGAGAAAAGTTTTAGAGAAGCAGATAGCCATTTAACCATAAATCTTTATAATGAACCTTTGACCCAGAACAAGAGACGACCCATCTTCGGACTCCAGGATTCTCTGACAGCAAATCATGGCTCACACACTGTATGAAAATGTTCTGATTGGAGAGATTAGAAACGCCTAGAGGCCCGGTTGTCTATAAAGCTGTGAAATGAAGATCAGTTAATTGTTCAGATTTCTTTAAATCTGGACCACAGAGGAACTGACGGGGGCAAAATTCCTCTGTAAAACTGCAATTTGTTAATCTGTTCAAAATAAATGTTAAGAACTGGAAATTGGTTCCTTGTCTCTGTTTTGAACATGCACAGAATTACTTATGATAATTATTTAATTCAACAAAATGGTGACCTCGACTGTGTGCAGTGTTTTGGACCAAAATCCAGTTATTTTTTTAAGTTAATAAACGGACATGTATTTGCTCTATTGACAATTTGCGCAGAGTTGCGTAGTTTTTTAATTCTATTGATTGGTTAATCTAACATTGGGTAATGTTGTCATGCAAGTTAAATATGTTTTTTGTTTTGAGCAGATTCACTATTGCATGCCCGGAGTGTTGGAGCTGTCTGTCTGTTTTCCTGTTTCTGAGCAGGATTTAGTCCTTCTTTTCGCTCCGTAGAGGACCACCGGTGCATGCTGGGAGATGGAGTTTTTTACTCTGCGTGCCCGGTGCAGGCTGCTTGTTCTCCGGGGCGGACAGTGGAGCAGACGGACCGATATCTTCAACGACTCAAATTGGAGCCACGGTGCGGATCGGAACTCGACGGGTTGGCCACCCTGCCCAGAATAGGACGCTATTTGGGAGCTCCCAGGCTGGCAATCGAAAAAAGATTACAGAAGGGCCTGGGTCGCCCTCTGTTAAGTCTATCGGATTACCTGGGAGAGGGGCTGCGTTTACTTCCAGACGCGTGGCTGAGCACCACGAACGGGAATTGTGAAAATGGTCCGGCATTGGTTTTTTGGTGAGCTCCGACGAGGTTAGTGTTTTAAATTCTGCTTGTACAAGGGTGTATTACTGTGTGTGTGTGAGATGTTTTTTACGCAGGCGCTTGGCGAGAAGTGCTGGTGATGTTGCGTTTTGTGTTAAAATGTTATAGTATAAATAATGAACTCGAGTATAATAAATAAATTAAAATAGATAAATGAATATATAACTGAATATGATGGATAACTGAAATAAAAAATCTATAAGAATTAGTTATGAACATTTACGACAGGTCATCTGGGTGGCCGCCCTAAGCTAGGTGCTATGGCGGAGCTAATACTGTGTGAGTTTTTTGCTTGATAGTACGGCTATCATACGACAGTTTTGCCTATATGTTTTGATAAATAAATTAGTGGTAGTAGGCGGTTTTCTGCCATCTGTTCGAGTCTTT
Organism: Apricaphanius iberus; assembly: GCA_028564705.1. Taxonomy (NCBI): domain Eukaryota; kingdom Metazoa; phylum Chordata; class Actinopteri; order Cyprinodontiformes; family Aphaniidae; genus Apricaphanius; species Apricaphanius iberus. The sequence goes on from JAPXFQ010000990.1 coordinate 515,423, forward strand.
TGAGGGGTTTTCTGGAAGCCGGCGCCAGGAAATTTCTCAAAGCGGACTACGAAACTTGTAACAGACTGGTCTGAAACCTCCGCGATAAAATAATTAATTAGGTCTAAAAGCCACCGCTTATAATGTTGTGTTTTTTGTTAATGGTTTTGGGCTGTAACGGACGTAGTTGAATCGGTGTTTGCTGTGCGGGACGGCTAAAATTGGAAGAATATGTTTCAGTCCGCGTGGACGAACAGGAGAATGTTTTGTTCGTGCCGAATTAAAGTTTGGTAAAGTGGTATAAATTGTGCGGATTAAGTCCTGGTATTGCGGTAAGTCATCTTCTAAAGTGTGTGTTGCGATTTTCTGGAGTGTTTTCGCCGTACGTTTTGTGCTGTTTTAGCTTTCGTTTCACAAAGAACGCTAACGGTAGCACGTTGCTATAGGCTGTTGTGCTAAGTTAGCGGTGGTGGCTAACTGCATGTTCTATGTGTTGCAAGCTAAAAGTTGATTTTGGATAGAAAGTGATTACAGACTCCTGCAGACGATTGTCTTGTTAAGACTTAAACGAATTTGGATTTTGTTAAATTTTTCTGGTTAATTAGGATGTAAAACGGCCAAATTTATTTGGGATAATTATGCATGTTACAATTAAACGCAAATGACTAAGAACAGTTACTCATGAGTCGATTCTGACTTGGTGTAGTTTTAATTTTTGATTTCATCTTTAAAATTAAAAAGAGGGAGTTTATAGTCAAAATAAAAGATGCATTTTTTGAATCTTTAAATAGGTGGATTTTTTGCTTTTTTGATTGATCTAAGCAGGAGTTGTTAAGTTGGCCTAAATAAAGATAAAGCTATAAGTAGTAATTATAAGCATTTAACGAAAAGCAAACGGTGTTAATTGGAAAGCAACAAACTGGTTTAAATTATTTTAATAAGCACCGTGTTGAATGGTACAGAAAATGAGTCTGTGATTTAAATAAGTATCATTTATGCTAAAATTATGTTTGGCTTATTTCTGATGGCTCTATAGACTTTAGAAATATAGCTTGGTCTCTGAATGAATGACCTAAAGGAGACTGGTGTTAAATTATTTACACAATTGAACATTCTTAAGGATTTTGTGGACACTAAATGCTTATTGGAGTTATCAAAATTCAACTGGGGCTCAAGAAATAACCCAGCACATTTCAATTCCGTTATAAATTGAATGTTTTTACCATGCAAAACAACACTTATCATAGTGATAGTTTATAAACTAGTGGGATTTGAATGTTTGGTTTTAAAAAAGAAAACATTAAAACACAGTCATCTTTAAGTAATCAGTTTGTTTTTAAACAGGCTGGGGATAAATTTAAATTGGTCTAAGGATTGAAAGTAATGAATATCACGGTGACCAAAATGATGGTTTAATTTGAAAGTAAGAAGTAAATTCTAAATTCATTTATTCTGATCGTGTAGAGGCAAAATGTGATTGGACCAGCTACATTGAAATAATTTTTACCATATATTTGAATGCACATTTTGTTTTGACAAATAAGAATCGGTTTTAGTTTTAAAATTTAAGATTAATCTTTCAGATGTTCTTTATTGATTGTTAGCTAGTTTATTTGATGCTGAGAGTAAATTTACAGGTCCTAAAACATTTTGGAACAGTTCTGATCCTAGAATAATGGCATAATATATCATTTGATTAGTGGGGACTCTGTAACTGACAATTTATTTAGATTTTTTTTTATTTTCTTTTCTTTATTTTTTCTTATTTTTTCTTATTTTTTCCTCTTTCTCTCTCAAAATTTATATATTTGGTTCGACTTGGATTATGACCCAGATTTCTGAACTGCGGTCTGTTTATTAATTAGAACTTTGGAAAAATGTTAATTTGGGAAGCTGGATTAAAGAAAACGTGATTCAGTGGTAATGTATTTGACATCTCTAGAAGCTTCAATTTAATTTGGTGTTTATCATTGGAGAAAAGAAAATAAAAAAGAAGCCTGAGAGGAAAAGGGGGATACTGAAAAGAAAAATGCTGGTTTTTATTTTTTTTATTGCGACTAGTTTTTGTTTAGAGAAATCTCATCTCTTGAACCTCTTTTATTGAATTTTTTTGTTTTGTTTTGTTTGACTGCTGAGGGGAATTAGACTATTGTGTATCCTACGAAAATTTAAGAGGAATCATATAAGCAAAAGTACTGTAGGAGCTATTGATCACTCTTTATAATTCGTTTTGATATTTGCTTGGAGAAAAGGCTTTTGTTATTTAGTTTAGTTATTTGTTTTGTTTAGTTATGAACCAAGGTAAAAAACTGATAAATAGGGCGTCAGGTAGAGGACCAGCATGCACCTGGGTGGGCGTAAGGTTTTTTACCACAGCGCAAGAGAAGAATGTGAATTGTTTGTCTTGCTTGCAATGAAGGAAAATAAACCAAAAACTCAATGAATTTACTTTGGACAACGGACTTCTTTTTTCGCATGCGTACGGAACTAGTCCATGGTGCATCTGTGGCTCTTTTTGGACATTGGTTGAAAGAATGGCCACAATATAAGTAAAAAACCAGCCTTGGATTAAAAGAAAGGACAGTCATTAATGGATCTATTGGAACCTATTGGATTATAAACTGACTTTGGATCAAAGGAACGATAAAGGATTCACTGGATCGTGAGGGATGTAAAGGATCACTGACGGCGCATCGCACATTTCAGGCAAGGCCCACACAAATGATTTACCGCTGGATGATCAAGTAAGTCAAAAAGATTTTTCAAACTCGTACGTGAAGATACTGCATTACCGTAGTGGAAAACGGTCGGAACTATTGGAGTTTAAATGAGTAGCCTACACGTCATCATAAAGTTTGAAGTTGCCGCACAGGAACGGCTGCGTGATTGCGAAATCTCAAGCTGTCAGCGTCTTTTCATTTAGGAAAAACATAAATGAAAATGTGCTTGCTCTGATGGAAAGATGAAAAGGATCAGTAACTGCTAATCTTTGCTTCTTGTAGTGTATGGTCAATGTGTTGTTCAGTGGTGGAATGTTTAAAAGAACTCAAGAATAATTCCAAAATGTCTGATATTAAAAATCAAAGTGACATTCAAGTGCCTGAAAAGAAAAGAGGTGTCAAGTTTACTCCAAAAGGTCTGGGTCTTTACATTAAAACATGTCAAGAAAAAAGGAGTTTGAAATGCAAACAAGCGTCAAGGTATATGGAAAATGTATCTGGTTTAATGGCATCAAACGAAAAGATTGAAGCAGTGTCTGCTGAATTTGACAAGTTGATTAAATGCTACCAAGGTGCCGTGGAGCTACAAAATTCTTTAATGAGCTTGAATCTGCCAGAAGAAGAGATGGTAAGACAAACAAGCTATTTCCAGGCTAAAGTGGCAAAATTGTGTGAATTTATTGAAAAAACAAAGGTTTGGTTGACAAAAATGGGTTACACGTATAATGAACCAAACAATGATCCTCTAGAGAATCAAAGTGTAGCAGACTCTGAGGAAATAAATCCTGAAGACAGTGCTTCCAATGTTATAAATGTGCGCTCTAACTCCGTGGCGTGCTCACAGCAATCACGGACATCTTCAACAGTATCCGCACGTATAAGAGCGGAGGCGGAGAAAGCGGCTCTAGAGCAAAGCGTCGCCGCATTAAAGAAAAAACATTTAATCGAAGCTCAAGAGGAAGAGCTGAGGAAACAAAAGGAGCAACTAGTGTTGGAAGCGGAGTTGGCAGCAACAAATGCAAAGCTCCATGTTTTGGAAATTAATTCATCACAGTGTGGCTCAAAGCAATCTGATGGAATGAATTCCTATTTTGACAAGTCGCCTGCACAAGGATTGTGTCAACTGAATCCCGATGCTGAAACATTCGTTTCCAAGGAAAAAAAGATCAAGGATCAAGGAGCAGGATTTGATGCAAACCCTCAACCACCAGTTGTAAGGGCTAAACAAAGCCAAAATCCAAAATCAATAAATAATATGTTGATAAAAGTGGATGCTTCAGCTCAAGTGACACAGCCAGTGTCTCAAATTCAGTCAAGACCAGTGCAGGCTCAACCCCCCGTTATGACTGGGAACAGTCAGAATGACATTGTTAGCATAATGCAAAGGCAAAATGACATCACTGCACTTTTAGTTCAACAAAACCTGTCCTCTGTTCTCCCATCAAGGAATATCCCTGTTTTTGACGGAGATCCTCTTCAATACAGATCTTTCATAAGAGCTTTTGAAAATGGGATTGAAGCTAAAACTGATAATTGGAGTGATTGTTTGCACTTTCTTGAACAATATACAAGGGGGCAATCCAGAGACTTGGTTCACAGTTGCCAACATTTACCACTAAACCAGGGTTATGGCAGAGCTAAAAGTCTTTTGGCTGAACATTTTGGAGATGAACATAAAATCGCCTCTGCATATATGGAACGGATTCTTTCCTGGCCTCCTATAAAGAGTGAAGATGTAAAGGCATTGCAGTCATTTTCTCTCTTCCTTAGAGGATGCTCAAATTTAACAGAGCAAATTGTGCACATGAAGGAGTTGGATTTGCCATCGAGTATGAGGAGCATCATCATGAAGCTTCCTTATAAATTAAGGGAGAAATGGAGAGCTGTTGCTTGTGAGCTGCAAGAACGAACAGATCAAAGAGCAGTGTTTACAGATCTTGTTGCATTTATTGAAAAACAGGTGAAAATCGCTTCTGATCCACATTTTGGTAACATTCAAGACTTACAGGCTGGGACAAGTTCAAGGGTTTCCACTTCCACAAAGCAAAGAAAAAGAGAAAGTACTTTTGCCACTAATGTTACTGCTGTAAAAGAAGTCAAATACCAACATGCACACAACAAAACCCCTGTCATTCACAGCTGTTTGTTTTGTGAACAACGCAGTCATTTATTGGATAGCTGTTCACAATTTAAAGCAAAGGTGCATAGGGACAAAATCAATTTCATCAAAGCCAAGGGGATTTGCTTTGGTTGTTTGAAAATGGGTCACACCAGCAAAACTTGTAACAGTCGTTTGGAATGTAATGTGTGCCATCAAAAGCATCCTGGAGTCCTGCATATAGAAAGATGGGATAATGTTACATCTGCAGAACAAACCAAAGATAACACTCATGTCAGTATTGCAACTGCTACAACTCAAACTTGTGGTCATATTGGGGCCGGTAATGAAGATGATTCTGTGTTTTCCATTGTTGCAGTTCAAGTAAAGAGCAAAAAGAGTAATAAAATTGTCCAGACATATGCTTTTTTGGATCCTGGAAGTTCGGGTACTTTCTGTACGGAAACTCTGGCAAAGAAGTTGAACCTAAAGGGTAAAAGAAAAAGTATTTTTCTGAGAACAATGGGTCAAAAGAAAATCGTTAACACCCAGATTATATCTGACTTGGAAGTGTCTGGTTTGGAAGCTAATGATTTTATAGAGTTACCTGATGTTTTGACACAAAAGAACATGCCTGTGTCCACAATAAATGTTCCCCAGCAACATGACATCAATCAGTGGCCTCATCTGAAAGGAGTCAAGCTTCATGATATTGATGCTGAAGTGGATTTACTCATTGGAACTGATGCTGCAAATGTGCTGGAACCATGGGAGCTGATTAACAGTGTGGAGGGCGGACCTTATGCTGTTAGGACCAAGGTTGGCTGGGTCATTAATGGGCCTCTGCGTGTGGCGAGCCTCATTAAGAGTAAAAACAACTGTCATCCTGTAACAGCCAACAGAATTTCTGTTGAACATCTCAAAGAAATGTTGGTCAAACAATATAATCATGATTTTAATGAAAATTCATCAGAGGAGCAGCTTGAAATGTCTACAGAAGATATGAAATTTATGAATATTGTCAACAACTCAGCTAAACTGATTGAAAATCACTATCGCATTGATTTACCTTTCAAGCAGGAAAATCCCAACTTGCCAAACAACCGTTGCATTGCAGAACAGCGCCTCCAGAGTCTGAAAAGAAAGTTTGACAAGGACAACCACTACAAAATGGAATACTCTGCATTTTTGAACGACATGATAGATCAAGGATATGCTGAAATTGTGCCTGAAGATGAGTTAAAGCCAAGTGAAGGAAAGGCATGGTATATTCCTCATCATGGTGTCTATCATCCTAGGAAAGGCAAGCTGAGAGTTGTTTTCGATTGTGGAGCAACATATAAAGGAACATCACTGAACCTCCAGCTTTTGCAGGGACCTGACCTTACCAACTCTCTCCTTGGAGTCCTTATCCGATTTAGACAAGAACCTGTTGCTATGATGGCTGACATTGATGCAATGTTTCACCAAGTTCAAGTTTCACGTGAGCACATCAATTTCCTGCGTTTCCTCTGGTGGCATCACAATGATCCTTCTCAACCTGTACTGGAGTATCGAATGAAGGTGCATTTGTTTGGAGCTGTATCATCACCAAGTTGTGCAAATTATGCTTTGCGGAAAACTGCAGAGGATAATTCGCAAGAGTTCCCTCTGGATGTGGTCAGCACAGTCAAAAATAACTTTTACGTGGATGACTGCTTGAAATCCCTGGCTACTGAGGAAGATGCGGTGCAGATGATAAAGCAACTAACTGTGCTTTGCAGTAAAGGAGGATTTAAACTGTCCAAATGTATCAGCAATAGTCGCACAGTACTCACATCAATTCCAGAGGAAATGAGGGCAAAGGAAATAAAGGAACTGGATTTGGACACAGATCAACTCCCAGCGGAGCGGGCACTCGGGCTCCAGTGGTGCGTTGAAACTGATCAATTTAAGTTCAGGACTTCAGGAAAAAATCATTCGCATACAAGAAGAGGCATTTTGTCAATGGTTAGTTCACTGTATGATCCCCTGGGAATTTTGGCTCCTTTCTGTCTGAAAGCAAAGATGTTGCTGCAAGAACTCTGCAGAAAAAATTTGGGGTGGGATGAAGCTATTCCCCATCCTCTTTCCAAACAATGGTCTGACTGGCTTGAGGACCTCCACAAGGTGTCATCAGAGTTCAAAGTGGATCGCTGTATTAAGCCAAGTGACTTTGGGAGACCTGACAAAGCACAGCTTCATCATTTCTCGGATGCCAGTCAAGGTGGCTACGGAACAGTTTCCTACTTGAAGTTGGAGAGGAATAATGCTGAACATGTTGCATTTCTCTTGGGAAAGGCCAGAGTCGTCCCGCTCAAACAGACGACAATTCCCCGATTGGAGCTTACAGCTGCTGTACTTGCCGTAAAAGTGGATAAGATGCTGCAAAAGGAGTTGCAACTTCCACTGGAAAAATCAGTTTTTTGGACAGACAGTACAACAGTGCTTAAATACATCAGCAATGAAACCAGACGCTTTCAAACCTTTGTGGCAAACAGAGTTTCTGTCATCAGAGAAGGAACGGATTCAGGACAGTGGAGATATGTTGGATCTAAAGAGAATCCTGCAGACGAAGCCTCCAGAGGATTGAGAGGTGCAGATTTCCTCAAAAACAAGAGATGGATTAATGGACCAGATTTTCTCCATAGGTACGAGGAGGAATGGCCTAAATTTGATGTTGACCTTCAAGTGATTCCTGTTGATGACCCGGATGGTGGGATAGTAAGAGTCGGTGGTCGGTTGAACAAAGCAGCAATGCCAATGGAAGCCAAACATCCAGCTATTCTAACCAAAGACATGCATATTTCCTTATTGCTTTTGAGCCATATCCATCATCAGCTAGGCCATACAGGGAGGAATCATATGCTGTCCAGGTTAAGACAAAAGTACTGGATCATAAATGCAAATTCTGCTGCCAGAAAAGTAATTTCCCAGTGTGTGGTCTGTAAACGCTACAGGGGAAAGTGTGTTGAGCAAATGATGGCAGACTTGCCAAAGGAGAGAGTGTTACCTGATACAGCTCCCTTCACAGATGTGGGAACGGATTATTTTGGACCGATAAATGTAAAAAGAGGACGAAGCTACGTCAAAAGGTATGGCGTGCTTTTCACCTGTATGAGCAGTCGTGCTGTGCATTTGGAGGTGGCCTATTCCCTGGATTCTGATTCCTGTATCAATGCAGTGCGACGATTTATCTGTAGACGAGGACCAGTTTCAACCATTAGGTCTGACAATGGAACAAATTTTGTCGGTGCAAATCGAGAGCTGAAAGAGAGCATGGCTGCTCTGGATCATTCAAAGATTCAAAGGGATTTGGTTCAGGATGGCATAACATGGAAATTTAACACCCCTGCAGCGTCCCATCATGGTGGTGTTTGGGAGCGCCTCATTCGTTCTGTGAAAAGTGTTCTTACCTCCATTCTTAAACAGCAGACTCTGGACGATGAAGGACTCCAAACTATCTTTTGTTAGGCGGAAGCCATTTTAAATGATAGACCCATCACAAGGGTCTCTGATGACTCAAATGATCTTGAAGCCCTCACACCCAATCACATTCTGATGCTGAAGAGGAAACCAATCTTGCCACCAGGACTTTTTGTCCATAATGATCTTTATGTCAGGAAACGGTGGAGGCAGATTCAGTACATGGCTGAGCTATTTTGGAAAAGATGGATTTCTGAGTATCTATCAGCAATGCAGGAGAGACAAAAGTGGACTGGACCTAAAAGATCTCTCATTCCTGGAGACATTGTTCTGGTTGCAGATTCTACAGCCCCAAGAGGATCATGGATGATGGGAAAGGTTCTCAGCGTAAACAAGGACACAAAAGGCTTGGTGCGTTCTGTTCGGATTCAAACCAAGACCAGCATCTTGGAAAGGCCAGTGACAAAGCTTTGCTTGCTGCTGGAAGCTACAGTCTAGCATCTTGGACTAATTCCTTTTCTCTACTTCTTTTCTTTGTTCTTTACAGGTGTTTTATTTTGTGAAGAATATTGTAGAATGATAGAGAGGAATATTGTAGCAAGGATAGTTATTTTTTTTTTTTTGCTTCTTTATTAATGTTTGTTTGTTTCTTTTGAGGTTATAGCTCCTTGAGAGAATTAATGTAATTGTGAGTTAGTTTAAGCACAATTAGGGGCCGGAATGTAGGAGCTATTGATCACTCTTTATAATTCGTTTTGATATTTGCTTGGAGAAAAGGCTTTTGTTATTTAGTTTAGTTATTTGTTTTGTTTAGTTATGAACCAAGGTAAAAAACTGATAAATAGGGCGTCAGGTAGAGGACCAGCATGCACCTGGGTGGGCGTAAGGTTTTTTACCACAGCGCAAGAGAAGAATGTGAATTGTTTGTCTTGCTTGCAATGAAGGAAAATAAACCAAAAACTCAATGAATTTACTTTGGACAACGGACTTCTTTTTTCGCATGCGTACGGAACTAGTCCATGGTGCATCTGTGGCTCTTTTTGGACATTGGTTGAAAGAATGGCCACAAT